>OY744522.1:178562808-178695308 GCA_963556195.1 Sepiola atlantica | reverse complement strand
TTAGATTCTACCTTTTTAGGCGATTACGTATGAACACCCCAAAAAGCTTGACGGAAAGAAGAAGAAATAACCCCACTTATTTTAGAATTTAAAGTAGGGGAATATTTTCGTATATTAATTCAATGTAAAATGATCACCAGTCCAGAACAGTTTTAGAGCAGTTAACTATTTTTTTTGCTATGGGAGCGTAATCCGTTGCTTTTTTTTTTGGGGGGGGGAGGGGTCTATTGCTTTAGGCGATTACGTGTATTTCTGACTTTGCAACTCGAACTTAAGGTTAGTGGTAAAAAAGTTTGGTTAACATCCCCAAATAGATAGAGTAGCTTGTAAATTGGAAAACATTTTACGTAAAATTTATATGAAACTGATCTCCCATTCTAAATTCTAAACTATTTTTCCTTCTTTTCGTTTTCCACAGTGTTCACACATAATCGCCCCCAAAAAGCAGAATCTCATTTTTTATGAGGAGATTAATAGAGGTTGTTAATATGAAAATTTATCCATATTTTACTTTTTTTTAATTAAATAAATAACTTTAAAAGTATTTAACTAATTAAATACCTTATTTTAAGGTAGAAATAAAAATGTTACAAGTTTGGTATTATTGTAGATTAACACCCTCACCTACCCCCTACCCCCGATAAAATGAGATTCTACCTTTTTAGGCGATTACGTGTGAATATCCTGAAAAACCGACAACAGAAATACTTTAGAATTTTAAGTGGGGGGATCAGTTTCACATATAAATTTAAGGTAAAATGATCCTCTATTTTCGGGCTATTCTAAGATTTTATGGCAGTTAACCATTTTTTTCTATTGGGGATGTATTCTGTGAGTTATTTTGGGGGGTGAGGCGCACTTTTATAGCAAATTATGTGTAGTTTTACAACCTTGCCAGTCGAACTACTTTTTTAGTGTTAAAAATATATCAGTTAATTGCCCTAATAGATGAGAATGACCGTAAAAAGTAGAACCCCATCTTTTAAGAGGGGGTTGTAATTTAACTGAGGATGATAATCTACGAATTTACCAAAGTTTGTTGTTAAAATTTTGGGAATTCTCTGAATAAAAACATTTTTTAAACTATACGACCTTCTCCCAATTAATTGCTGCCCGGAGGGCGAATAGGTTTTAGTAGTATATCATAAAATGAAAAGTCGTGGAGACAGAATGTATGAAAGACAGAAATGAAAAACAATTAAACACGGGAATAAACAAAACAAACAGACGGGAGATTTGACCGGTTTCGTTTGGACCAACGAATGTATTCAGAAAAAAATGTTCGTTGATCCGAACGAAACCGGTCAAATCTCCAGTTTGTTTTTATTTCTTCCAGTATTTAATTGTTTTTCCTTTGTGTTTTTCATTATATATATATATATATATATATATATATATATATATATATATATATATATATATATATAAATCATTAAGAGAGAACCTCAGCAGAATGCTCGATTATTAAGAAACATTAAAAAGTAAGAGCGTAATATTTATTCATATATGTTGTTCTGGCCTTCTGTAATACATACATACATACATACATACATACATACATGAATGAATACATACATACATACATACAGACAGACAGACAGACAGACATACATACATACATACATACATACATACATACATATCAGATTCCAGCGAATAATCTTCAACTCAAATAAAACAATATACAAACAGTCTATTTTAAAGTGACTATATTAAGAGTTACTTTAGACGAAATATAATAAAAAGAGTAAGCGTAAAACTAGAAAAAGAAAGATAATCTCGTTTAACCGCTCGTATTGTCAACTATCCAAGATCAATACAGGAGATGCCTTCTTAAAACTAGTGGATAAGCGTTACGATACAAACAACTCACTGTACAAATTATTTAGCAGAAAGACACTTAAGATAAGTTACTCATGCACCAGGAACATTGGTAATATAAATGCACACAATCAAAAGTTAATAAAAAAAATCGGAAAAAATATGAGAATAATAACGACATCGACAGGTGCAATTGTAGAATATAAAAATTATTGCCCGCTGCAGGGTAATTGTAATATAAATAGCGTTATAGGTTAGGTCGCCATTTTCCCAAAAGAGGATAGCAAGAACACGCAGATATATATCGGAATTTCCTCTAGTAGGTGGAAACAACGTTTTAATAACAAGGATTAAAAGATCAAAGTATCGTTGGAACATTTTGCTCACTTACATCAGTAGTCTTTTGGTCGGCCCTAAGAGCTTACATTAAAGATGTAACCTGCTGTATCTGGAGGAGAATATTACAATTTTAAACTGTGAATACAATAATATATAAAACCAAAGGAACAAGATAATTTCAAGATGCTTACACAGGAATAAGTTCAAGATAATAATATTGCTGCTGCTACTAGTCCTTGAACTGCATTGATGAGTTTAGTATCAGCTTTTTACAACTTTGACGGTTGTGAACGATGTAGTTGTAACAAAGTAGTAGTAGTAGTAGTAGTAGTAGAAGTAGTAGTAATAGCTATCTCAAGTATTGGAATATCCAGTTCCTTAACTAGGATTAAAGTACTTGTAGCAAAGTTCCTCCCAGTCCAATCGGCAATGTTGTCAGTCCAGCTTTTCTTTAGGGTGACCTTCCTGATCTTCCTCTGCACTGTTCTTTAGATGGTGATTTTGGAGTGCTTGTTTAATCTTGTTACATGTCCATAACATCGATGTTATCTGTTCTCCATTGTGTTCTTTACTGTAGGGTGGACAGGAAGGACACGTCCTGTCTGGTCAAATCCAGATGCTAGAAAGAGGTCGAAATATCGTTTTTATTCTTGACCACGTAGAGGGTGCAAGTGTACCAAAAATCCCGTGACCATAACGATCTCTTGTGTTAGGACCAATTACCTCCAAGGGAAGTAACTCTGGCTCCAACAGCTGCTGCTGATAACCAAATATAAATAAAAGACAAAAAGTTAAAACATTCATCTTTCTTTTTGTTTTAGTATAAACCTATTTTCGGACCGGTATTTTAGCTGGTAGGTTAATAGATGACTATTCTGTGTTAATTAACCAGCAGAGCGTTACAACTGTCAACCAAGGGAAGAGTCTATAAGGCATGTGTACACAGTGCGATGATGTATTGAAGTGAAACCTGGCCAGTGAGGGTTGAGGACATGAGTTGCATGGAAATAAATTATATGACGATGATGTGATAGATGTGTAATATAAGTCTTAAAGACAGGCTTAGATCTAACGACCTCAGAAGAAGATTAAATCTGGACTATATAGGGATATGTCTGAAGAACAGGAGACTTCGATGGTATGGCCACATTGAAATGATGGATGAGAGTTCTTTTTGGTTAGTAGATGTACTAGAGTTCGAAGTTCTGTATAGATTCCCGGGTTCAACATATAGTTCCGCGTTCCTGAAGAAAGTCGAATGTTACATCGGCCGAAACGTTGTGAGAATAACACCCAAGATGAGAATAGTAGTTTGAATAATTATACTAAAACAATTTATTAATCCTCATCTAAAAAATTCTGAAACTCAAGTGTGACAGACCAATAAAAATGGCATTTTAAACTCAAGTGTGACAGACCACCAATAATGCTATTTTAAAAATTAGACTTGACAGCGGACATCAATGTTATTTGAAATTTAGACATAACAAACTGACAAAAATGCAAATTTAGCATGACAATATGATCATCATCATAACCATCATCATCGTTTTAACATTCGTTTTACATGCTGACATGTGTTGGACGGCTTTTAAAAATTGATTTCCAAGGTCTTTATTTATCCGTCTTTCCTTAAGTTTATCTTTATCACTTCCTCCCGTGTTTTCCTTTGCTTTCCCCTGAACTTTCCTGCTCCCTCAATTGTTCTACATTTACTAACCCAGGAACTCTCATTCATTCTTTCAACGTGGCCATACCATCGAAGCCTCCTGTTCTGCACACATCTCTCTATACTGTCCACGTTAAATCTTCCCCTGCACTCATCAGATCTGAGCCTGTCTTCAAGAGTTGCGCTACACATCCATCTTATCATTCTCATATAATTTATTTCCATCCAACTCATGTCCTCAACCCTTGCTTGCCAGGTTTCACTTCCATACATCATCACACTGCATACACATGCATGATAGACTCTTCACTTATTCGACAGTGGAAAAAGGCTCTGCTGGCTAGTAATGGCAAAAGTTCCCTCAACCTACTCCATCAACTCTTACTTCTAGTTATCACACTAACACCTACTCAACCCTGTGCCCCAATAGTATCACCGAGGTAACAATAGTTCTGAACAACCTCAGAAACTTTGCATCCATATATATTTTCTCGAGATCAATGAAAATACTATTTCAAACGTATGCATGACAGACCGTCTAAAATGTTATTTCAAACTTATGAATGACAGACCAACGAAAATATTGTTTCAAACGTAAGCAAGACAGACCAAAAAAATTATTATTTCAAACTTAAGCATGACAGACCGTCTAAAATGTTATTTCAAACTTAAGCATGACAGACTAACGAAAATATTATTTCAAACTTAAGCATGACAGACCGACAAAAAGGCTATTTCAAACGTAAGCATTACAGACTGACAAAAATGCTATTTCAAACTTAAGCATGACAGACTAACGAAAATACTATTTCAAACTTAAGCATGACAGACCAACAAAAATGCTATTTAAAATGTAAGCATGAAAGACTGACGAAAATGTTATTTCAAACGTAGACGTGACAGCCCAACGAAAATGCTATTCCGAACTAAGACATGATTAATGAACAAAAATACCATTATAGAGGTAGATGGAAATACTTAAAATAAGCCATGTCTGTTAAATCTATGCATTTAACAATGGAAATAACATTTGAAATTGGAGCGTGACAGACCAACCGACCAACGTACAAAGGTTTTTATAGTTTATAAATGGACGCATCTGAAAAAGGAAAACCCTGATTGATGGCATGTTGTTTGACATCGTAAAAACACTTGCAAATCGATAGGCCATTAATTTAATCAAGACTGCCAATGCGTACGATCGGCAAACCGATAATTTCTCACGATGAAGTATCGTGTGTGAAGTCGATAGAGATCGTACGTCATAAAGACGCTTAAAAGAAGGAGGAAGGGAGAGATGCACTTGCATTAAGGGATGAAGAGAAAAAGTTGGGATGCTGCAGTACAACTGACCCCAAAGACTGGACGCGCTACTCCGGACATCGGAACAAAATAACAAAAGTATCACTTTGGTGCCTCGAAAGATATTCAGTCTGAAGCTGTGTAGTTATGAAAACAGTAAAAAAAAATTTATGGGAAATACGAGACGTGTTCAAAAAGTGTCGAGACAGAAAGTATGATTATTAAAATCTAGCAAAAGACAACTTTAAATGTGTGTGTGTATATGTGTGTGTTTGTGTGTGTGCATCAGAGGTGATACTAATATACTGGTCGAGAGTTGCATCTTTAGAAGACACGACATTAGAAATATGTATGTGTTTGTTCAGAGTTCCATTCGTGCGTGTGTGTCTGCTATCTTGTTCATTGAGTGTTTGTTTGCATTTCCAATGGCGTAACAACGACAATTCTCTCTCTGTGTTTCTCAGTCTTACTGGTTAAGTTAATGTGTTTGTTTGAATGAGCTTTAAATCAAGGGAAAGAAAAAATATAAAACACGTCTGGAGTTATGGAGATTATTGCAAGAAATGAAGAAAAGCATATCAAAGTCAGTAGCCACTGCTGATAGATTCTTTCTATGAAAAAACTACAGCTCACACACGAATACCAGGCCCGGCGGGACAGTTATAAAAGTGGTGTGGGGGGGGCTCTCCTAAAAAGTGGGGGGGGGGGGCCGGGGGCCCGGTTAAACACATGCATATATAACTTCATTATTGATGAGCGTAAAGTGGGGGTGGGGCCAAGTCAAAAAAAAATATGTATATGTAATTATTTTTGTTGGTAATTGTAGCGTGCATATTTCTAGACAAGTGTCTTGGGTCCAGTGGTAAAGACGCTAGACTATAGACATTAATATCGGACGTTCGATACTTGTCTACATATACATATATATATGTATATATATATACATATATATACATATATACATATATACACATGTATACATACATATGCATATATACACATATATATATACAGATATATATACATACATATATATATATATAAATATGAACCCCACACGCGCCTCTCTCTCTCTCTCTCTCTGCACCGTGAGTATCGTTGGCAACCGCACACACAGGTGTGTGATATCCTGGTCGCGGTGCCAATGTGTGAACCCCACTCGCGCGCACAGTCTGACCAGACCGTGAACACACTTCAGCTGATCGTCATAGTGGCAAAAAAAAATATGTCGATCGAAATTCTTCTAGGCCGGGATGGCGACGATGATGATGATGACTTCGTCGATCTTGTCGTCTCGTCCAATTCCCATGTTGAAACTGTTTATATCGGCGAGCGATCACTGGGTGAACAGCAATCGGTTGGCTCGATGAGGGCGAAAGATTATTCAAAGCAGAACAAAAGGAAAAGAACAATGTTCAACAACTCGGTCAGGGTTTTTGTATGGAAGACTAATTATTAATTACAATAAAAAAAGAATTGATTTTACACTGGATTAATGTCTATTGTGTTGTAAATCTCTTTAGCAAAAAGGGTGTGTTGTCCCCAAGTTATTTCTCCGGTTCTCTCTGTGCGCGAATTCGGTCGCAAATTGTTGTTTAAGTCACTAAACTATGGGCGAAGCGCCGATGGCGAGAATTCCGTTCACTCTGGCGAATTAACTCTGACTGGCTCTCTCGCCGTCTCTACGGGATCTGAACTGTCGTGCGTCAAAACGCACATACTTTTATTGAAGATGTCCATCGTCACACCCTTTTTCTGCCATATTTCTCTCTGCGTCTCTTCCTATCTCATGGGTTGGGAGTATGGGCGCCTTACTCCCTTGTCCCTAAAATAAAATGGGATTTCTTTCTGGCCCGTGGTGTTATCACAAAAACAATCGTCTTCTTATTCTCGCTGTAATTAACGATGACAGGCCTAAATGATTATCTGCCCAATGAGAGCAGACCTCCGGTATGGCCACCCCAAGGCGTATTACTCGCTCAAACAACCATATGTCTTTTGTTGACATTTATTAGAATTAACGCTAAGATCATGGATTTTGCTTATTCTTTAACTTCACATCTGGACCGCTTCTTCCTGTTGTAGCGGTGATCGGTATTGACTAGCAAACACGACTCTGCCAAACATACCGGCGCCTTTTTTCCGTTGTTTGAATAAGGTCGTTTCCACGTCGAATATATACTAGTTTTATATCTCCACTTCGCCTCTACGCAGGGCCTAGCATCATCACCAAGATGTATACTAGCGCGTAACCAGGGTACCCGATCACCATGGGGCCCCGGACACTTTGTCACATCCGCCCCTTTCTTTTTCTGTGTCATTTACTCATAATTGACATCTTCCATACCGTTACACTTCCCTGCACACACAGAGAGAACAACGGACACCACAATCAAACAACAAAAAACTGCAACTAGAAAATGCGAACCAAAAGTTTTTGTTTTCTTTTTCTTTTTCTTTTGCCCATCTTTCTCTTTTTTTCTCTTTTTCTCTTTCCAGTATATTAAAACATCAGGGCTACGTATGTATGGGTGTGTGTGTGGATGTGTGTGTGCATTTTGTGGTTCTCGTGTTGGAAGAGGATAGATGACAAAATTAATTATCTACGCATGCAATGAAGAGTTTGTTACTAGAAAATGAGGGCTCGCAACGCCCCTTACAATTACTTCACTATCCTCCTCTCCTCGGAATCAATCTCTACTTCTTCACTGTTCATACTTTAAGGTTAGGTTTTGGTATGATGCTTGCTCCCTCTAACTTCTTCTCCACAGGTGGGTCATCCACCTGGATTTCCAACAAGGGCAGCGATTCCTGCACTCGCTCGTGATCTGGGTGCAGTGTACTCAAGGGTAACCCTTATTCGCTCATGCACTCGGTTGTCAGTGTATTCGCGTCGTCCAATTTCTCCCTACGTCTTCCCCGCGCCCTTTTTACTGCAAAAGCTAACCATATCATTTATGTTTAAAATTATCACTAACACTATCGTACCCGTGTCTAATTTCTACTTTCTAACATGAATTTTCCCTTCCGGCAGGGCTTAATCGAGCCTTCAATTTTTTTCAAACTAATAGCTTATTACCTTCTGATTATGAAACACATCTTAACACATTAGCATGCTTCCATAACTGTTCAGTGAGGTCGACCGGTAATCTCAAACGATCGGGTAATTCGGCCTGTATCTGCAACAGCACCTCTCTTAATCTGCCAAGGTTATTATTCATGGCGACAAGTGTTTTAGCGACAGCGTATAAAACTGTGCACGCACATGCTCCCACAGCCTCATCAACGGCTGCCATGTCTGGTGTACTCATTCGTCAGTGTCAACAACTGAAATTATCTCGGTACAAACCCGTCTGGTTCACGTACCTTCACAATCATTGCGTCGGCTACACCGGCCACGTCTTTTCTACGTTTCCGTCCTGGGGAAAACATTTCAATCAGACCAGTACCTTCTGCTGTCACTGTGTCGACCACATCGGCCATTTTTTTCTTCTACGTTCCTGTACCTGGGAAAACAGTTCTCTCAGACTAGCACCTTCTTGGCTCACTCAAGCCCGGTGACGTTCGATATCGATGCGCCTTCCCTGGCTGCATGCGACAGTAACCCTTTTGGTTCTTCCTTATCACTTCCAATTTCTTCATGATCATTCTCTCATCGCTTCCCGACACTGTCCCTAACGACACACCGAGTGCCTCTCCCACCATCGGGGGCACTGATTTCTTCTGCCTCGTCTGTATCAACACTATCTTTCTTAGATAGGATCTCATATCCTTCCTTTCGTTTATTCCTACTTCTGTGCCCTTTCGTAAGGCGCACCACAATCTAACATATTCTTGGTTGTTCGAATATCTGTCGATTACCTCAACCCTTTTTTTAAAACTCACTATATACCTGCCTGGTCGTTTCGGCAGCAGCCCATCCAGCTGCAGGTATATTACTAACGTGATCAACCATTTGGATATAACCACGACGACCTACATCGGTCCCAGTTATGCATCTCTCTCTATCCTTATCTATCCGTTTATCTCCGGGGGGGGGGGGGGAGGGCATCCAAGATAACGGTCCGTGCCACAACCACCAGCACCGCACATGCATGGGCCCCTCCCTGCAGACGATGGAGCCAACAGATGCGACACAGCTCAACCTCGGCTTCTCCCCCAAATCCCTGACTATCTTTTGCTTGGCTTTCCTACTATTCTGTGGTGGGGCGTTTTGCTCCCCTCAACCGTAACTTCATAGGCAATTCTTCTACTTTTTTGGCTAACTGATTCTCTCTCAGTCTCTTCTGGAGCTGGCCCAGGGGTATTTTGTCGCCCTCCTCCCACTCACTAGACTCATCAACCGACCTGGCAGTCAGGTTAAATTCGATCTCTCTTTCCATGGGTGGGGGGGTTCATTGCTTCTTGCGGTTTCTCATAAACCGGAGAACAAAACCCAATCCCGTTCTCTTCCCATCTAATTTCACTACCCTTCACTAAACTTGTCATTTTGGGGGCCACCCTGCCTTTTATTCTCTGCTGGGTGGCCTCTGGGCGTTTCCCCGGTTCCTTACCCTAGCGTCAGGTGGCACACTAAGGTTCGGCATCCTAATCCCTAACCTCCGATCTGCGCTACTGTGCACCACCGACTCTCATGTCCGAACTGACCACACAGTGCAGTTCATTCCAAACGAGCTGCGTGGGCGCCCATAATCTGTGGGCCACTCTGCCACTCGGTGCCCTTCACCTCTACAGGTCCAGCAGACTGATACCTGTCTGGCCGGAGCGGGCCTATAGTACTTGTATTGAAGGTCCCATGCCTTCCTTCTAGGATCAGAGTCTGCCTCCCAATCCTCTACGTCCCCTCTTCTCATTTGGGGCCCCGAACTCACTCTACTCCCCACCGTTTTCCTTCTATCAAGCCTTTCTTCGCCATCGCCCTTCTCTACGCGTTCCCCTAGCCTTATGCTACCTCTCGCTAATCCTTGGGCCTCCACTAGGGTGAGCGGGTGACCCCTTAGTACCTCTCTCTGGGTCTCTTTATCACCTAACACGTCCACCAGGGCATCCACCAGGATGGCCTGGATGGGACCCGTATTTCGGATCGCCTCATCTGGGAAGGTTTGAACTGCCAACCCCTGGATCCACTCGACTAACTCGTCGAGTCCCTCGCCGTTGTTTAGCCTTAGCCGGGTTAGCTTGCGTACGGCCTCAATCGCAGTCCGCTCGCTGGCATATTACTTCACCAGCTGCTCACGGAACTCCGTCCAAGCCATCTCCGGGTTCTCTTTATACATCCCCTCAATAAATTTCGACACTGGGCCCATCGCTTTATCCAGAGCGAGCAGCACCATCTCGTAATCTTCTAATCCGTAGATGACCCTCTTCTTTTGGATTACCGCCAACCAATCCATTAGGCCGGCGGGGTCTCCCTTATAGGAGGGTATACGTATTCCTCCGATCGGTCTTTCAATTTTCCTAGTCTCTTCTATCCCATCTCTGCTACACTTCCTACTATATCTTCTTCCGAACCCATTCCTTGTTTTGTGTTCTCAGATACAACCCCAACAACAGAAATACCCAACTACGTGCAAAGTTGAACAGCAATCGATACACTGACAGAGTACAAAACTGAGCAAAATGAACAAGGGAAATTAAAGAGTCACTTACCCCCTCTTTCTACGGTCTGCTCATTTTGTGGTCTACTGATGCTGGGTGGTTGTTTTTGCGAGCTCGTCCAGACCTTATAGTCGATTGACTAAAGTTTGCGATCTTGGCCGGCTCTCAAAGTCTTTCACAAAAAAAAAACGGTTTTTCTGTCGGTCTATTTCTTTTTTCAATTTTTTTTTCAACACAGGTTTTGATGCCCGTTAGAATATCTCTATTTTCTTTTTCTTTCTTTCTTCTTTAGTCTATCTCTTTTCCTGGACCGATATCCCTTCTGATTTTTTTTTATTAAAGTGTTCTGCAGGTAAAACATTTTTTTGTTGTGACCGTGGATTTTTGTTTGTTTGTTTTTCTACCCGAGATTACCAGGTACTAATAAAACGTACCCTGATCTTGTGTCGCGGCACCAGATATGAACCCTACACGTGCCTCTCTCTCTGCACCGTGGGTATCGTTGGCAACCGCACACACAGGTGTATAGTATCCTGATCGCGGTGCCAATGTGTGAACCCCACTCGCGCGCACAGTTTTGCAAGACCGTGAACACACTTAAGCCGACTGTCATAGTGGCAATAAAAAAATATGTCGATCGAAATTCCTCTAGGCCGGGATGGTGACGATGATGGTGATGACTTCGTCGATCTTGTCGTCTCGTCCAATTCCCACGTTGAAACTGTTTATATCGGCGAGCGATCACTGGGTGAACAGCAATCGGTTGGCTCGATGAGGGCGAAAGATTATTCAAAGCAGAACAAAAGGAAAAGAACAATGTTCAACAACTCAGTCGGGTTTTTTGTATGGAAGAATAATTATTAATAACAATAAAAAAGAATTGATTTTACACTGGATTAATGTCTATTGTGTTGTAAATGTCTTTAGCAAAAAGTGTGTGTTGTCCCCAAGTTATTTCTCCGGTTCTCTCTGTGCGCGAATTCGTTCGCAAATTGTTGTTTAAGTCACTAAACTATGGGCGAAGCGACGATGGCGAGAATTCTGTTCACTCTAACGAATTAACTCTGACTGGCTCTCTCGCCGTCTCTACGGGATCTGAACTGTCGTGCGTCAAAACGCACATACTCTTATTGAAGATGTCCATCGTCACACCCCCTTTTTCTGCCATATTTCTCTCTGCGTCTCTTCCTCTCTCATGGGTTGGGAGTATGGGCGCCTTACTCCCTTGCCTCTAAAATAAAATGGGATTTCTTTCTGGCCCGTGGTGTTATCACAAAAACAATCAAATTCTCATTCTCGGCGTAATTAACGATGACAGGCTTAAATGATTATCTGCCCAATGAGAGCTTCACATATAAATTTAATGTAAAATGATCACCCATTACCGGACCAGATAGCGTTTTTAAGGACATATAACCAAATATATTTTATGCGTGTGGATTTTTCTTTTTGGTGGGAGGGGGGTAGATAACAAATCTTGGGCATTTTTTTATGGCGATTACCTGTAAACAAGTTTTAAAATTTTGCGCTAAATATAAAAAAATAAAATTATTTTAGAATATCGAGAGAGCGATACCCGGCCAGATAGTGTTTTTAAGGACAAGGGTACCCCTTTGAATATTCATATGTACTAATTTGGAAATAAAATGTCGACTTATTCCTCAGGGAGAGTTGACTGTGTGTATGTCCAGAAAGATGAAATGGGCTAGTCAACATCGGATAACCCTGCTAGTAATATATATATATATATCACAGTTTATCCATAATTAAAGGATCTTGCAAAGAAACAAGGTTCTCCGTCAATGGGAACGAAACCTCATAATCCGTAAAAAAGTGTCAAGAGCCTTAATCGCTGTTACTTTCTACATCTGACTGATCGACATCGTTGACACGACTTATGCAAAATGCTAAAGAATGAACCAAGCTCCAATGATAAATGTGCAATTCTAAACAAAGACAAATTATGGTGAATTTACTTTGTGTTACTTCCTTAGTTATCATGGCCAATGCAGGTTTATGAGGTGTCACTTACAAAAGTAGAGATAATGGAGCGCCTGATCAGTAAGTTTATTAAAAATGGTTGGGGACGCCTAATTTGTTGACAAACGTGGCACTATACAGTTCATCAACGAAGCTAAAACTTCTGACGTCGTCACTTGTTGTGGAATATAAATTAGGTACAGCATGACTTTTCAGATGCTGCATGACTCTCGCGACCTACTAGTGAAGAATGCCCAACCATCTGTAATAACTGTCCGAAAATGGCAAAACAAGCTGTAGAAGATGCGGAATCGGCCCTTAGGATGAAACAAATAATTGCCGCTGTATTATGTGGAAGGACAGGTCTAGGTGTCTACCAACAGCTTTGGTGTTGCAAATCATCCCCTGTAAACCAAAGGAAAATGGTTTCAAAAGAACTCAATCATCTTGAGGAAGTGACGTGCATTGCTAAAGTTGTAGGTCAAAGTAAGCACAGTGCATGGAACAAGTGGGAAAAGAGGGTAAAAGAGAGAAATCACATGGCGCGACCTAAAATAAATGGAGCCTAAAAATTAAGTTTTCTCATAAAGGCAGTCTACGATATCTTACCAACACCAGTTAACCTTCATGCCTGGGAGTTAACTACATCTGATCGATGCAAAGCATTTGGGAAAACTGCCAACCTCAAACATATTCTCACTGGAAGCGAGCATGCCCCGAGAAGCTACACATGGAGACACTATAAAGTATTGGAGATTGTTGCAGAGGCTTCGAAAATATGTTGTGAGACTGCCAATAAATCTCTCAATATGACAAGTAGAACGATTCATTTTGTTAAAGAAGGAAATAGTTCAAAGTCTTTATGTAAAAATAGGCAGATATTGTCATTATTTGATGGCTGCACAAACGGTTACATTTGAAAAAAATTTTGACTGGGCACATAAGCGCAAGTTAGAAAGCTATGAAGATCTGTCAGAAATGGCTTGAAAACCATTGTATTTCCTATCGAGGTCAGATGCTGAGGTTTATTGCTAACTCAACCTCCACGTTCTTGAATAATCTTGGTCTTTCTCTATCAGACAAAAAAAATACATAAAGAAAATACAAGACAAGGCACCATCTGCATCATCAATTCATGTACAAGTCAATATATATATATATATATATATATATATATATATATATATATATGCGGATAAAATGCATGATATATCATAAAATGAAATGCTGTGAAAGACGAGATGTGTGAAAAAGACAAACGGAAAAACAAATATTTATACAGGAAAAAATAATTTAAAAAAACGAGACATTTTACCAGTTTCGTTCGGATCAACCAACATCTTCAGAAAAAGAAGGCTGAAGACGTTCGTTGATCCTAATTAAACCAGTAAAATCTCTCGTTTCTTGATGACTTTTTTCTGTATTTAAATTTGTTTTTTTCCGTTTGTCTTTTTCACACACACACACATATATATATATATATATATATATATATATATATATATATATATATATATATATATATAGTCTCGGAAGTTTCTCAACCATTAAAACTATATTAAAAAGCAAATAAAAAACAACAAAAAAACTAATAGTCCCAAGTCTTTCAGTGGAAAATCATTCATGTAAGTCAATTTATTTTTTACAGTTATTATATTAGTTTGTTTCTAACACTATTTTAAGGAATCATCAGTTGTTTACCATGAAAAACTGTTTCGGGAATTTAAATATATATAAATATTTCAATATCCACAAACATATATGTTTCTACTTTCTAGAATAATCAGTGTGGAGATAACTGTTCCACTAGTCGCACGATTCAATCGACTGTGTGTATTTATTATATCAAGGTAATTTTGATAATTAGACATTAAATTATTAATGTTTTCATTAAATATTAACCGAATTTATTGAAATATAAATGCAATAAGTAGGCCTCTGTTAAGTCTTAAGAGACAATGGATACTCCCTGTAAGAGTGCATGTGTGAGGAGTTTTTTGTGAAGCAAGGGTTGCACAATCTCTAGACCGGCATTGCTTGAGTCTAGAGGCAAGGAGAAATCCAAGATGACTAGAAACAATGCCGGAATAATCTGAGAGCCCTCCCACACCTGCTATTACCAAATGGTCATCTAACGGGAACCGGTGTGTCAACGTGATTATGCTGTGAGAAAAAAAATCAACTATTTCTTCTTCGGACATTTTTCACGCTGCAAAACGAAACTATTTCTCAATGCTTAATTAGTGTTAAATGCGTACAAAGTTATCAATTGTAAAGTAAGCTTATAAGTGTGTCCATTTTATCTGCATGTTATAAATGAATGTGTTTTTACGAGCAGGAGTAAACTAGTCAAACGTTGTAATGTTCTACACGGACGCATCAGTGAATAGCGTTATTACATAACGACTCTTGATTGGACAAAATCTCCAACCAGCAGTTCCTTTCAGCCAATTAAAGAAGCGAAAATATTTAGTGCCGAAAATATTGTGTGTAATATAAATTTTTTCTTTTTTTCTTCCTCTTTTCTGTACTTCTTTTAGAGACAACACAGGTGCGTACATCGCAATCCAACCTGGCCGCCCCTATGGACCAAAAGCCTCTTGGCAATACTACACACAAGACAAGAGATACCACAAATTACTGTACGGCCAGCGAAGCACACACACGCACGCTGCTCAACATACGCATATGTACACAAGTGCATAGATGCACCCACTCTCTCCCTAACAAAACAGAGGCACACTATTTACACACACGGCGCCGGCCGAAATGAGCACACATACATTCTCTCACTAACAAAACGTGCACACTACTACACACACACATCAACGTGTCTATTCTCATTTACACTCATGTAAATGCATGCAGTACCAAATGAAACGAATATGTGTACTCAATTTATTTTTACAGACTAAACAACTCTTCTTTCACCAGAACGTTCTTGGGGCTTTTTCACTTTCATATTGTAAAACCTTTTTATCTTTCGTTGTCTTGAGGTGTCAATAAAATTGATTATTTTGTATAGATAGATTTTGTCATTCTTTTTTTTTATATAATGTCCTCTCTGCTACGGTCATTCATTCATTTCTTATTAATCAGATGATTTTATTGTTGGCATCGGTTTCCCCGATATCTTTCTAATCAGAAGTTTTTCTCAAAAAAAATCGGGTACTTACAGGAGGGACCACATGACGATTACCAACATTCTAAGTGAAAGTGCTTCTGTGGGACGAACTGGATTCGAACTTGGCACACCCAGGTCGTCAGTCCATGTCGTTAACCACTTAATCACCATCACTTCATATCTGCTACAGTAATATTTGCTGGTAACAAATTTATTCTTAAATAGTCCAGATCTGAAATATATTTTGTACACTCATTTTTTTTTTTTTTTTACTCAAGTTCACTCCAAACAAGGCACAATGTCACTGAGACGTAGGGGGCTACTGTGAATTTGGAGAATTCTATATGGGAAGTTTTGCAGCAAGATGCTTGTTCACATTACATTTAAATGTCTGTATGTTAGTACGGTCAGGGAAACAGGAAGCAGGAAAGGAATTCCAAAGGCTAGCAGTACAAGGAAAGAATCTATTAGAGTAGAAAGCTCTCCAGCATTTAGGGACCCCGACATTGAAGCAGTGGGATTTTACTGACTGACAGGTTGATCGGGGGTATTTACGTGGATGGGGAACCAGTACATCATATTCGTTGGAGCACATTCCATTAAAGTACTTGTAAAACAAGCACAAGGGTGCAACATTGTGGCGATGGGACAGAGGCTGGAGCATGCTTGATAGTGAGGGGCCTATTAGATTAGATACTCTTTTTTGCACCCTGTCCAAGAAAGGAGAGGCTAGCGTTTGGTGCACCAGTCCAGATGTGACAACAATACTCTATGCATGGACGAATGGTGACTTTGTATAAATATAGGATACTGGCAGGTTTGAGAAGTTTTCTAGTTCGGTAGAGGGAGCCCACCTTTTCATTGCAGCAGCCTTGACAATGTCTTCTATGTATTTTTTCCAAGACATGTTATCTGTTAATGTTAGCCCTAGTAGTTTGAATGACAAACTCTCAGGTAGGGTGCTATTAGTCATGGCAATCGGTGGTTGAAAGGGTTTCTTATAACTGTATTGTGTGCATTATGAAAGAATCTTTTTAACTTATAAAGTGTTAGGCACGTTGGCGTTATCACTGAAAAAATATATTTGTAATTCAAATGTTCTTGCCATGGTTCGTCAGATATAAAGAGAAATATTTGTTTTACACATTTTCAAAAGGGCTAACCAGATATAAAGAGAAATATTTGTTTTAGACATTTTCAAAAGGGCTAACCAGATATAAAGAGAAATATTTGTTTTACACATTTTCAAAAGGGCTAACCAGATATAAAGAGAAATATTTGTTTTACACATTTTCAAAAGGGCTAACCAGATATAAAGAGAAATATTTGTTTTACACATTTTCAAAAGGGCTAACCAGATATAAAGAGAAATATTTGTTTTAGACATTTTCAAAAGGGCTAACCAGATATAAAAAGCAATATTTGTTTTACACATTTTCAAAAGGGCTAACCAGATATAAAGAGAAATATTTGTTTTACACATTTTCAAAAGGGCTAACCAGATATAAAGAGAAATATTTGTTTTACACATTTTCAAAAGGGCTAACCAGATATAAAGAGAAATATTTGTTTTACACATTTTCAAAAGGGCTAACCAGATATAAAGAGAAATATTTGTTTTAGACATTTTCAAAAGGGTTAACCAGATATAAAGAGAAATATTTGTTTTACACATTTTCAAAAGAGCTAACCAGATATAAAGAGTATATATTTGTGGTACTCCCTTTGTTTTGCGTATTCTTATGAGTGGTCACCAGATATAAAATAAGAATATTTGATATTCTTATTTTATAATTTTTGCTGATCACGTGTTAGGGATATTATTCTCCGTACACATGGTCGTCAGTATTACTTGTGCGTTATCATTGATAACACAAACAGGTGTCGGAAGAAAAATAGAAGTTTGCCATAGACAATCATAAAAAAGAAGAAAGCAGGGAAACGAGTAAGAAGAAAACAAAAAGGAAGAAAAGTAAACATAGAAGAAGAAAAAATGAAAGAAGAAGAAAACGTAGTAGTAGAAGGAAACAGAAGAAGATGAATTAAAAACAGAAGAAGAAGAAGAAAACATGGAAAAAAGGAAGACAGGAAAAGAAAAGAAAAACAAATTAAAATAAAGGACGAAGAAGAAGAAACAGAAGAAGAACACGTAGAAAGAAAAAGGTAAAACGATGAAAAAATAAACAGAAGTAGTAATTGTCGAAGATGACAAAGAGAAGAAGAACAAGGAAAAAAAGAAAATGAAGATAAGGAAAAGAGGAAGAAGAAGAAAAAAAGAAAAAGTAGAAGAAAACAGTAAAAGATGAAAAAAAACAGAAAAGAAATAGTGATTATAGAAGAAGAAGAAGAAAAAGAAAAAGAGGAAGAAAAAGAAGGAAAAGTAGAAGAAAACAGTAAAAGATGAAAAAAAAACAGAAAAGAAATAGTGATTATTAAAGAAGAAGAAAAAGGAAAAGAGGAAGAAAAAGAAGAAAAAGTAGAAGAAAAAGAAGAAGAAAGGAATGAAACCCTTCAAAAATGTATGCTTATATAAAACTGGAATAGCTAGGTTAGTCAATTCATTAAAGTTGAACTTATTTAGTTTTAAATAATACCTTGCAGTAAATTGATTTCAAAGTTAAGTATAGATATGATTCGTCAGGGTCACCAAGTTAATCAACATATATTCACAATTTGCTATAGACAATCATAAAAGCAGGTTAAGAGACAGCAAATCAAATTTACTTGGCAAAAAAAAAAGCATAGTGTAACAAGCCATGTAAAGAAACAGGTGGAAGCTATTTACATCCAGATATAGTCTGAATGTTTGTCCAAGGCCGCTTTAAACATAGATATGGTAATCATCGTCACAACTTTCTCTAGCAGGTGGTTCCACGGAACAAAAATACGAACAGAGAATGTTACCATTTTTTGATTGAGTCGAAAGCGACGGTGATAAATCTTTTATGGGTTCTCTCAAAGATCACGACTTGGCGCTGGGGTGAAAAACTCCCCAAAAAATAGATTTACATTCCGATTGATGATATTTTATCCTAGAATCAAGTCTCCTCGCATCCTCGTTGCTCAAGTGAGAGCCACTCTTTGTAAGTAAGCGTGGAGAGTTCTGGTTGCCAACTGTTGAACACGCTCCCGGTGTACGACATCTTTTTGTAGATAATGCTTGAATTACATACTCAAAAATGGGTCATACCAGAGTTATGTATAAGGGATGGAAAGTTTCTGTTGTTAGTTTGAGAAAGGATCTCCGGATCAGGTATAGAACTTGTCTAGCTTTATTTGCCATCTTGATACAATGGCGCATTTGTTTGAAGGAGTTGTTCACAAACTTACCAAGGTCCTTCACATTAGCAACGATATTGAGTTGTTGAGGTGGAAAACCGATAGTCATTGAGGGGGGGGGGCAGTAGGTGGATAGCCGATAGGAAGATGACTGCATTTTGCAGAGGTCAGCGGTAAATTCCAGCATGAAGACCAAGACCAGACTTTGTTCAGATTATCCTCAAGTTGATGATAGTTACATCTACGTGATATCAGACTCACATCGTTCGAAAAAAGTAGTACCTTTTCAGTACAATTTATTCGGGATATCATTAACATAAAAAAGTAACGGACCGAGGACAGATCACTGAGGCACTCCACTGCACGCACTCGCCTCCATGGCAAAGACAACCATTCACTTGGAGACGAAAGGTAGGATAGAGAAGGAACGATCCAATCTATTTTATCACCGTGGGATGAATCTTGTAAGAATAGAGCCTTTGAAGGAGTAGCCAGTGGTAAACCGAGTTGAACGCTTTGGAAAAATCTAAGAACAATATGTCTGCGATGTCGCCTTTGTCTATATATATTTTGTTCGCTACTCATGTTTTTATCTTTTTAATTCATGCCATGCATTTTTGTCAATTACTCCATTTATTAGATATTAAATGTTATCATGGGTCTTGATACTTCCAAAGATGCGGCCATTGCTAAATAGTGACCGTCCACCACCACCACCACCACCATCATCATCATCATCATCATCACCACCACCACCACCACCACCACCACCACCACCACCATCATCATCATCTTCTTCTTCTTCTTCTTCTATCACCACCACCTTAGATGTTTGTAAGAAAGGGGTTTATAGATTCTGTAGATAAAGCCTTGTATGCTGAAGGTCACCATTTTTTTTTTCAGAGGAAACGTTTGAGTAAAATACAAAAAAACATTCTACAAATTGACCGTGAGTCTTTTTACTTTCATCTTTGTTTCGCCATTTTGAAGAATTATGCATGATTTTTTTTACCAAATTACTTTTTTTTTTTAATAAGATTTTGAAAGTTAAATTTAATCATTACAATATCGTTTGTTCATTAACCTATTAATTGAACTAAATTGTTATAAAACTAATTATGTTAAGGAAATGTTGTTTTAATCACTATTTATAAAATTATTGCATGTAAATATTTTCCAGAACATTCAATTTTTTAATACACAAGGATTTGCTAATATTTTAAAGCCGGAAATAACTTTCTATTAAACAGTTTAAATGTTTCCAAACTTTTTGTCAAATTTTGAAGGTATTGATATTTATAAAACACTCATTGATTGGTCAGTGGTTGTCTCCCTTGTCAATTTAAGGGTCGTGTGCCAAAAAGGTAAACCAATCTCTGCTCCTTTAGGAGTCACGTGAGTCAGCCTATATGAATTCACACATATGCTGCTCCAGCCTCTTTCCCTCTTTCTCCACCCTGGACATCGGTTGACTGCATTGTGACAGCAGCCCACAGAAGGCAGTCGCAGGCAGCCAACACTCTTTTTCCCCCTTTCCCCATTACCATGCAATCGTAGACAAGGTTTGACTGCATCATGACAGAAACCAGCAGAAGGTAGATTCCATTCGTTCCACAGCGATAAGAATCAGAATTGAATGACCGAAGCATGCAAGCAGTTACCCAAACAATCTTCCTTAGATCATTTTTCACAGAGGCATGTATTTCCAAACTCCTCATTCTGTATATCTACCATTTTCTGTTGTATATCATTTTTTACTACTTGCCCAAGTAGAATTGTTAAGTTAATATACACGGTTGTTTTTCCTTCTCTTAAAAAGCTGTCGCTCTCAATTCATCTTTCAGCACTTATCTTCTTCGATTATTTCTGCTTTTGCACGTGTGAGAATAAACTTTCTTTTGTGGTTGAAAATCTTACAATGGGTCACAAAGTAATTCAGTCTTTTTTGCAGCAAATGATGAGTTCGAAGCTGTAAACAGAATGCGATAAAAATGGTTTTATGTTTTTGCTTTTTGAAATATTATTAAATGAGGAACCATTTAAAGTTAAAACCCATTTAGTATTATGTATGTAATGTGAAGAAAAACACGTTTAAAATGTGTAAATATGCTAGAATAATCGAGATTTGAACAAAAAGAAACCGGAAGTAGTGCATTTAGCTCATGGCGCCATGTTGTTTTTTTTGTATCGTTAAAGACGAGAAAAGTATCAAAACGTCTTTTTTCCTCTATTACTACACAATACTAATTTTTCTAAAAACTCCAAAACGTTCTAAATGTCATAATCTTATATATATATATATATATATATATATATATATATATATATACACTATCGCCTATACACTAATTTTATTCGAATTTTTCAAGAAACTCTTTACACCTTCGAACTCATCATTTTCTTCTTTTTCTTTTAGCTTTTAACAAAAGATTAAAATGTCTGACTTGTTTACAAAGAAACGGAAATGCATTCTGGTAGATTTAATTTTGTAATTAAATTATTTTTTAAAATACGATTTATTTTATGCTATCACATTTTTAATTTCAATAAATATTCGATTAATAGTAATAAAATAATAAATAATTAAATTATCAAAACTACACTGATCTGAGGAAAACACATACAAGTGAAGTTTTCTCAAAATAATAATAATATAGTTAAGTCTACAAAAAATGTTTTGAATTAGAAATTAAGAAATAAATTAAAACTTGATATTATAACACATCGCTCAATAAATCCCGGACCTAATTATTTAAAAAAAGAAATGTTAGGCAAAATTTGACTTTATTCATCAACATAGTCTTCTTCTAGGGTGATACACTGATTCCAACGCTTCTCAAACAATTCAATGTTTTTTTTTGTAGATGAATTAGTCTTTGGCCTTAAAATAATCCTTAATTTTCTGATATTTCTTTATTGAAGCTAAATTTATTTCCCTGGAGCATTCTTTTGAGGTCTGCAAACAGCCAGTACTCTCTGAGGGCCAAACCTGGAGAGTAAGGTTGGTGCGGAAGAAATATGAAGTGTAATTCATGTAATTTTCCCACCATTGCGATCGACATGATGCATTGTCTTGGTGATAGAGCACTTTTTTCTTCTTTATTTGTGGTCGTTTTTTGGCGATTTCTTTCTTCAAACACACAAATAATGCTATATAATAGTCGCTATTGCTAGTTCTTTCTTACTTAAGGTAATTGCTTAACAAAATACATTGGGCATCCTAAAATACATAGGCCAAAATCTTGCCTGCTGATATTTGCGTCTTTTGTCGCTTTGGATGGCTTTAACCTGCTGCTGTCCACTCAGCTGAATACCGATTTGACTCTGGAGTGAAGTGGTGGGTCCATGTTTCATTCGTTGTCACATATTGATGCCAAAACTTCTTTTTATAGAATTGAAACAGTTGCAAACAACGCTCTGAATCGTCGACGCATTGTTGTTTTTCAGAACCGATTTAGAACACAACTTTGTCATTGACAAATGTTCATGCAAAATAGTGTATAGTGTATAGTCTGATATTTTCAACTCCTCTACTATCTTATGCAATTTCAATTGACGATTGGTCAAAAAGTCGTTTATGGACTGCGGAAACCAACCACATAACCAAGAATGTCTACCAACCATTATATATATATATATATATATATATATATATATATATATATATATGTGTGTGTGTAAGGTTAGTTGAAGAACCCCAGCAGAGTGTTCGATTATTAAGCAAAATCAAAAAAAATAAAAATAATAGCGTAAAATTTATTTATATACGTATTACAGAAGATCAGAGCAACATCGGTACCGTCGGTTTCAAATCCAAACAAAAGGGACCTATATTTGGTCTCATTTACAAGACTCTCTTCAACCTCTGTTTATGCTATGGAGACACAAGTCCGGAAGCTAAGTTGAAATAAAAACAAAAAATATAGAAAGAATATTGCACGGATCCATGGGAACTGAAAGTCGTAGAAATCCCGTAATTTATCCTCCTCCACCACACACCTCGGCTGGTACTACACAAAATGGTTGTAGAGGGGCAAGAAGAATGATGGAAACTCCGAGCGGGGAGAGCATCAACCAGACCTCCATTGGAAAGATGTAGAGAATACTCGAACATTGGGAAGACTTTTTTTCACTCAGATTCCAGGGAAAAATGTTAGTGAAAAATCAATGCTAAACGGCTGTTGTGAAAATGCAAAAGGATTTGCGACGGTTATCGAAAAGGACAGAAAGTGGGAAGACTTGTCATCACTCAGTTTTGAATAATAATAATAATAATAATAATAATAATAATAATAATAATAATAATAATAATGCCACCGGCCGTTATCAACGAGAACACGATGGTAAACGGCCGGTGCGAGAACACCAACTGAATTGTAATGTATGAAAGAAGCGAAGAGTACTGAAAATCTGCGGACCCTTGTTATCACTCGAACTCAAACTATTTTTGCCAGTGAAAGCGCACTTGCAATGATTTTTAAAAATTTCGGCTGAGATCAAAGTGTAGTATCTGTTTTCATACTACATCTGTTCCGTCCTCAGTCAGTGAGAGAGAAATCCTTCTAGACTAAAGCAATTTAAAATATTGTCCCAATTTGGTGGAGTTGGATTTTATCAACATTAAAAACTGACCTTGTGTCTAACTCTGCCCTCGAGGGGAGGCAAGTAAATTGGAACTCGTGTTAAATAATAAATCGTTTTCATCTTAGAATTTGCAAATATTAGAAGGCATATCTCGTTTATAAGATCTAAGGGGAATAATTCAGTGTTTCTTTAGTTAGTTTTCTGTCCAAGGGAGATAATTTATGTTTTAGGACCGTGATTATGGATTGCAACTAAATACAATAAATATTTCTCTTTTTTCTTGAGGCGACAACTCTTTAGACATGGATGATAGGCGTATGACAAAGAATATGTGAGGGCAGAGTCGGCACAAAACACCCGCTCGGGAACCTTCGACTGATCGGAGCCGAAGCTTGGTGGATGAGTCCCGAAAAAGATGGTTTCATCACTATTCTGGAGGAATACTTTATTTTTTTATTTTTTTATTTTTTTAAAATAGAAATCGCTCCAGACATAATTTATAAAAATCACATAGAGAAACTACATGAATTGCACCCAACCTTGGTCTAGCTCCAAAAAACAATACTCCAGGGAAAAAGATTTGACTCCAATAAAGAAGTAATCTTAGAAACTAAGGCTATTCTAAGACCTGTTAGGATCGAGGGTCGTGTTCCCCCGATTATAAACGTGTAAAGTTGAATCAAGCAATGTTGCATGCAAAGACAGAGTAATAATTAATAAACAAAAATGAAGTAGTTCAAATAACGTTTATTGAACGTGTGTGTACGTGGAATGGTGAAGTGTGTGATGTATGGATGTGTGTCGATGGAAAAACAGTTCTTGAAAAGGTATAAGAAGAAATGAGTCCGGCGTAGGAAAAGTCTTTGAAAGCCGTAACACAAAGAAAACGAGTTGAGAAACTCTTACCGTTGTTTGCCCACGTGTTGACGGAAGAAAAGTGTGTTGGTTGTTGTTTTTCCGATTGAGAAGAAAAGCGTGAGACGAAACGCTAGTGTATTAGCGTCGTTCTGCCAAGGCCAATTGACCAGAAGAAAAGAGTGAAACGGAACGCTAGTGTCAGCGTCGTCCTGTCGAGGCCAAAAGGCGAATGAAACGGAGCGCTGGGGCCAGCGTTGTTCTCCGATGCTGGTCGGTGAAAAAGAGCGAGAATTTCCGTTTTGCACCGGCTCTTATAGTCCGAAGGGCAGATAACTCTGGTGTCGCTTTACAGTGCCACCTGTCGGTGAAAAAGCGACACCTACCGGCAAACCGGTGTAGTTATGTTTTGAAAGGTGGAGGTAACTGCTACAAGGACTCCCCCCCAGATTGAAAATATTATTCAATATGAACAGTTGTAGATGAGAAGCATTCTTTGAGGGTATGTCTGTTTTGCTGTTGAAGATTAGAAAAAGTAGTGTGCACGCTACTTATTTCTGTTTCTGCATCTGTATTGAATGATTGATCGCAAGTGCGTCTGCGGAATTGAGTGTTGTAACGCATGTGGATCTGCGTGTTGTTTGGGTCTGCATCAAGTTTGAGTGCAAGTGAGTTTGCGGTCGAAAAATGTTGAGTGCAAGGTAATTTGCACTTGTTGGTGGCGTTGTTCATGTTGATTTGTCTGCGTGATGCGGAGCTGATGAACGAACGTTGAATTGTCAGTGTTGTCCGGGAATGTTTGGTGCTTGGGTCTGCGTGGTTGTTGATGAGTGAGCACAAGTGGGTCTGTGCGGTGTTGATGAGCGAGCACAAGTGAGTCTGTGCAGTGTTGATGAGCGAACACAAGTGAGTCTGTGCAGTGTTGATGAGCGAGCACAAGTGAGTCTGTGCAGTGTTGATGAGTGAGCACAAGTGAGTCTGTGCAGTTGTTGATGAGTGAGCACAAGTGAGTCTGTGCAGTTGTTGATGAATGAGCACAAGTGAGTCTGTGCAGTGTTGATGAGTGAGCACAAGTGAGTCTGTGCAGTGTTGATGAGTGAGCACAAGTGAGTCTGTGCAGTTGTTGATGAATGAGCACAAGTGAGTCTGTGCAGTGTTGATGAGTGAGCACAAGTGAGTCTGTGCAGTGTTGATGAATGAGCACAAGTGAGTCTGTGCAGGTGTTGATGTTGTTCATGTTAATTAGTCCGTGTTGTGGAGCTGATGAACAAACATCTAGTTGTTGAGATTGGTGGTACACTATGGTCAAAATCAGATGCACAAATGTCTGCAAGTGAGTTAGCAGGTCCAGGTACAAGTGGGTCTGTAACGGTGCGCGTCGTTCGAGTTGATGTGTCCCCAGTTGATCAACGAACGTCCAGTTGTTGAGTATTTAGTCGTGCTTGTGCAGTTGTACTCATTTTGAACTGGTGTGATTTCTTCCATAGTGTCGTCAGTGATGTCTGGAAATGTTTGGTGAATGTCCGGGAAGAGTTGGTTGTTCAAGTTGATGTGTCCTCCTGTTTATCAATGAACGTCCAGTTGTTGAAGAGGGTTGGTAGCCCTTGAAGGGTGATGTTGGTGCTTGCTGAGCCTGACTTTTTACAACCAGTATTAAGTCTTGAGGCTTGGTGATGTTGTTCGTGTTTAGCATCGTGTTGTCTGTTTTGTAGTTTTCTTTTCTTTTATATATATATTTCCAACACGTGGGTAGAAGAGAAAAAGAAGAAAAAATGGAGTCGTAATTTGTTTCACACGAGAAATGACGTTTTTTGTTTTCGTTTTAGTTTGTTTGAATGTTAGTTTCCACGTAGAGAAAGAATGGTGGCTTCTCTTTCCTTTGTTGTTGAAAAGAAAGAAAAAAAATTTTTTTCGTATTTTCTTTTTTGTTTGTTTGAATTTTCATTTCCACGTGGTTAGAGAAAAAGATTGCGGCTTCCCTTTTTGTTAAAACAGAAAATAAATTCGTATTTTCTTTTTTTGTTTGAATTTCCGAGAGATAAAAATGGCGTTTTTTTTGAATTTTTTTATCAACACGTGGTCCGGAAAGGGGTGACGGCATTTTTTTGAATTTTTTTCCTTTTTTTTTTTTTTTGTCAACACGTGGTTATGAAAAAGATGGGCAGCGTGAGCGTTTGTTTTCTTTAGTTTTCTTTTTATCTCCACGTGTTCAAAACAAAGGAAGTGGCGTCTTGTAAGGTCGAAAAAGAAGAAAAAAAAAGTTTGTCTTTTTCTTAGTATATATTTTTCCGGGTGGAGAAAGAGAAGAAGAAAAAAAAATGAAATTGTAATTTGTTTTATACTCGGAGAAAAGCCGAGGAATGTTTTTGTTTTGTTTTGTTTGGGTATTTCCGCGTGGCCAGGAAAAAAAAAATAAAGATGGCGGCTTCTTTTCTTTTGTTTGTTTGTATATTTCTACCACGTGGGTAGAAAAAAAGGGAAAAAGATGGGTGCGTAATTCGTTTCACCACGGAAGAAAAAACGAGAAATGTTTTTTTTTTTTTTTTTTTAGTACGAAATTAATTACTTCGTCAGATACAACAAAGCTTGCACGTCGGGTCACCAATTGTTAGGATCGAGGGTCGTGTTCCCCCGATTATAAACGTGTAAAGTTGAATCAAGCAATGTTGCATGCAAAGACAGAGTAATAATTAATAAACAAAAATGAAGTAGTTCAAATAACGTTTATTGAACGTGTGTGTACGTGGAATGGTGAAGTGTGTGATGTATGCATGTGTGTCGATGGAAAAACAGTTCTTGAAAAGGTATAAGAAGAAATGAGTCCGGCGTAGGAAAAGTCTTTGAAAGCCGTAACACAAAGAAAACGAGTTGAGAAACTCTTACCGTTGTTTGCCCACGTGTTGACGGAAGAAAAGTGTGTTGGTTGTTGTTTTTCCGATTGAGAAGAAAAGCGTGAGACGAAACGCTAGTGTATTAGCGTCGTTCTGCCAAGGCCAATTGACCAGAAGAAAAGAGTGAAACGGAACGCTAGTGTCAGCGTCGTCCTGTCGAGGCCAAAAGGCGAATGAAACGGAGCGCTGGGGCCAGCGTTGTTCTCCGATGCTGGTCGGTGAAAAAGAGCGAGAATTTCCGTTTTGCACCGGCTCTTATAGTCCGAAGGGCAGATAACTCTGGTGTCGCTTTACAGTGCCACCTGTCGGTGAAAAAGCGACACCTACCGGCAAACCGGTGTAGTTATGTTTTGAAAGGTGGAGGTAACTGCTACAGACCAAAGACAATTCGTTCTACAAAAAAAAAAAAAAAATTTAAAAAAAAATGAAAAAAAAATGCATCGAATTGTTAGAGAAGCATTCGAATCAGTGTATCACCATATAATATTGATAATTGAAGTCGAACTTTTTCTCTCCAAAAGTTGTTGTTTTTATTTATTAGTTATTGAGTGATATGTTATGTAAGCCAGGGGACACGCTACAAATTAACAAGAAGGACAAAACCTGTCAAATCGAAGTTTTTGGTGCCACAGTATTTCACAGGGTGAAGATCAATGAAAAAAAACTAGTGAAATACATAGAGCTTCCCGTGGAGCTAAAAGGAATATGGAACATGAAGAAAATTACTGAATACCAATAATTGTAGGAGCACTAGGAACAGTTCCCCCAAAACTGGAAAAAAGACCAGTAGAAATTGGAATCAAAGGAGAATTAACACCATACAATGCACGGCAATGATGAAAACAGACGAAATACTAAGGAAAATCATTGAGTGCGGAAACCAACCACATAACGAAGAATGAAATAAAAACAAAAAATATAGAAAGAATATTTGCACGGATCCATGAGAACTGAAAATCTTAGAAATCCCGTAATTTATCCTCCTCCACCACACACCTCGGCTGGTACTACACACAATTGTTGTAGAGGGGCAAGAAGGATGATGGAAACTCCGAGCAGGGAGAGCATCAACCAGACCTCCATTGGAAAGATGTAGAGAATACTCGAACCTTGGGAAAACTTTTTTTCACTCAGATTCCAGAGAAGGCCAACGGTTGTTGTTAGTGAAAAATCAATGCTAAACGACTGTTGTGAAAACGCAAAATGATTTTCAACGGTTATCGAAAAGGACAGAAAGTGCTGAAAAACTGGGAAGACTTATAATCACTCAGAGTCAAGAGAACACAACTTGTTATTGTCAGTGAGCAATCATTGATAATAACTGATAATGTGAAAACTCCTAGTGAGTAAATGATAATAATAATAACCTAGCCCCCCCCCCCCCCCCTTTGTCTCTGTCTCACTAGGACTTATATTAAATGTCTTACTTATCCGCTGCATATATATATATATATATATATATATATATATATATATATATATATATATATATATATAATAATATTAATAAAAACGAAGCCAAGGCTGTTATCAACGAGAACACAGTGGTAAACGGCCGGTGCGAGAACATCAACTGAATTGTAATGTATGAAAGAAGCAGAGAGTACTGAAAATCTGGGGATCCTTGTTATCACTCGAACTCAAACTGTTTTTGCCAGTGAGAGAGAACTGGTAACGATGAGTGTGAATCTGAGCTGGGACTAAAGTGTAGTATCTGTTCACTTACTTCATCTGTTTTGTCCTCAGTCCGTGAAAGAGAAATCCTTCTAGACTAAAGCAATCTAAATTTTTGTCCTCATCCAGAGTGCTCCTTTCTGGGGATCTGGATTTTACCCACATTAAAGACTGACCTTGTGTCTAACTCTGCCCTTGAGGGGAGGCAAGTAAACAGGGATTCGTGTTAATAAATAATAATTCTTAGAATTTTCAAATATAACAAGGCATATGATCTAAGGGGAATAATTCAGCGTTTCTTAAGTTTGTTTTTAGTTCAAGGGAGACAATTTAGGTTTTAGGACCGGGATTACGGAGTGCAACAAAATGCAACAAATATTTCTCTTTTTTAATTTTTTTATTTTATTTATTAAGGCGACAGCTCTTTCGACATGCAAGATAGGCTCTGCAACGCGCATGACAAAGAATATGTGAGGGCAGAGTCGGCACTAACACCCGCTCTGGAACCTTCGACTGGTGGGAGCCGAAGCTTGGTGGATGAGCCACGAAAGAGATGGTTCCATCAATATTCTGGAGGAATACTTTAGCTTTAGTTTATATTTTCTTACTTCTAACATTGTTGGAAAGCATTATATAGTCGCTTTTAACAGTAATAACATATACTCGTTCTCAAAAATGTTTTTAATCAACATTTGTGTTGTTCTGGTCCAAATTTAAATTCCATCAAACTTGTAGTATGGAAGTGACAAACTCTCATTCTAACATTTAAATACAACTTTATTCGTTCGTTTTCGTTAGTACGCCAACAAAAAGGAAAGGTGTTAGTATGCCCATAAGTATGGACGAAGACAAAAGTAAAGGAAGTCCATTACTATAATTTCCCATGAGTAGGGAAGAGAGAATAGATCATAACATAGAATGTTTGTACACCGGCTATGGTGTCAGGACGCGTCTATACGTGTATGTAAGTATATGTGTCTGTACACAGGTGTTAAAGTCAGTTAAAATGTAAGCAGTTATGTGTGTGTGTGTGTTATATTAAGTCCATGTGTATGAGGCAGTAGCCATTTTGGCTTCTCGGTACTTCGTGGTCGAAGTGGTCAAAGCTAAGTAGCCTGGCCAAGTGTAGTAGTCGTCTACATGTCGGGAGAAGCGTCTCGTGCCGAAGAAAAATAAAAGAGAGAGAGGATGTTTATATAGTTATGCTAGCTATCCGAGAAGGCTATTGATTGGTCATGCCAAGGGGGAAGTAGATTGCTTGAACCAATCAGCGGGTAGCTAAAGATTCATTGATATTTAAACAATATGGCGGCTGTGCGCCGGCTTGTAGGAAACTGTTACAAACTTTCACATTTTTGAAAATCGCTACAATTAAATGGTTAAATTTGAAAACATGTTTTGTAGATTCCTAAAAAAAATACAAAAAACAAAAATAAAACAAAAAACAGACAAAAGGCGGGTTGTAGTAAAAAAAAGTTTTATTGCATATTCAACAGAATGGAATCCATTCATGTAATTGAGTATTTGCATAAAAAGTTCGTGTCTCTTGTATTTCTATCTCCACATAAACTCACAGATAGCTGTCCATCATTCTGTGATGTGTTCCACAGTAGCGTTTATTCTGCATTTCGTAGGTAAGAAATAGGCGGGGGGTCATTGATTTAAACATGGAAAACTGAACCCTAACTCTAACCTGACGGGACTCATAAAAGTAGGCAATAGTCGAGTGCGTGCACTGCCCATGTCTTGTGGTGCTATTTTTCGTTTGCATTTTATATATAATCGATAAACAATCATGCCGATCTCTAAATGGGAGTGGGATCTTAGTAAGAGTAAATTTTTCCTTTAGTGGCGTGGATCTTCTACAAAAGATCTATGTCTTCTTATTTCAGCCAATCGGTAGTGCAGAAAATATACACCTCCACATTTATAGTTGATCTTTTAATCACATCACAAGAATACAATTAGTTTTGCAACCGACATTATATATTATTCAGTTTTGTGTGGCTTCTTCTTTATGCTTCATTTCAGCATTTCACCAACTTCGGTAAGCAACAACTTAATCGTTCTTTTTTTAAATCATAGTTCACCCCAAAACAGGGAAGGCCGCCACTGTAGACGTAAGGGGCTACTGAGAATTAGGGTGTAAGTTTTGGGAGGTCATCTTAAGTTGTGAGCTGTGCAGCGAGATGTTTGTTCACATAAGTTTTAAATTTCTGCATGTCAGTAAAGTTGGGGAAACAGGGAGCAGGAAGAAGTTCCAGAGGCCAGCAGCACGAGGAAAGAAGCTATTGGAGTAGAAGGCTCTCTGGCATCTGGAGACCTCCACAGTGAATGGATGGGACTTAGCTGATTGTAGGGTTGGTCTAGTGTATTTACGTTCAGGAGGCACCAGGGCAGCAAGTTCATCGGAGCACAATCCATTGAAGTACATATAAAACAGACACAAGGATGCAACAGTTCGGTGATGGGACAGGGTCTGGAGCTTGGTTGACAGTGAGGGACCTATTAAGTTAGCGACTCTTTTTTTGACCTTGTCTAAGAGGGAGAGACTTGTGGAGGATGCATCAGCCCAGATGTGACAACAATACTCCATGCATGGGCGGATGGTGGTTCTGTAGAGATATAGGATAATGTCAGGTGTGAGAAGTTTACTAGCACGGTAGAAGGAGCCCACCTTCTTTGCAGCAGCCTTGGCAATGTCTTCTATGTATTTGTTCCAATTTTTGCCTGAATCCCTTTTAATATCTGTGAATAAATATCACGTCATACTAGAGAAGTGTTTACAATATTTTCCCTATATTCTATACAGCAAAAATAAACAAACCAATAAAAGAAAAACTATTGGATTTGTGATATAACTTGATAAGTAGTTATGTAGTGGTCATAAACAGACATTTCTTTTACTCTCTCTCCTGCCCCTGTCCACTAGACGATCACAGCAAATACTATCTTCGCCTGAAGATAGTTGCTGACAGACCTCAAACAGCTCTAAGAACTCTTAATTTCCTTTTCCTTTCTCAAAGTTTCTTTCTACCTATACCAAATGGGAGAGGTAACTTTTGTGAATAAACCCTTTTCGTTGTTGTTATAAAGGGTTTTTTCTTTTTAATTCATTTCATGTTTGAAACCTAAGAGAGACAACCTCTCCTTCTTTAAAGTTATAAATAACAAAATAACCCAGAATGTAAAGGTCTTAAAATAGTACGGGTTATTCCAACGTATATATCTTGTACAAACAATAGTAACTACAGGTAATCCAATAGGATTTAACTGAATACAATCGAATCTGCCATACTATTGTTCGTAGTCATATTTATTGTTCAGACTAGTTCACTTATTTAGTGACTGAGGGGAGTCAGGTATCCCATCACAACAATTCGCTTGATTGGTGGATCGGTTTTCAACTACAAGAGTTTTTCTTTTAGTTTAGTTCTATTAAATTTGTTAATTATATAAAATATTGAAACGACTTGTGCCAGACTAGGCTAGATGTTTTCAAGGAAGTAACAAATTTTACTGCGATTGATTGATGAACGAACAGCTAATTTTAGCGTGAATATGTAGAAGCTTGTTCAGGCAATAGCAAGCGTATTATTTTTTTTGTAAGAATATCAACTCTTAATTGAATACAAATCTTAATATAGAAATCTTATTTCAGCCAATCGGAAGTGCAGAAAATATACACCTCCGCATATTTAAAAAGAAAGACGTTGGAATATTTTGCACCTAAAGCTGGGAGCCGACTAATTTAAAAACCCAATGAACATTTGACACAGTCTGTCCAAAAACTTCCACAGCCCAATCGGCTCGCTGCCCCATGGTAACGCTTTTTGACTGTCCTATTTACTGTTAATCTTTTTGCAAGACAAGTCTCGTCTATGCATCAACACTAACGAAGTCTTCCTGATGGCAAATGGCTTATCTTGTTTTTCAGAGTTCAGACTATTCGTTTCTTACCAGTGACGATATATTTGGTTATTATTCCAAGTTTGTTGTCTGTCGTCAATATAACTTAATTTATTTTTGTATGGATTGACTTGTCATTGTTTTTAAATAATGGCTTTTTTTTCTGCAGGTATCACATCAAGATACAACATTCGGAATCATGCTCGGCGTGGTGCGTTTTGTTCATGAAAATAAGAAAATGACGGTACACAACATCAGACATGCAAGAAGTAAGAGCAGAAATGTGGTCAATAATCCAGTCTATCCACTCTCTGACATTAACTTCCTCGGCGATTTTGTCGTTTTGCAGCAAAAATGGTGGAAAATGAACTGTCTGCTAATTTCTGATTTTTTTCCGACCTCACAAATGTGTAAGTAAACCCAAATAAATTGTTTTGGACAAATTTCTGTATTTCCTTTAAAATAATTTAAGGTAAACTTAAAATTAGTCCAAAACAATTTATTTGGGTTTACTTACTCATTTGTGAATTAAGAAATTAGCAGACGGTTTATTTTCCACCATTTTGGCTGCGAAACGACAAAATCACCACTTCCTTTTCGGCCTCTTAACCCGGCTTTACATTGAAGAGTTCCGTTTATGAGATTATTAAATATATATTTGTAAAAGTGCAACAACAGCTAATATAGCAAGACTTATATTGTGAATAAAGATTTGTTGTTTTTGTGTTTTCCTTACCAACAAACTGGGAAGTGCTCTTGAATGACACTATAGCAGTCACATGTTTTGATGCACTATTTTCTCTTGTAAATAGACATCAGCCAATCAAATGCCTTGGCGTAAGAATACTGGTTGTTGGACTATTTTTTGCAGCGCCCACACAGTCGATTTTTCCTGCCTAACTTTTTGTAAAGATTGACTATTAGCTGTCTTTAATTCCTTTTCAGCACAGCTCCGAATAAAAGATATTTCTATTAACCTTCTATGCTGTCTGTTGTCGTCTATTTTATAATGACCTTCTATCACAGCTAACTTTAATTATAATAGAGATAGGGCCCCTTTTCATTCATAATTACAACACTTAATTTTAGGTTATTCTTAGTTAGGTCAGTGTTATTTAATTTCAAAAGAAAGAATAACAAAATCTATCCATGCAAAAATATAGAGGGGATTTGGAAATCTATCAGGGAAGAGTTTTCACCGACTCCAAAGGGACCGTTAAAAGTAAACGTCACAAAATTGAATAAAATTAATTCCACTTGTTGCATCAGTTTATAAAAAGGTAGAGGTTATTTTGCCGGTCCCGGCAAAATAACGAACCCTCGTTATTCTGCCGGGACCGGCAAAATAACGAGGGGGTCGTTATTTTGCCGGCTAATGTTTTTTTAAACCTAACTGTTATGGCTTTGTGAAAGAAAGGATAATGAAATAAATAAGGAACAAATATTTAATAATTTATTTTCATCGCCATCATCAGTTGTTATTCTGTCAGTTATTTTAATCTTTTAAATATGAAAGAAATATCTGCTTTTAATACAAAAAACATTAAAAGTAAAAAGTAATTAAATGAACCAAAATATTACAGACAATTAGATTCTTTAGTCGGATTTAGAAGTAACTTGCGTCGGATAAAAATGTTTTAGTTATTTAAGAAAAAAATAGTTTTCATTCATTGATATAAAAAATAAATAACTCTTGTGAAGAAATCTGATTAAGTCGCTAAAGAAATTAAATCAGATATACTTTTTTTTCCAACAGTGTGTGTACGTTTATATAATTTCAGTTTTATAAACAGTCTGAACAGCAATTTTAAAACTGCTTTTTCACTATCTTTTAAGATAAATGTTAGGACTATTTCTCATCATTTGTCTAAATTAACCATTAAATTGAATGTTTTTCTTGCGATAAAATAACAACAGTAGTAATTGTCAATAATTTCAGCTGCTACATGTAACGACGAATTTTAATGCAAAGTTGAATTGTTTTACAAACAAACATTGTGAGGTAATCCGGTAGAGAGTTATATTAACCCCTCCCAGACATAAACGGGTTTCAAAGCGAATTATTTGTACTTTTATTTGTAATTTGTATTTTTTTTACAATAAAAACAATACGTAAATGCATTTAAATGGACATAAAAATTCATCGTAGTTACTTAGTTTATGGTGAAATAAAACTTATTTCTTTCCTAAGTCGTGGCGAAAATCGCCGTATGAATTAAATAATTCATACGGCGAACTTCTGACTATTTTTTTTTTAGATTAAATAAATATTTAATCTAAAAAAAAAAATAGTCAAAAGTTTTAATTTTTTTTTTATTGGAAAAATGTTGAAATAAAAATAAACCGGCAGTTAAGTTTACTCGTGAAATCTTCACTGTAATTGTTAGGTTAAATCAACATGAACCGGCAAAATAACAGCCCCCATCGTTATTCTGCCGGTCCCGGCAAAATAACGAGGGGGTCGTTATTCTGCCGGTCCCGGCAAAATAGCATATTCGTTAAAAAAAACCTTGCTTACCACTTGCTTGACGTTTTCTCTCCTTTCTCCTCTTTTCTTTTCTTTCTCTCCATTCTGTTCTTCACAACCTCAAGTTTAGAAATGAATTACCGACTACAAATGCGATTTCTGTCCCTTCTTTTATTCAGTTAAATCAGACACATGAAAACCAACTCGATCTGCATGGATTTGCTTTCCCAGAAATTACAATAAAAGTAACTAAAATTAAGCCGGTATTCGTAATCCATCGGGTAGTGTTCGAATCCTCACCTGACCTACAATTCAAACATTTCTTTAACTTTTAAATTGCACACCAGTCAAAGACAAACTCTTTTATGGCAGAGATGAGGCAAGTAGAGGCCACTTCCACTGCTGGTTCAGAATCATCATGTTCGTCACAGGTTCTTAGTTAGGTCAGTATTACTTATATGCAATTACTTTGTAGAGGAAAAGGTAATATCAAAATTAAGAATGACAAAGTCTTGCCATACAAAAATATATAAATTTCTATTGACAACTTGTTAGGACAATCCAAAATAAAGAGTTAGTAGTGAATGAGAAACAGAGCACATTCTTCTGAACCAACGTGGAAATATCTCTTCCCTAAGTGGGGCTTGTCTAAAAAATGTCTACAAATTTACCTATGTTGGTAGTAAAGTTGCTGAGCAAAATTCCACAGAGAGTGAAGTAAAGGTTCGAATCAGCAAGGTCTGGGTTGGACTGGACAAGATGAAAGCGATCTGGAAGGGAAATCTAATTATCAAGATAAAACGTGATTTCTTTGAAACCATTATTAAATCAGTTCTTGTACATGACGTAGCACATGGACTTGCACAAAAAGATTGGAGAACGTAAATTGATGGTGTGTACACCAGAATGCTCTTAACATCTCCTGGAGACAGCACCCACTGAAAGAGAAACTCTACGGACATCTTCCTCAGATATCAGCGTAGATGAGAGCGAAGAGAACTAGATTTGCTGAACACAGCTGGAGGACTAAGGATGAAAGTTATGTTCTTCTATGGATGCCAATACAGGGTTGTGACTCAGTAGGGAGACAGCACAAAACCTACATCAAGCAACTAGCAGAATAATAAATTAATCTTGCATTGATAAAGGCTTCTATTTTCAATTTTAATAATTCTGATCCACCAATGCCTTTAAATGAACGATCTATCTTTCTATCTTTCTAAATGTCCAGCATGCCAATGCTTTCTTCGTTCTACAACCAGAATTTGAATTCATAACTGCCAAGAACATCTCTGCGGATAACACCCATTACAAGGACATTATATATAAAAAAAAAAACGACAAAAAAATGACAAAATACTGGTCAACTCTGATGATGAAATATTATTCCGAAATTAATAAGATTAAAGTAAAAAAAATATAAATTAATCTTGCATTGATAATGGCTTCTATTTTCAATTTTAATAATAATAATAATAATAATAATAATAATAATAATAATAATAATAATAATAATAATAATAATATTATATATATATATATATATATATATATATATATATATATATATATATATATACATTATAAACGCCTAGACTTTGGTAGGCCCGGTTAAGGTAGCCCTTTTACGACTGAATGAGTCCTGCAGCCTTCTGTTTTTCTGTAATATAAATCCTCCAATATGCATATTTCTCACTTTTATTTTGCCCTTGGCCCCCCAATGGTTTCTGTCTTTGTTTTTATCGTGAAAGGACACCATTAACTCCCCTAATCAACTCCTGTTTCTTTACTTCCACTAAGATACCACTCCCATTTAGAGATCGACATGATTGTTTATTGATTATATATAAAAACAAAAGACAAAACAGAAGCAGTAGGCGATCTACTCTTAGACAGGGGATCTTACCAAATTACCCTTATTCTATCTAGTTTCTTTTTTTTCCTTTTTTTTTTAGTTTTCTCCCCCCCCCCCTCATCATTTTTCATGAAATTGTAAGTATGAAATATAATATATTTTTTTGTAAATAAAGTTTCATTCAAATCATTGGGGGATATTTTAAGTAGAGCAGCCGATATAGTAAATGTGGTATTATGGTTATTTCTGACATGAAAGTGATGAAAAAATGGTGGAAGAATGAAAAGAACATTGCTTGTATGAATGAGTCAAAATGCCTTATTTGTAAATGGAATATATTTTATTTCATTTACGAATAAATAATTCAAAGTGAAGCTCCTGTTCTGTCCTTAGTCAGAGCAGAAGAAATCATCCTAGACTGAGAATCTTATTTTTGTTCCTTCTTGGAGAGCTGGATTTTCCTCACATTAAAAATCGACTTTGTGTCTGACTTTCACCTCATCGTAACAAGTAAACAGAAATATATGAACGAATAAGCGCATTTAGAATCCAAGGGAAATAATTCAACTATTTTTTTGTAGAGTTATCTCCCATGATTTAAATTACTGAAAATCTCATGACACAGCGATGCCTTCACGTGACTTTATACATTACTTCACTTTTTATTGGTAAGCAATAATTTATTTTGACATCTTACACCACCAAAATGCATTTCAGTTTATTCTTAAACAAGTCAACAATTTTGGCGTTCCAGAAGGGTTTAACGACTTTCGTTTTATCCTGCAGTATATTTCAAGTACGGATGATCCTAAATGATAAAATAACTTTTTTTTTAACGGAAATTTTAGAATTGTATTTTTATTATAATAATTTTTTTTTTTTTTATGAAAATATAAATTTTTAAAAATAAAATATCTTTTTTATGAATCAAATATGTTGAAATGTCTTCTGTCTTTTTTTATGAAAATATAACAAATCTTTAATAAAAAGTCTTTTTTATGAATCAAATATGTTAAAATGTCTCCTGTCTTTTTTTATGAAAATATAACAAATCTTTAATAAAAAGTCTTTTTTTATGAATCAAATATGTTGAAATATCGTCTGTCTTTTTTTATGAAAATATAACAAATCTTTAATAAAAAGTCTTTTTTATGAATCAAATATGTTAAAATGTCTTCTGTCTTAGTGAGTAAAAAACTGCCAAACGAAACCATTTCAATTTTTAAAGGGAAGAGTCAACAACCTCACCTGTGGTCTGAAATGAATTCTGAAATAAGTTTCATAATAAAACGTTTTCTTTCTTTTTTTCCTTTCTTCTTTCTATCTATATATTAATACGATAGCGTGTGTGTTCGTGTGTCACGCTTACATCAAAAGCTCTGCACATGCGTACCGCACCGAGATTTGGAAAAGCATTCAAGTCACCTAATTTTCGTAATATTTTGAAGTATTTCCCTTTGGCGCAAGAGTTAGCGACATAAGATTTTGACGTCGGTTTTTGACGTCGGCCTGCTCCCAACAAACCTCTAAGATTTTTTTTTCTACATCAAAGTGTGGGAGGGGGGGAGATAGGGAGGGGACGACCGGGACAGATATTTAAACTATTTCAAAAGAAATATTATTATTAACAGTAAATTACGAAGAATGATGTAGTAAGTACAGTGGAATTTTAACGGGGTCCCGCTAGTAATAAAAATAATGAAATAAACAAAAAATAAGTAAGAAAGCTGATTGAACGAGGTAAGAGAAAACTCAATCAAAAATCAAAGTATTGTTGAAGAGACCGCACTCGGGATTACTTTTATAGTCGGCGAGGCAATATCAAAAGAAAGAATGACAAATTCTTGCCATATAAAAGTAATGAATTTTTATGGACAACTTGTTAAGACAATGAAACATGAAGAGTTTATAAAGATTGAGAGTTCAGAGTTTGTGAAAGAAGGTGTTTTGTGTGTAAGGAGAAATTTAGTACACATGTTCAATTTTGATGTCGCCTTGCGAGTTTGCGTGTGACAATGTGTGTAAAATCGATAGGCATTGTGTGTGTCTATTAGTTTACCTCTGTTTTGTTAGTAAGAGAATGTGTGTGTCTGTGAACTTGTGTGTACGTGTGTTCAGTGAGTGGTGTGTATGGGCTTCGCTGAGCGTACAATAGTTGGTGAATATCTCTCGTTGCGTTTGCTGAGGAACTTCAGCCTCAAAAGGCCTTGGTAGGATATACTGTACGCACACGTGTTATCTGTGAAAGAAAAAAAAAACAGAAAAGAGGAAGAACAACACTGTGTTTGGGTTTTTATATTACGTGTCACATTTCGCCAGTGCATATCCTTGTGATTGGTTTAAAGAAACTGCTGATATGACTTTTTGTCCAACCGAGAGTCGATACGTAAAAACAACATTCGCTGGTTGCTGCTGCTGCTGTTGTGTTGTTGTTGTTCCTAAGCGACTAATAGTCGGGGAAGGTTTGGCCCAGAACACAGAAAGGAATAGCGCAGTAGCAACATTGTGACTTTCACTAAATTGATTTGCGGTTCCCAGCCTGACACGTCTTTGCTTGCTATTCACAAAGGCAGAAACAACCAGTGGACGACGGATACTGATGCTGACTCCTCCTGGATTTTTACCAGAACTGTTAGCTGGGTTGTTCTAACACTGCCAGGTTGCCATTCCCCCTACTACGGTGAGAAAGGGTTGGACTTTAGGAGATGCTTCTGCTGTTCAAACACTTTTATTACGCATTAGTCAATTTAAACAAAATGCAAATTTCTAGCAAAAGGGCTGAAGTTATACTTTGAATATTATAACAGGTGCGAAATGAAAACTTACTTTAATATTTCATTTACCTATACTGCTAGTAGTTATTAAAAATCTTTGTATGGAAAACTGGAAAATCAAAATATTCATGCAGCGTGCATCTATTTGCATTGACTGTTGCTTACACCATTACAGTAAAACAACAGTGCATTTATGTGTTAAAAAGGAAAAAAAAATGTTTACAATTATAATAAGCAAATAATTTAAAGAAATGAATTGGCTATTATTTATAGGAGACAAATATAATTATTTATCCGATGGCAAAAAGCATATAATTAGAGCAATAACGGAATTATCTGTTTTTTATTAATGACGCAAGCTTATGTTTGTATTTTAGGTCAATTTAAAAACATGTCTCTACTGTACTAATCCTTTGCGCCGGAATAACTATGTTTTGAAATAAATTAAAGCGAAGTAGTTTTTTTTTAATTGCAAAGAACATAGTTCAACAATAATAAATAAAAATTGGCTAATCAGAATTAAATATTGATTCGTCATTAGATTTACATATTATTTAAATACTATGTAAATTTAATGGCGAGAATCAGACCGACTTTTCTTTAGATATAGTGTGTGAGAAAAGGTTCCCAGCGGCTTTGTGCTAAATATTAAACGGCTTATTTTTATGCTTTTGTTGGAAATCTTTTTAGATCTTGTTATTAGTTGAAAAAAATCTCGGCGATTGCGTAATATAGTTAACAAGAAAAACAGGGCTGAAAAATACAAAAGCACATTCACAACAAATAACTTTTACCAAACGCAAGAAGATTTAATCTTCTATCGACCTGCGTAGTTTTTCACTTTTGGAACTATTTTAAGTGTTTTATTTTCAGATTTTGTATCGTTTCCTAGAAGGCGTGCGAAAATAGGGATTCAAAATGGCGTCGTTTCTTTAATTGATGTGAATGTTCGCTGTCGTATGTTTAACAACTGAAAAATCGAAAATTAAACAAAAACATAACTAATAACTGTCACAAATCGGTCAAATATAAAATTTTCGACCGATCTGCATAGTTTTAACTAACTGAAATTGTTTTTAAGTTCTTCTTTATTTAAAAAAACTTGCACTATACCGAACCAAGTCCCGGAAAAAATTGCCGTCGATCTTGAAAAGTATGCTGACCCGGTTAAGTAAACGCGACGTTAACCAATGATAATAATTCTTACAATCAGTAAACACACGTGGAATGGAGTATCATAAACACGTCTGGGATGGTGCATCATCCACTAGTCTCTCCCTCTTAGACAAGGTCCAAAAATGAGTCGCCAACTTAATAGGTGCCTCACTATCCACCAAGCTCTAACCTCTAGTCTCATCGCCGCAATGTTGCATCCTAGTGCCTGTTTTACAAGTACTTCAATGGATTGTGCTCCGATGAACTTGCTACTCTCGTCCTCCCTCGACGTAAATACACTAAACCAACCCGACAATCAGCTAAATCCCATCCATTCACTGTGGAGGTCCCCGGATGCTGGAGAGCCTTCTACTCCAATAGCTTCTTTCCTCGTGCTGCCGGCTTTTGGAACTCTCTCCCTGTTTCCCGACTGTACCGACATGCAGAAATTTAAACCTAATGTAAACAGACATCTCGCTGCACAGCTTTCAATTTAGGATGACTCCCAAAACTTATACTCTAATTTTCAGTAGCCTCTTACATCTACAGTGACAACCTGCCTTGTTTGGGGTGAACTATGTTAAAAAAATATATGAAAAAACAATAAAATAGATAAGTAGGAAAGTAGATTTTATTGCGTTTTGTAACAGTTATTTGTTGTATATTTGTTTTTTTTCTTGTAAAGTATATTTAACAATCGCCGAGAATAGTTTTCAACCAATAAAAAGAGCTAAATTCTCTTCTATTTCTTTTTTTTAATTCGAAGCCAATTTTGTACAAAATGTTCAACTTTTGTTATTTTTTAGTTTCTTAGTGGTCATACAAGGTAAACAGACACATATTTTAACAGTACACCAAGCGAGTTATAGAATTACCGTCTGATTTCTATTTAAGGAACGTTGTGTAGAGTGGTTGGTGTATGTTGAATGTCGAGATAGAAGATAGTCATTTTGTTTAGTCGGCCATGTATGTGTGTATCTGACTGAGATGGCTTGAACTGAATAAGAAGCACTAGAGTTCCGAACAAAATACAAACCACTTCTCTACAATAAACTCAGCTTTATTTAACAGTATCGACAGAAATATAAGAATACAGGAACGTAAACATGTAAGGACACCCGGCAAGTTGGGTTGGCAGGCGCGTATTATAGTAGGCAGGTAATTGTGTTGAAGTTTTGTAACTCGCATTGGGTTCATTCCCGTCTCTCGTCACAATGACGAGAGGCGAGACGAAATGTAGGTATGTTTAGATTGAGGTCTCAACTGGAACTGCTTGCGTTTGAACGGAAATTAGAAATAAGCACGCATGCGCAGAAGTTTTCCAAACGGTCACGTCGCTAGCAAAGTTTTAGCATAACAACGTATGCGCGAGATTACGTGTAAAACACAGTAAAATAGATTTTACTCATATAACTATTACAGTTGGAGTAGAGTAGAGTAGAGTCTGCAGTCAGGTCGGATGCTTTACATCCAGTTTAGACCGCTCTTTTCTACTTCTTCTTTAGCCGACTGACACTGTGGGTTTCTGTGGGTGGTCCAGGGCTCTGAAGTTGTATTTTACAAGATGGCTTTCCATAAGACGGTCAAACCTGGCTTTAAAAGCGTTCACCGAAGGGGCTTTGACAACCTCTTCTGGCAATCCGTTCTACCAGGGAATCACTCTGTTACTAAAGAATGACAGTCTTTTGCTTGTCTTAGTAGCATTTCTTGTCAGTCGTAGATTATGTCCTCTTGTTTTAGAATCCCCCTGAATTTCTGATATGCATGTCGTAGTGTCATACAGGCCATGGACATATTTATAAGTGTTGATGAGATCTCCCCTCAGTCTTCTGTACAACAGCGATGGAAGCTTCAGGGCTTTGAGCCTTTCCTCATATGAGAGGTCACGTAGACCGGCCACTCTTTTGGTTGCTCTTCTTTGCACATTTTCGATATGTTCAGCGTGCCTCCAGGTGCATGGTGACCATATAGGAGCACCATATTCGAGGAGTGGTCTAACCAGTGATTTAAACAACAGGGTAAAGACCTCATTGTCAATGGATTCGAAAGTTCTCCATAGCAGCCCGGCCATTTTGTTTGCCTTGGATACTGATGTAGAAATGTGTTTGTCAAATGTCAAACCATTGTCCACGATTATTCCTAGGTACTTTTCCTGTGTTGTGAATTCCAACTGGACTCTCTTTGCACAGTGGTCCGTCATATGGTATATGAACTCTGGATGTCTATTACCAAACCTTATGGTGGTGCATTTGCTTGGGTGAAATTTTAATTGCCAGGTGTTGGCCCAGTCTTATGAGTTGTCTAGGTCGTACTGTAGTGCCTGGCAGTCGCTGACCTCACCCACTGTGCGGTACATGTTTTGTATCATCAGCGAAGAGTTTCAAGTTACTACTCACTGCCTCGTGAATATCGTTGACAAATAACGTAAATAAGACCGGCCCTAGTACACTGCCCTGCGGTACTCCGCTAGTCACTGGTGCCCAGTTTGATCTGGTTCTATTCAGGCAGACTCTCTGTATTCGTCCCATTAGGAAGGATTTGATCCACTGCGGAAGGTGTCCTCTGATACCGTAGCTGTCTATCTTTGTTAGCAGACGTTGGATGGGTACAGAGTCGAACGCTTTTTGAAAGTCCACACAGAAAACTTTAATGCTTCATTTGTATAGAGATAGAAGATGTCGGAATCGTCATTTTGTCGTAGGAGTTGCTGCATAGATATCATTCCTGGTTGGATATAAAGAAAAACGCGTTGGCATAGTTTAGTTATAAGGACAAGCGTCTTCTTTTACAATTTAAATCAATTTTATTAAAGGTTCACCAACACAACGAATGGCCCGGAAAGAGATTAAGAAAACCGGAATATAAAATATGTACTATATGTACTATATGTACTATAAAAATAAGATTCAATTCTGGTCCTTCATCTCGTCTCCAGCCCAAGTCATATCTAGAGGCAAGGAAGGAAATATGACGTCTGGTTACGTAGACGTTTAAGCTCTGACTGTTCATAAATCGTGAGAAAAAGTTTGGGCGGAAACGGAAGTTACCTCCTACGCAAACAGTGTTCTTATTTAACAACGCTCGTGAGTGAGAACATGCTAGCGCCAAAGAAAATAGATCATATTTGTAAACTTAATGAAACATAAATGATTAGTGTATTTAAATAAGTAAAAACAATAATTAAGCGTCATGTTCTTTTCTAAGAATGATTATTTCCTTTAAAGCCGCATTAAGTAAATGAATAAAAATAATGAATTTCAATACATTTTTATAGCATTATGTTTTTATTATAATTTAAAGATTTTTGCAAACATCTTTATTTGATGTAAGTCTATATATATATAGTTTCAATGACCTATGACTGTGAAAACAGTGACTGATCTGTTTTCATCCATAGTTTTATTTTTTAATTTACTTTTTTTTCGGACATACATGTTTAAAAAAAAAAAAACACTCGTTTGGACGATTTCTTTTAATTTTTGTTTAGATCTTGCCTGAAAAAAAAAAAATCTGAACAAAATTTATTTTTTTGAAGGTAAGAAATTTCGAAATATTATCCTGTAATTAATCCTCTAAATAAAATATTTAATAAAACATATTTGAAACTGAGTTACAGCTGTGGTGAGAATTTAGAAATGATAATTGAGGCGAAGTCTGTAGTTTGAAAATTAAAAGAAATAAGATGCCGCTTACCTCATGGTGGGAAGGGAGAAGAAGTGTCGCCGATATTTGATGTTAGTAAAGAAAACATGTTCAGGGTACTTGCTAACTTAAGTATCGTTTGATATGTTAATTATTCCCCCACCCCCTGGCTATCATGACCAATGGGAAGTCTCGTCTTGGGGGAGGGGGAAACTGCTGTTTATTGATTATTTGGGTTAGTGCGATTGTGTCTTTGGAGAGTGAGAATACGTTAGTGAAAAGTTGGATTAATAACCTTAATTGGTGAAGATAATTTACTTTTTGGACTTACAAAGTTTGGACTGTTTGCTGCCACTGCACTATATTATCGGAATATTTTTAGCTGACCTCATTGGTCAATACAATCACAAAAATATGATATTTAATTGTTATTCAATAGTAAGAAATGTACTAGTAGTAGTAGTAGCAGCAGTAGAAGCATTATTATTATTATTGTTGTTGTTGTTGTTGTTGATGTTGTTTGTTTAAAAAAAAAAATTTTAATTAAAAAATTTTTTTTTTAATTCTTAATTTTTTAAATTTTAAATTTTTTAAAATTTATTTTTATTTTTTTTAATTTTTAATTTTTTAAATTAATTAATTTATTTTTATTAAAAAAATACTGACTATGAGTTCTCACACAGGTCATGACCAGCAATCGCTCACTGACTATAACCGGTGGTGTTCCCTAGAGGCCGAGTGAAAACAAGTTTTCCCAGAATTCCAGTGCTCTCCACCTCTTTCGATAACCATTGCAAATGACATTGCGTTATCACAACAGCTGCTTACCATTGATTTCTCTCTGGCAATGGCCATTGATATGCCCTGGGGTTTGCATGGCAAAAAGCCTCCCCATGGTCCCAATGTTCTCCGCACTCTTCTAGTAGAAGTCTGGTTAGTGCTTCCCCTCTTCAGTCTTTCTATCCTCTTCGACTATTTGGTGTGGCACTAGGCGAGGCCGACACCATTTTTTTGGTGATGGGGAGGGAGGGGGTACAGTTAATTAAAACATTTGTACAGTTTCAGTTCTCTTAGTTTCATGTGTCGTGTTCTTTTTGTTTTGTTTTTGTTTTATTTCTCTTGCAACTTCCATGTGACTGGTTAATGTTCGCAGTTCATGTGGGTTGGTTTCCGCATTCGAGGATTTTCCTTAAGATTTCTGCTGTTTTCACTATCGCTGTCGGTTGGATCGTCTCAGCCTTCTTTCTGGTTCCAATTTCTCCCAGTTGTTTTTCGATTTTTTTCCTTGTGTTTCTACAATTATTGATGTTATCCTGACTTTCTTCATGTTCCATATCCCTTTCAGTTCTCTGGTCAGTTCCGTGTATTTGCTTTGCTTTTCTGTCTTCTTTACTCTAAGGGCTACTAGGACGGCGAAATCTACGATTTGGCAGGAGTTTTCCTTCTTGTTAACTATTATGACATCCAGTCTCCTTGCTTGTATGACTTTTTCTGTGTGTGCCTCCATGAGGATTTTGTGATTTTCGTTTTCCAGTACTGCCACTGTTTTGTGTTTGAAAAATTTGTCTGGGTGTTCGAAATGCAGTTGTTTGTATAGTTCCCAGTGTACTGCCTCCCACACATGGTCGTGTCTGTTCTTATATACATTTTAGGGAAGTTTGCTGCATTCATTTATTATGTGGTTTACCGTTTCGTCTATTTGTTCACAGAGTCTATATTTGTTTTTTTCTAAGGTTTTGTCGATCTTAGCTTTGATATAGTTTGTTCTAAACGCGCTGTTTTGTGTGGTTGTTATTAGTGGTTCAGTTTCTCTGTTTAGGTGTCGTTTACATAGTCATGTACAGATGTTTTCGTGAGTCTGTTCTTTTGTCATTCTTATGAATCGTGCGTGTAGCTGTTTCTCTTCCCACTTTTCTTTTCTCGTCTCATCTCCTGACTCTCTTTTTTCTGTATTGTTGATATTTATGGTGTTTCTATCTGCGATGATTAGCCTTTCTGTGTTCTGTATTATGTATTTTCCTAATTCTTTTTTGTGTCATTCACGCAGTCTTCTATACTAACCAGTCATCTTCCTCCGTCTTTTCGGTCAGCATCATCCTTCAAGTGTAGTGCATTGTGCATGGTCATTAGTTTCCTAGTCTTCTGGTCGCGATGCTTCAGTTCTTCAGTTTTGTCGGTTCAGTTTTTTTGGAGAGCGGGTTGTTTCCACTTTAAATTTCATACTTACTGATTTGGCCCCTGCATAAATTAAATTATTTAAATCTGTGATAGTGTCTGTTAAGATGTATGGGAGGAGTTTGTCCACCTTTTCTGTTTCTTCTTTTAGTTTCTACCATTCTTGGTTCCTTAGGGATGGTAATTTTGTTTTTCCTTTGTTCATCAGTCGTATGATGTTTTCTACTTCAGCTATCCCCAGTTATTTCTATTGTTTCGTAGTTATAGGTCTCGACATTTTTGTGTTAATATTTTATCGGTCTTCTTCGTGTGGGTTTTCTATGTGTGGGTTTTCACTGAAGGATGTTTCTTGATCTCTTCAATCATTTATCTTTCGTTGTATTTCCATTAGTTCAAGCTTTGAGAGCCAAAATTTATTGAGGATATGTCTCACTTGGTCTGAGATTCTTTGTTCCGTTGTAGACATGTCCCATAACTTTTTCATTCTTTTCTGGTGGCTTCCTTCTATGGGTTGGATTCTGTAAAAAATCACCCCATTACCAGTCTATTCTATTTTGTGGTCCACTTCTTCAACTGGGTTTCTGGTTTGTTATGGTGGTTATTTCTGCTTTCCCGTGCCTGGTCTGTATTATTGTTGCCCCTGAAATTAAAGGGATTACTTATCTGTTTTAGGTCTGTGATATTCTTGTTCCTGAAATTAGAAGAGCCAACATTCACAGGATGACGACCGGGTTCCCCATGTTGGCCAACGAGGGAGCACCTTCTTCTTCTTCTTCTTCTTCTTCTTCTTCTTCTTCTTCTTCTTCTTCTTCTTCTTCTTCTTCTTCTTCTTCTTAGTAGTAGTAGTAATATTAGTAGTATTAGTAGTATTAGTAGTATTATTATTATTAGTATTTACTATCAATACCTGCATTTGTTGCTGATGAAAGAACGTGTTTACAGATGATTTCTATTGTAAATACAAATAAAGTTAAATTTTTTAAAAAGTGCACACGGACTTTATGGACACCCGATATATATATATATATATATATATATATATATATATATATATATATATATATATATATATATATATATAAACATTGTTAAAACTAACATAATTCGTCTGTTTAATTATATCATTTTTATTTTTAAAAGTTTTCTAATGATCTATTTTGTATTAAAATAAAAAATTAAAATAAATGTCCCATAGGTATCACAAACGTTTTCGATTCTTCATCGAATCATCCTCAGGTGTTGAAAGCAAATGAACAAAAACGCTTGAGAAAGAAGAGAATTGTTAAAAGACAGCGGAGAAATGCGCAGAGAACGTTTTCACATTGTTCCAGGAAATACGTTGGCAATTTAAATTCAGCGACGCCGGAATGGCATCGGAGAATAACATCGCATTACGTTACGCATTTTAAAATGTTGCCACTGGTTTCATGCGTGATGTTATTAATTGTAGGTTGTTGTCTTTTTATGTAGATAGCTTCCAGTATTTTTAATGTTTTAAAATTGGTCTCTTGTAGATGTTGGTAAATTAGGCACGAGTTTACAATATGCATGGCGAGGCGACGGGATAGGGTAGTTCTTGTAAAACCAATGTAGCTATTAGCTTTATTATTATTACTAGCAAATATATGCTCCCTCCGGTCGCATATTTTTGCTAGGCTGCCGCATCAGAAATGAAGGCTCACGCGTAAGTCAATGGAGCCCCAGTCATATTTCTGTGGTGGTTAGACATTGATTTTTTGTGTTTATGACCAAGAATATTTTTAGTTGAAAATAAAGAAAAAAAAAATTCGACCCTACCCCGATTTTTGTTGTACCCTCGCACATAAATAGAAAGACTTGTAGTTTAAAAAGAAAGAAAATTTTTTTTTGTACCCCCCCTCAATTTTTTTATATTACCAGTCATTGAAATATTTTTAGTTAAGAAAAAAAAAAAAATTTTTTGACCGCCTTCCCCCAATTTTTTTGTCTCCCCCCCCTATACATGTAAATATTTTTAATTAAAAAGGAAAAAAAACAAACCTAACCTTAACTGTAACGACGGGGTCAAAGTTAGCGTGGGTCCTAAAATGAAAAGGCACCAACAAATCAAATACTGTGAACGCGCGCGCGTGTGTGCGTGTGCGTGTGTGTACCTTTTTTTAATTAAACAATTTGATTCTACAATCAGTTGTATAGTTTTCCAGTACAATGTGTTAGTTTATTTTGGTGACATTTAAGAAAAAAAATCACATCTTTTTTTTTTAATAAATAAAACATGGAATCATAAATTCTGTTGAGGTCGTGAAAAAATGATAATATTGGATATGAAAGTATTAAGAAATCTAATACAGTAAACACGAAAACAATTTTAATTCTCGAAAAGAAAAAGTTTACCTGAACTGTGTGTGGGTGTGTGCGTGCGCACGCGCGTTTTTATATAGTAATTTTTAAATCAATTATTATTTTAATTAAACAATTTGATTTAATAAATTTGTGTTTTAAAACATAATGGCTAAGAATAAACAAACTTAGGACGGTTTTAAAAATGGAAAACTGAGCACGGTGTTTTCCAGCGTTGTTGTTTACATGTTTAACGTGCACGATAAACGTCGGCTGCTTAATAAGATCGCCATATTTAATTACCGGAGGGAGGGAGGGCATACTGATTCAACAGCCAATCGGCTGCTTTATCAGATCGCCATATTTAATTACCGGAGGGAAGGAGGACACTACTGATTAAACAACCAATCGGCTGCTTAATCAGATCGCCATATTTAATTACCGGAGGGAGGGAGGACACCACTGATTAAACAGCCAATCGGCTGCTTGATCAGATCGCCATATTTAATTACCTGAGGGAGGGAGGACACCAGTGATTAAACAGCCAATCGGCTGCTTAATCAGATCGCCATATGTAATTACCGGAGGGAGGGAGGGCACCACTGATCAAACAGCCAATCGGCTGCTTAATCAGATCGCCATATTATATTACCGGAGGGAGGAAAGACACCACTGATTAAACAGCCAATGGGCTGCTTAATCAGATCGCCATATTTAATTACCGGAGGGAGGGAGGACACCACTGATTAAACAGCCAATCGCCTGCTTAATCAGATCGCCATATTTAATTTCCGGAGGGAGGGAAGGCACTACTGATAAAACAGCCATTAGGCTGCTTAATCAGATCGCCATATTTAATTACCCGAGGGAGGGAGGGCACCACTGATTACACAGCCAATCGGCTGCTTAATCAGATCGCCATATTTAATTACCGGAGGGAGGAGGACACCACTGATTAAACAGCCAATGGGCTGCTTAATCAGATCGCCATATTTAATTACCGGAGGGAGGGAGGGCACTACTAATTAAACAACCAATCGGCTGCTTAATCAGATCGCCATATTTAATTACCGGAGGGAGGGAGGACACCACTGATTAAACAGCCAATCGCCTGCTTCATCAGATCGTCATATTTAATTACCGGAGGGAGGGCGGGCAGTACTGATTAAACAGCCAATCGCCTGCTAAATCAGATCGTCATATTTAATTACCGGAGGGAGGGAGGACACTACTGATTAAAAAGCCAATCGGCTGCTTAATCAGATCGCCATATTTAATTACCGGAGGGAGGGAGGACACTACTGATTAAAAAGCCAATCGCCTGCTTAATCAGATCGCCATATTTAATTACCGGAGGGAGGGAGGACACTACTGATTAAAAAGCCAATCAGCTGCTTAATCAGATCGCCATATATAATTACCGGAGGGAGGGAGGACACTACTGATTAAAAAGCCACTCGTCTGCTTAATCAGATCGCCATATATAATTACCGGAGGGAGGGAGGACATTACTGATTAAAAAGCCACTCAGCTGCTTAATCAGATCGCCATATTTAATTACCGGAGGGAGGGAGGACACAGCTTATTAAACACCCAATGACTTTGCAATTTTAACAGTAATTGAGTTTAAATGGTTTAGAAAACACGCAGGTTATGATGAAAATGTCTTCAATTAATTGTATGAATAATGTTTATTAATATAACCTTATCGGAAAATATTGTAAATACATATGTAAATTTGATTATAGCAGTTATAAGTGTATATTTGTAAATATGAATTTAATTGAAGGTTTAAAGGAATGACTTATGTTAATGGCAAAACCCATCTGGTGTCTAAGCGACTTTTAGTGACAGTATATAAAGAATTTCAAAAAGATTAATTTCAGTAAAATAGTCATACTGGAGTTTCGGCTTCAGACAGACAGACAGACAGATACATAAACTCCATTATTAATAGATGAGAGTTACATTCTCCCAAAATGCATTAAAACTTATAAATAACATTGGTTATTTCTCGTAGTTTTGGGGTTGGGGTGGAGGTGTTTTTTTTCTACAAGATTTTGGGTTTTAAATTTCTTAAAGTAAATAATGAGTCTAATTTTATTATTATTGTCAATTGGGGATATATATATATATATATATATATATATATATATATATATATATATATATATATATATAATGGTTATAGTAACTGTTGATCGATAACATCGACATGCCAGTGTCGCAGATTTTATACATGTCTGTGTAAATAAAATTATCATATATATATATATATATATATATATATATATATATATATATATATATATATATATATATATATAGTTTAAAGAATGATTAGTGATGTATGAGGTATAAAAACGATGTTGTTGTTTTTATAAATATTATATTTTATTCTGATATTTCGAGGAGTCTTCCGCTCTTTGTCAAAGAATGATACGAAATGAAGAAATGAAGAAAAATGAAGCTGGAATTTTCAAAAATGTCCAGCGTTCATTCCTTTTTTCAACGTTCAAGTCAGTTCACGCGAAATGACTCTGCCGATACGATAAGTAATCCGTTGTCTTTTTAAAAAAGGAACGCTTGTGCGTCCGTACCGTTATGCATAAGGGCAACTGATTTTCAAATATATATAGTTTAAATGGCATTCCAGGGGTTTCCTAAAGATTGCAGATTTTTTATCATTGCCGTCCTTTGTATGGACTCAGTGAAACCGTTGATTCCTATTTCTCCCAGTCAATTTCTCCAGTTTTTTGGGACTGTTCCTAGTGCTCCTACGATTATTGGTATTATATCAACTTTCTTCATGCTCCATATCCATTTCAGTTCTCTGCAAGTTCCGTGTGTTTGCTTTGTTTTCCGTCTCTTTGATCTTCACTCTGTGGTCTTCTGGAACGGCAAAGTCTACGAGTTGGCAGGATTTTTCATTCTTGTCGATTATTATGACATCCGGTCTCTTTGCTTGTATGAGTTTGTCTGTTTGCATCTCCATATCGCAGAGGATTTTGTGTTATTCGTTTTTCAGTCCTGTCTCTGGTTTATGTTTGCACCATTTGTCCGCGTTTTCGAAATGCAATCGTTTGCACAGTTCCCAGTGTACTGTTTTCCCAATACAGTCATGTCTATTATTATTTGTACTCACTAGGAGTTCACACACAGATCATCGTCAGTGATTGCTCACCGACAACACCCAGTGATATTTCCTGGAGTCTGAGTGACAACAAGCCTCCTCAGATTTCCAGTATTCTTCACCTCTTTTTGATAACGATGCGGTATCGCAACAGCCTCTTACCATTGATTTCTCGCTGGTAAGGACAATTGGTCGTCTCTGGGATTTGGGTGGCAATAAGCCTTCCCAAGGTCCCAGCATTCTCTGCACTTTTCCAGTGATGGTCTGGTTTGTGCTGTTCCTCCTCGGTCTTCTCATCCTCCTCGACCCTCTACAAATATTTTGTCTGGTGTCAGCCTAGGCCGGCATCTTAAAAAAAAAAGATTATATATATATATATATATATTTAGGCAAACATTATTAAATAACACGGAGTGGTTTTGTTTGATGCGACTTTTTTTTATTTTTTCAATTTTCCGAATTGTCCATCTAATGTTTCGGTCAAATTGATATAAATATGATCCATGGCTTTCTTGTTCCATTCTTTTTTCATTTTTGCAAGTACTTTCGATTTGAATCGTCAAATCATCTTCAGGCGGTATTAGTTTTAGTGTCTTTACTGCTGTGCTCATTTTTGAATTATAACGGCAAGTAGTTTATATTTGAAAACGCGTCTGTAAAGTTGAAATGTATATGAGAGCGTGATGGCGTTCTACACATACGAGAGATTTTAAGTTTGACTGTTTAAACCGTTAAGAAATTGATGACGTTAAAGAAAGTGCATACAATTTAAACGCATAACTACCTAATGGCTAAGAATTTGGTAATGTTAATTATTATGCTAGACACTTTAAAATGTTGCGACTAGTTTCATAATTGACATTATTAATTGTGGGATGTTTAGTTTTTATGTAGAGGGCTTCGAGTATTTTTAATTTTTTGATATTGGTATCATGGTGTATTATTTTGATATTGTTAACAAGGATGTTTCTATATTGGGAGGGGTTGCAATTATGTTTTTTTAGGTGTTGGCATATAGAGCTAGTGTCTGAGAGATGTAGGGCGAGTCTTCGGGATAGTGTTGTGGAAGTGAAACCTATGTAAGAATTAGTTTTTTTTTATTGTTGTCGGAGATACATTCTCTCATAGGGAATTGGAACTGATATATTACATTGGTTCTTCCTAATGTATTTTGGGTTTGGAAAGTGTTATTTTTAACAACATAGTTTGATGTTTTCATTTTTTTATAATAAATGATAAATCGTATTTTATCATCAGAATTGGTGGGGGATATATAGCGATGTATTATATTTTTAAGAGCTTTTTCATCCAATTTAAAGTTTGGATGCATTTGGTTACAATAGAATAGATTTATGTAGTGGGAATTATTTAGCTTATTAGTAGGATTATCTAAATTTCTACTCATTAATTTTATTTGTTCATCAACCATATAATTGGGAAAATGATTATTAATTAGGACTTGTTTTATGTTTTTTAATTCATTAAAAAATATTTTTTTGGATGAGGAGATTAATTTTGCACGGTTTAATAGATTTTTGACCATAGCAATTTTATATCTATATGGGCATTCACTTTTAAAACTTAAAATACAGGTGTTAATAGATGTAGGGTTTTTATAGGGAGAGGTGATGAATGCATCACTGTTGGAGTCAATGAGAACATCTAAAAACGGAATTTTATTGTTAACATTAAGCTCATGAGTGAATTTAAGAACTGAATTATTTTGAAAAGTATCTTGTAGTTTTTTTTATTTAATCTATACTATTTACTAAAATAAGAATATCATCAACGTAGCGGGCATAAATGGAAGGTTTAGTGATTATATTAAATATTTTATTTTCGAGGTCGGCCATGTACAAATTACTAAAGGTCGGTCCAAGGACAGATCCCATAGAAACTCCGTCAATTTGGGTATATATGTTGCCCTTATGGTCATGGAAAGGAACTTCAGTGGTGCAAATTAATAATAATTTTTTAAGTATTTCAGGATCAATTTTTAGAGGGGGGAGGGATGGGTTATTATATATGTTATTAATAATTATATCAATTGTTTTGTATACAGGGACATTTGTAAACAGACTTTCAACGTCGAGTGATGCAGTAATTTTATTATCTGTTTTTTGGGTATGCAGTATGTGTAAGAGCTCATGTGTGGATTTTACACTATATTTACTAGGTAAATTAGGGGATATAAGATCATTAATAGTTTTAGTTAATTGATATATGGGGGTAGTGACTTGAGAAATTATTGGACGAAGAGGAGAGTTTGGTTTATGAATTTTTACAGTGCCGTACAAGTTACCGGGTTTATAATCTCCAATTATTTTGGGGAGTTTAACGTTATCAATTACGGCATTATTGGCTGTAATAAGTTTGTTTACTTGTGTCTTGAGTTTATCTATGGGGTTTCTTTTAATTTGTTTAAATTTCGAATGGTCATCTAAAATTGTTTGTAATTTAGTGTAATAGTCTGATTTGTTGAGAACGACATAGATGTTCGTTTTATCTGCTTTTTTAACAATTATGTTTGGATGGTTTTGAAGTTCATGTGCAGCTTTAAAAAAGCTGCACATGAACTTCAAAACCATCCAAACATAATTGTTAAGATTGATGTAGATTTTTGTTTTTTATCGTACCTGTTTTTTATGGCTTCAGCCTTGAGTAAATCCTTAATTCCTGGATGTGTAGTAATATGTTGTTCGGTTTCCAGTTTGACGATGTTTTCAAAAAGGTGTTCGATTTTGGCCTTTTTATTTTGGTGGTTGTATCTACCAAATCAATGGCAGTTAGGTCCGAGGTTAAGAAATTCCTTTTGTTGTTCGGTGAGTTCATGGTCGGATAAGTTAATACAGTTCTGTGTTTTGTTCGGAAGTAAGATGGAGCCTTTGTAGAGTCGCATCAAACAAAACTATTCCGTGTTATTTAATAATGTTTGCCTAAATGAAAATATGCTGCCTATATACACACAATATATATATATATATATATATATATATATATATATATATATATATATATATATATATATATATATAAAAATAAATAAATAAATAAATAAATAAAATAATTTAAAAAAAAAGAAGTTCCTTAATTTTTTTCTTTTTCTCTTTCCTAATTTAAAAAAAAAATAATTTTTAATTCTTTTTTTTTGAGGGGGGGGAGGGAGGAGCTTATAGTGTTTCTTGTAATTTCTGTTTCTTTGGTTCATTTTTGTGTAGTGATAGCTGAGGCCGGTGTAATTTATTGGGGGGGGGGGATTATGAAGTGCTGTTTCTTGTAGTGTCTGTTCCTTGGTTCTTGTCGTGGTGTTCTTCGTGTGGTTTTGTTTTCTCCCTGTTGTAAATTCATTGTGACTGGTTAGCCTTTGTAGCTTATGCGTGTTGGTTTCCGCATTTGAGAATTTTCCTTAAGATTGCAGCTGTTTTGATCATTGCCGTCCTTTGTATGGTTTCGATAGTCCCTTTGATTCCAATTTCTCCCAGTCTTTTCTCCAGGTTTTTTTGGATTGTTCCTAGTGCTCCTACAATTATTGGTATTATACTAACTTTCTTCATGCTCCATATTCCTTTCAGTTCTCTGGCTAGTTCTGTGTATTTACTTCGTTTTTCTGTATCTTTGATCTTCACCTTGTGGCTGCTGGAACGGCGAAGTTTACGATTTTACAAGATTTTTCCTTTTTGTCTATTATAATAACATCAGGTCTCCTTGCTTGTATGAGTTTATCTGTTTGTATATCCATATCCCAGAGGATTTTGTGTTTTTCGTTTTCCAGTACTGTTTCTGGTTTATGTTTGTACCATTTGTCTGCATATTCAAAATTCAATTGTTTGCACAGTTCCCAGTGTATTACTTTCCCAACACAGTGATGTCTGTTCTTGTATTCTTTTTGGGCAAGTTTGCTACATTCACTTATTATATGATTTCTTGTTTCGTCTCTTTGTCCACACAGTCTGCATTTATTGTTTTCCTGGATTTTATCTATTTTAGCTTTGATGTAGTTTGTCCTAATCGCATTGTTCTGTGCAGCCATCAGTAAAGATTCTGTTTCTCTGTTCAAGTTTCCTTTTCTTAGCCATGTCCAGCTATTTGCGTTGGTTTCTTCTCTTGTGAGTCTTATGAAGCGTCCATGTAGTTGTTTTTCTTCCCATTTTTCTTTTCTTGTCTGTATCCAGTTTCGATGTTTCCTGCGTTGTTCGTTGGAACGGTATCTCTTGCTGCGGTGATCAGCCTTTCTGTGTTCTGGTTTATGTATTTATCCAGCTCTTTTTTAGTGTCGTCCACACAGTCTTCTATACTTACAAGTCCTCTTCCCCCTTCGTTTCTCTTCACGTAGACTCTGTCTGTATCGTCTTTTGGATGTAGTGCATTGTGCATAGTCATTAATTTTCTAGTCCTCTGGTCAAGGTGCCTGAGTTCTTCTTTAGTCCAGCTTATGAATGGTCCAGAATATCTTCTTCTTCTTCTTCTTCTTCTTCTTCTTCTTCTTCTTCTTCTTCTTCTTCTTCTTCTTCTTCTTCTTATTGTTGTTATTATTATTTATTTTGTTGTTATTCTATAATTATTATTACTATTACTACGAATGCGATTATTATTGCTATTATTTATTTATATTATTTTATAAAATAATTGTTGTTTTATAATATGATTTTAAAGGCAAAAGTCGAGTATTATTTTGCTTAATCTGCGCTCCTAAACCAAAGGAAAACCTTTTTCACGTGTGCCTTCTGCCGTATCAAAGAATCTGACCCCATATGTTAATAAGAACATAACATCAACAACAGAAAAACGTGTTTTGGTGCAGCTAGCATGAAATAGAAAACGCTTTACATAAGCCACACGTTATACTTCTCCAATAACGCATGAGACAGTAATAAAAAAATTAAGCTGTCATCCAGACATGAGTAACATAACCTTTCAAAATTACAATTTGTACACGAGTTATCTATATAATAAAAGTAAATGTACGTGTGCCCGGCTCGCTTTTAATACTAGAAAAAATATTCCCTTTCTCTTCAAAATTTTTGTGACTAAAATAGGTACACAGATGCTTTACTTAAAAGTTTTAGAGAGAGATAGAGATAGAGATAGAGAGAGAGAGAGAGAGAGATAAAGATATATATATATATATATATATATATATATATACACACACACACATATATATATATATATATATATATATATATATATATATATATATATATAGAGAGAGAGAGAGAGAGAGATATTAGTTTATTTAAGTTAAACTTATTTCGCGTATTTATTTTTGTAAAACTTTATTCGCGTATTTGTTCTTTAAGTAATATTAAACTTGCGTATTTATGTCTTTTGGGTAAGTTCTATCTCGGTTAGTTGTTTCGGTTTTTATAGTAAGGTTTACCTTGCGTAACAGTAGGAAATGAATTGTTATTGTTAAAAATAATTTACTTATTACTCAAAGTTTCTATGCTAGTTTATAATAATATAAAAAAAGAATTTCTGGTTGTCATTCAAACACAAAGAATGTGACCTTTTAAATGAAATCATTCGTTTCGAGTGAAAATAAGATTTGGAGCAGCTTTCCTTAAACTTATCCCAAATAAACTTTCATGGGAAATACTACATCGAGACGAGACCGGCTAAACCCGACCTGGTAAATACTATCGCAAGTAATATTTTAAGGGGGAGATTAACTAATACTCATTTCCAAGGGTATTAGTTAAACGATTCAATAGCACTGACGGAATTCGAACACGACAAAACGACCTGGCAGTCAGTGTCGTTAACCACTGCACAACTGTCGTTTATGCAAAAAAGTTTTGTACTAAACACACGCAAAACATATTTTCCTAATCTTTCGTGTAATAAGGCTAAAATAGGTGGTTGAATATTTTGATATTTGGATGGTTGTTAAGAGAAATCTTGAAGTGCTCCTGTTTATTTTATAATCGTTTGTTTTTGCGTTAAACTCCGTTAGAACTAGGATTAGCGGGATTCTCTCTTGTTGTTCCTGTTTATTTTTCTCCCATAAAAGTCTGAATCTTGAGGCATCATTATCTTTCGGTGGCCGAGACACAAGAAATATGGCTCCAAGGAAAACGAAATCTGATGGATCGTAAAATATCGTTTAAACCCTGTTTTGAATTATTCAGCTTGTGTGGGAAAGGTTAATTTCAGCCGAAACAGTTACGAGATAAGGCATTTTTATAACTGGTATTTGGGCTTCTAAAGATATTTAGCGCGCGTACGCAGACACATGACCGTTGGATCAATATTTGTTATATATATATATATATATATATATATATATATATATATATATATTAGTATTTCATGTATCCACATAACATTTTATAAGGAGATATAATTTTTTTATGTATCAATTTTCAGTATTTACTTCAACAGTGCTCGATACGTAAGTAGAGCTAGGCAGTAAGCTATGAAAATATATTTATGGCAATTAAGCTACACAGAGGCTCCCGTGTTTCATCCCCGGGGGAATCTTCAGGCTAAAATGCATGGAGTTATTTTTGCCGGGTGTTTTTATATACACGGCTAGCTAGTTAACCAATCAGATTCTTTGTTGTTCTCTCAGCCAATCATTGGGCTTCCCGCGAACAAAGGTCTTGTTGGTGTTACTTCCTATATCCTGTTCTATTGTTCTGTTTTCTAGCCTGAAGATTCCCCCAGGGGATGAAACGCGGGAGCCTCTGTGTAGCTTAATTGTCATAAATATATTTTCATAACTTACTATATATATATATATATATATATATATATATATATATATATATATATATATATATATATATTATTATTATTATTATTATTAAGTATAAGATTTCTTAACTTTGACATTGGTAGATAAGCAGCAGCAGCAGCAGCAAGTTGTTACGGTTGCTGCTTTCCAACAAACATACATGTTCGCAGTTTGTAGCCATTCATCCTTTATGATATACGGCTTTTCGCAACTACAATTCATACTTTATGATGACACATTGCTTTTTGAAATTACCATTCATCTTTTATCCATTTTCAAGTAAATATTTCTTTTTTGATAACAAATAAAAGTGAATTTCAATAAGTCCCTATTTACTTACCTGTACACGAGGGCAACGTTTTTTTTGTTTTCTTTATTAAGATTTAGACATTGCCGGATAACGTCATAATTGGCATGGCGTTACCTCAGATGATAGCCAGGGAGATGTGCTGGAACATCCAAGTTGTCACTCGGAACTCGTTCCGAGAAGTGGCTATACTCCGTCAAATGTCTCGTATGAATCGTAATGATAATTGGAAACAAGATCTACAGATTGGTACACATAAAATACAACCCCAGGTTTCATCAAGTAGACGGATACCGGTTCGTCTAGATAAAACGCCATGAAGGATATATTCACCTTTCTTTCGTTGGACGGATGACGTCATTATTTAGTGACGTCATCCGCTGTGCTCGATTATACTTAACCCTGCTTTAATTGATTAGATCACAAAATCAGGACGTCATCTAATGTGCACGAGGATAATCAATCAAACAAACAAGCTAGCAAGATACACAAACTTTAAATAGTATACTAGATTCTACGGGTCCAGACGGTTCGCTTAATATATATATATATATATATATATATATATATATATATATATATATATATATATATATATATATATATATATATATATATATATATATATACACAGGGCGTTACAGAGCCCTCTAAAAAGGAGCACGCTCCAGGAGCACGTTCTTTTTTTGCTGGAGCGAAGGAGATGAGGGTTCATTTTATATTCAGCGGAAGTGGAGCGGGAGCAACTCCATTTGGGAGTAAAGAGCGGTGGTTTTATCGCTCCGCGCTCCTCGCTCCAAAATTATTTGATATTTTTTCTTTTAAACAGTAGTTTTTTATTCAGCAATAAAAAGGAAAAGAAAAGAAAGTCTCAGAGTTTACTCTGAGTTATTTTTTAAAAATTATATCTGGAAAATGTATATGAGATAGGGAGAGACAGAGAGGGAGAGGGAGAGGGAGAGGGAGAGGGAGAGGGAGAGGGAGGGCGAGACAGGGAGAAAGAGGGAGAACATTTGAAGTTCTCAGATTTTTACATCTATGTGTTAAATTTTTGATGGGACAGAAGACAGACAATTTGGCACCACATGTCTTTAAATGAGCCAGTGAGTCTATAGATGTCTTTGAAGTTATTTTCTTATAGTTTTGAACTTTTTTTTGTATTTATGATAGGATGTTTATTGTGATAGAATAAATAAGCCAATTTTTCTTTTAATTCGTGTTTTTAAATAAAGAATTTTAGATTCAATTATATTATAGGGGCCGTTGGATTTTCTCGCCCATTTCGCTCGGTATTCACTCAAATGTTCGATAAAATCGATTTTGGGGGTGAAATGCTACATTTTGTCCAGACAAAAAATTCTAATTTATTTTAGCATATATCAAATTGAACTTTTATACCACATTTTTACCCGTCGTCTTTTCGGCAACATTTTTTGTTATTCTTAAATTCACGATTAGTATGTTTTAACATTTTCATGTTTGCTTTTAAATTCGTTAAATTCCGTTAAAACTTGCTTTTGTAAATAGAATGTTCAAAGTTTTTTTTGTGTGTAATAAAATGTTAAAGCAGTAAAAATATCGTTAGTCCAAGGGAAAAATATATTTAGTCTAAGGAAAAAAAACAATAAAAACCAACATGGCCGCCAACGATTAAAACCTGGAATTAAAGTTAGATTCTCAACACATTAAAAAGTAAATGAGAATTTTATTTCAGAACCAAAAATACAATTAAGACCAGCAATCATGTTCATCCAAAATTTGTGCGAATACCAAGCGAAATGAGCGAACGAAAACAGTGGTCCCTATTCTACAATTGAACCAATGTTTAAACTTAATTAAATTAAAGAAAATATCTTAAATTTTAATTTAAAAAAGCAAATAATTAGACTTTCTGACTAATTTGTGTTTTTTTTAGAACCGAAAGTAGATTAGATATCTTTCTTTATCTTAAAAAAATCTATTATCGAATATTAAAATTGTAAACAGTTTGCTTTTGTTAGAGATTTCAAATATAGACGTTTCACCTTTTTTTTTCAAATTTTTAATTTTAATAAATGTTTTTGCCCGACCTAGGCAAAACTTAGCCCAGTTAATTTTTTTTTTTGGGGGGGGGGGGTAGGGGAGGAAAATTTGACCCGATATTTTTTCAACACCCAAGATCTAGGGCAGATATTTTGTATGAAATTTTAAGACATTAAATAGATCTCTGAATTGTTTATTGACAATTTATTGATATTTTTTGGGCAACTTATGAAAAATATTTTTTTATTCAATTTAAAAAAAAAAAACTTCATTGGGTTTTTTTCGCCCCAAATTGTACTATAGAAAAAAAATGGATAAATCGATTTGTTTGAAAGTACTTGCGCGTTTCGCTGTTATAAATAATAAATGTACATTATACAATATAGTTACGTTCGTAAAACAAACAAATATTAAACAACAACACAACGAATAATGTTGCCCTGGCTGTCTCTCCTCTTCCAGAGAAATGTTTTCTTTAAAAAGAAAATGACCACTAATAATGTTTAAAAGTAAAACTTTATTTACTTAAAACAAATCTAAATTCTCTTCCAAAATAAATAGAAAAAATATCGGGTCAAATTTTCCTTTCCTGAAAACGTAGGTTGTTAATGTAATGAACATTACAATTGTTTTAAAATACTTCAGGGATTTTTCTATTTCTATTTTATACCCCAAGAAACGAAAATTTACGTATAATCCAATACTTCGTCCGACATGTTCTCCTATAACTCTCAAAATATTAGCGAGATTTTGTCAAATATTATCTTACGGTCTTACACTTAAAGTGACATCCCAACCCATATCGATGAGATCCTTTGACGCCCTACCCTATCCTTCGACCATTCATTGGCAGAATAGAACGTTTATGAAAGAAGGTACATTTTCATTATGGAGCGCTGAAAAAGAGCCGCTTCTTTTTATAGGAGTTGGAGCAGGAGCGGCTCCTTTTTGAAAATGGGGAGCGTGAGAGGAGCCAGCTCCAATTTTGTGCATTGGAGCAGGAGCGGGAGCAGCTCCAAAAACCCTGTATATATATGTGTGTTAATATATATATATATATATATATATATATATATATATATGTATATTTATATAACATGAATATATATATATATATATATATATACATGCATATATATGTATATATGTATATATATATATATATATATATATATATATATATATATATGTTAAAAATTGAAAAAGGAAAACCAAAAAATATGATTTATGTATTCATCAACGTTTCTTCTTTATTTCAAGACTTACTCAGGATGATTGTCTGAAGAAAATAACACACAAGTGATGTTTGAAATAAAGCGACTTCTCTTGGCTTACATAACACGAGCTCAATCCCACTCCCTAATAATCTTATAATACTAACCGCCACCATTTCCACTCACACTCTTTACTGTTAACTGAATTTCCCACTGCCAACATCTATTTGTATCTCATAATTATTTTTTTTCATAAGCGGCCCTTTAGACCTACCCATGTTACTACCGTTGTTTCAAACATTTTGTATTTGTATGTTATTTTCTTCAGACAATCATCCAGATGAAGTCTTGAAATAAAGACGAAACCTTGATGAATACATAAATAATCATTTTTGGTTTTCCTTTTTAAATTTCTATTACGTCGGAACACTATTTCCATTCTTTATCACACACACACACACACACACACACACACACACACACACACACACACACACACACACACACACACACACACACACACACACACACATATATATATATAAAGCATGAAAAAATATATAGGATGAAAATATATCCATTGTAAGTAAGATACACAGGAGCGTCCATGTTCCATCCCCGCAGGAAATGACCAGGCTAAATGCACAGATTCATTGTCAGCGATTTGGCTTATATCTAAGTAGTGTTTACTCTAAATTCTAAATAAGTTGCCTACATTAGTCACCTTGTTGCTTAGAATGCATACTCCATAATTCATAATGATAATTTCAATAGTTTAGAATTTTACCAATCACATACATATTATTGACGTTCCCCCGCGCGCACTGATCATTTTAAAAATGTATTACTTAATATAACAAAAAATTTGATGTAGAGCAATTCTTCTCATTTAAAAATATTTTTAGATCTAAATTATTTTAAAATATTTCTGCAAGTTTAGGACATTGCGCAACCCGTGCTTTCAAACGTTCATTGTCAAAAGTGCATAGTCGTCCTCAATCTTCTTTATCTTTAAAGCTTTCACTGTTATTACTAAATTTTTGTATCATCCGACAATTTGTGATCCTTTTATCATAATCCTTTGCTGATATTGGTGACAGTTTGTGAAGTATTATAACCGTGTTTGAACTAATACAAGCAAAGTATACCTATTTCTTTTATTTTCATCTTCGTTATTAAGGGCTTTTATACTTCAAAATTGGTCTTATGGACGAAGCTGAGGCGCATCTAATGTCTTCCCTCTTTCTAAAAGCACATGCTTCCTACATTACAAAGTACTTTAGTCATTTATATCATTGTCAGAGTGTAGTTGATTACGTAGGTAGAACCACCTAAAGGTTAGAAGTGATAACCTTCCAACAACTTCCACGCAATATCCGTACTCATTCGAGTGTTCACAAGCGCTTGAGGTCACTATTGGTAATCACCTGCTGTGTTAGCAGATGCCCCGATGATTGTTTCGCAGTTCTGCACAGATCTATGTCGAATTTAGACCTTAATGTACTTCTCTACATTCACGTATAAAAATACAAATAATAACTCCTGTGCACTTTACAATGCGCTTTCCGATATAAAACCGCCATTATTAAAAACTTAATATCCCGCGTTAAACCGAATCTCCAGATTCTAATTAACAATGGTTTTCGTAACCATATCATAGACGAACCAATTAGACATTTTATTATAAATTTTAACCCAAATACCAATAAATCCAATCCCCAACCCAATAAACTTCTATGCATAACACTATTTTACCGGAATCAAATACAGCTTAAAAAATAGTCTCGCGGATTTAACGACAGCAGCCAGAAAAAAGGGCTTTAATACTATGAAACAAATTCTATTTTCTCTGATGAAGGCGTACATCGCCGAAAACTAATATTACCAAAAAGATTTGTATTGTAAAGTCACTAATGGCTTTATTTTTTTATATTTCAAATTATAAGAAAAAATGATTATTTCATAGAATCATGCCACTCATATGAAAGCTTCAATTAACCTTAAATAAATCTCATGAATGAGATTATACGATTTCGAAGTTTTCTTCATTTTAATTACGAAACTCATGACATCCGACAAACAAATGAGTCGATACGTTGCGAGATTCAATAACTGATTAAAAAAAAAGTAAAAGAAAAGCGCACAGAAAGTTAGAAATCGGCTTCTGTAAAGTATGCATTTAGACGACCCTATTTGCGTAGCAGAGCGTCAGACTTGTATATATTAATGGCCTTCTCGAAAGAAAGCGATTGCTTTATTTTTCGGACAAAATCATGAAACATTTGATGAATGTTATCAGTGACTGCGTCAGAAAGAGTTCGGCAGTTTCGATGTGGAGACACGAAGTCGAGCGTTCGTGAATAAAATGCAAGCAGATTTAATGGAAAGTGCTAGGTACTTCATTCGATAGCCTTTGATCTTAAGTAGGTTAGCATTAAGCTATATAAAGAAAAGCGAATGGGTTAGTATGCGCCCGTTTTTAGTAACACTTGAGAACTGTGATACGACAAAACAGCTGTCTGTGGGTGAACTATATGTCTCTATTTATATTCATAAAGTGCTAAAATGTCTAATTTACAATTCTAATCTATTTCCTGCTTACGACAAAATTGATAACAAGACATAACCTACTGAAGTGAACGTAGTCGTAAGTATGTATATGTAATAAAAAGTATGGCTTGTCATAGATCATGCATAAAGATATATATATATATATATATATATATATATATATATATATATATATATATGTGTGTGTATCGAGGCAGCATTTTTTCTTTAAGACACGTATTATTAAAAATAACCGACAATTTTTGTCTGGTTATTTTAGTGTTGATCCCTTCAATTTTCCGGATTAAAATCTTAATCTCGGAAGCCAATTTCCTTCCGAGATTAAGATTTTAATCCGGAAAATTGAAGGGATCAACACTAAAATAACCAGACAAAAATTGTCGGTTATTTTTAATAATATATATATATATATATATATATATATATATATAGTAAGCTATAAAAATATATTTATGGCAATTAAGCTACACAGAGGCTCCCGCGTTTCATCTCCATTTTAGCCTGAAGATTCCCCCCCCCCCGGGGATGAAACGCGGGAACCTATGTGTAGCTTAATTGCCATGAATATATTTAATAGCATTTGTAGCATTGATTGCGTATGTTTGTGTATGCTGTCTTAGGGCTGCGTGTAACCGTCGGACAGCTAGCCTAAAATCTTATCTACAAACAAGACTCTGAGGTATAGTGTAGTTTAAACCCAGGTTTTATTATTCATTGGAAAAGGTATAAACGGAAATGCCTAAAACATCTAGATAGAAATTCCTCTATGTAGGTCCGTGAACAATCAGCTAGGAGAGGTCGGGGACAGAGCATTGGAAGCCGTTCGCTCGGTATCGGGGCTAAAAAATCCCCTTACAAAAAAGGCCGACAAAGGGAGATTAATCTAAGGGACTTATTCTATGCTAGACAGAACACTCCTTGCCTGGTGTCTTCGACGCGAATTTAAAATACGGTTCAGTCCTCTCAAGAATACTCTGGGTCCTGTCGTCATTAGCTGTGTTCGTAGTTGCGGTCATCCTTTATAAAGCTAACCTGGCTGGTGGGTCGTTTTTTAAAGTTGTGTTTGTTTTAGACCTAACAAAGGATGTCTCCCAAGGTGAAGATGTATCAGATGTAATCTTAGAGACGCTTAATTTAGCAGGTGAGGCGAAGGATGACGGTAAGCCTTCATCCGCAATTTTTTACTTAGTAGATACCATTGATGAGGGTTGAATTTTTTGTTGTGTCACAAGTTTCTTGGGTTGTAGGAGTAATAACAGATTTTACTCTTGCCACACATTTTGGAATTTTATTTTTAGATTGTTGCTCAAGTTTTGCGTGCATAGATTTGATTTGCAGTGGTGTACTTGTCAAGATGGGTTGAATGACTGCTGAGGCGAGAGAATTTAATTGTTGGTTGAAGGGAAAACTATTTGTAGCGAGTGCTGCAGATGATTTAGAAAAAGGAGAAGTCCGTAGGTAGATTCGGGTGAAGGAGCTGCTTCGGCGTCTTGAGCGTGGCGAAAAGTGTCGGCGATATGCATGAGGTTGGGTAGAGCCCTGGTTTTTGACGACCAAGTAGAGCGCTTCTCAAAATGTAGGGATCCGAGCTGCATGTTCGCAGAAGATGTGCTTAATGTAGACACTTGCAGACGGACCTTCGTGTCTGTACCGGGGTTGATCAAGTCGTAACTGATTGTCTCTGGGCGGCCCTCGCATCCTGGTAAGGGAAATAAAGGACCGTTAAGTCAAGTAGTTCTCTTTTGCGGGGAAACAATATAACTTTCGTTCGATGTCCGCGGTAACGGTAGCGACTTGTTTGAGGAAACGGGTGAGAACTCCGACCAGAGTGTTGTTTAGGTTGGGTTCACTTATTGGCACTTCGTTGAGGGATGCTCCGTTGTGTTTGGTACTGGAGTTAAAGACCACCCGGGATTTTCTTGTTTGTGGGAGGTGGCATGGGGTAGATCTGGAATGTAGTGGAGCGATTCAACTGTTGTTTATGTCCTTCTCAGCTCCCAGTTCCCCAATACTCGAGAAAGCGATATCCTCAATGGGAGGCACTGCCTTGTCGTCGTTCTTCATGGTGTGTTGGAGCACGTTTTTTGAAGGGTTGCCGTCACAGACCTGTGTACGCTGTGAAATCACTTCAGTTGCTCTTAGAATGGCGCCCACCACACCGTGCTTGTGAGAGGATCTCGCGTCTACAGTTCGAGCTGGTGGCAGCCCAGTCGTCTCTCGTTGGGGTTGACTTGCCAGGTCAGCTTGTATATAGCCGAGTTTTGTTGAGCAGCTATGGCTGGACCGTTTGTTGTACTTGTTGGCAGTTTCCCTCAAAACCTCTCCAGCCTCCCTTTCGAGCTGTAATCTCTCCAACTTCCCCTTTATTTCCAGTTCTCTGTCAACAAATGTAGGTCCGTGACTAAGCATCTAGGAGAGATCGGGGACAGAGCATCGGAAGCCGCTCGCCCGATGTCGGGGCTAAAAAATCCCTTACAAAAAGGATAGCCGACGAAGGGAGAACAATCTAAGGTACTTATTTTATGCTAGAGAGAACAGTATGTATGTTGGATGCTTAAAGGATAGAGTAATTTTGATAGGATATCTTGAGTAAGAAATAATATAATAAGTTTGCATTATAATTTATTTAGCACTCGGACCGGGGTTCGTCAGTAAACGAATGAGTAGCCATTAGATACATTTGACGAACCCCGCGTCCGGGGGTGGGGGGGGGGGGCGAAATAAATTATAATAAGTTGGCTTGAGTTTTTTAAACTTCATACATATATATATATATATATATATATATATAGAGAGAGAGAGAGAGAGAGAGGGGAGAGAGAGAGAGTGCAACGCTCCAACTCTGTCGTTGAGTGCTATCGGATTTTTAGATGTCTATGCTCGCCTCTTTCCGTGTAAACGTCACTTAATTTCTCTGCTATTACCGTGAACATCTCTCGTGGCCTAATGGGACTAGGTGAACGCCTACGGATTCAAGGTATATCTGTGAACCGGGTTCGCGCCCTATGACCGTCTGAGACTGTTATTTTCCTGCGATGAGAAGATATATATGTATATATATTCACTGCTAACGAGACCGATATGAGTCTTTCTGGAATATAACCAAGCCTCATTTTCTACTAGGATAACTAGATAGATGAAACAAGGTTATCGTCAACGGACACAGTAATATATAGCATTCAAATAAAATCATTAATATCAGCTCTTGTAAAACTTATCATCAAGCACTTTGATGTTTTTTCGACTAACTTGTGATATATATATATATATATATATATATATATATGTGTGTGTGTGTGTAAATTATCCTGGTCTGCATTTTAAAGCTTTCTTGAAAAGGTCAACGGTTTCCCAACTGATTTAGGACTCTTTTTTCATGCTGAATTAAAAAAAATACAGTTTATTTTTCTGGGTCAGATATGTTTTCTAAGATATAGTCTATTTCTTTTTCAGCAATTTTTTAAATATATATCGCAATCTAAGCGTTTATTGGCCTTGCAAAACCGGGTCGTGGGTAACCTTTCATGATTATTTTTATTTCTGTTTCGAGGTCTAGAAAAATGGATCGGAAGTGCAAAAACCATCCTAATAGGTTCTGTTACATATGCGGCCATATGGTTCTTCCAAACCGTCAAGCAAAAATTACGGATTTTGTGACGTTTACTTTGCAGTCAAACTAGGTGATCAGGATAATCTATTCGCTCCCCATATCTGCTTCAAAACATGTGTAGAGAACTTACAGGATTAGAGGAACAAGAAAAGGAAGAATATGCCATTTAGTGTCTCAATGGTGTGAAGGGAAGGGAAATATCACGTTACCGACTGCTACTTTTGAATGACATCAATCGCAAGAAGAAGCACCATGTTCAATATCCTGATGTTCCTTCTGCCAATAAAGCTAGTCCACCATGGCCACAGTCTTCCTGTTCCTGAGCCAAATTTTACCATGGAGTCTAGTTCTGATTCCGAATCTAGTGACATGATTTATACAGCAAAGTGTGATGAATACAGGTCAGAAGAGGACGACCAACTGGTACCTTTGAACTAAGCCGAACTCAATGACCTGAACCTTTCGAAGGAGTCTGCCCAGCTACTGGGTTTTTATCTTCGAAAGAAACGTTTAATGGCGTCAGGAACAACATTCTTTTGGTATTGGGACCACGAGAGCGGATTTAGAAAATTCTGTATGTTTTATGAAGCATCTTCATTGGTCTACTGTAGCAATATTGCTGACCTGATTGAATTACTTGGTCTGAAGTATTATGCTATGGAATAGAGACTTTTCATTGATCCATCTAACAGAAGTCTCAACACAGTTCTTTTGAATATCAGAAACACGATTTCATCGATCCCTGTTGGGCACTCAGTTGAAATGAAAGAATCCCACAAAAGCATGGAACGTCTGTTGTCTGCTGTGAACTATCAGAAAATAAATGGTTAATCTGTAGAGATCTTCAAGTTGTTGGAGTCATCTTAGTACTTCAAGGTAGTTACACAAAGTATCCATGCTTTCTGTGCTTATGGCATAGCCGTGCTGATGACCGGCATTATTTCAGACAAGAATGGCTGTCAAGACAAGGATTAAAACCTGGATCACACGACATTTTACCCACCCTCTGGTTTAACCGGACAAGATATTGCTTCCAGCCCCTCACATCAAACTCGGTCTTATTGAAAAAACTTTGTAAAGGCATTAGGCAGGGAAGGTGGAGGATTTTCTTTCCCCCATCAGAAGTTTCAACGATAAAACATGGAGAAAATTAAATATTTGATGGTCCTCATATAAGGGAATTCATCAAGGATACTAGTTTTGATGATGCACGGAATCCTGCTGAACTCTCTTCCTGGTTATCCCTTAAACCACTTATTGCAAACTTCTTTGGAAACCGAAGAATTTCCCAGTATCAGATGGTGGTTGATGAATTAATGAAAAATTACTGCCAACTTGGTGCTCGCATGTAAGTGAAAATGCACATTCTCCGGTTTCATCTGGACTATTTTCCAGAGAATTGTGGAAACTTTTGTGAAAAACAAGATTAACGCTTTCACCAAAATATCAGTGCTTTAGAAGAACCCCATCAAGGCTGCTTGGATATCAACTTTCTGCTGGTGCCCAAAGAGGGACGCGAAGTTTGCTCAGCACAAATGAAAGTCCCTGAAGAGACCATTCATCCATGAGTAGCTTCCTTAGTTCATCATACTCTTCTTGCTATCTATTCAAAATATTTTGTAAGCCTTATGTGAATAAATCAGTTTAATAGTTCAATAGTGCGTCTCATTCACCTATAAATATATCGGAATTTAGGATATTTTTAATGTGCTAATATTTCGTTAACCTGATATTATTGAGTAAATTGAGCATGATTTTTGGATTTAGCACAAAAAAAAACTTGCCTAAAATCATGTAATATATGTTAGACCTTGAAAACATCGCAGACCAGGTAATAATTAAATATTTATATCCACGGACAAGCGCTTGTTTCGTCTTCTAAGACTCATCTGTGTTCATCACTGGAATTTAAATTTTTTATTTCATTTGCATTGTCGAGTATGGCGTCTTATTTATTTCTAAAACACAGAGATACACGCACACGCACACACACACACGCACCCCCCCCCCACACACACTTTCTTGGGTAGAGCTTATTCGTAAGAAAATCGCCAACTGCCACTAGCTTTAAGGCATAACTCATTGATTAAAACCAATTCGAGCTACCGGCACTTGACAATGTTTACATTGAGATTTCACTTATATTCAGCCAGTCGAAAGGGCGCCGATTGCCGAGTTTTTATCCCGGCTTGAGGCACTGGCTGGTCTAGCCGCACTGAAGAGCTGTGATACAGCGAATCAGTCTGTATGTGGATGACTATATAAAGCCCCCTTTCGTTGGTAGAGCTTATTCGTAAGGAAATCGCCAACTGCCACTAGCTTTAAGGCATATATCAATTCGAGCTCCCGGCATTTGACAATGTTTACATTGAGATTTTACTTGCATTCAGCCAGTGGTAGAGGTGCCGACTGTCAGCTCGACGGTTGAGTTTCGATCCTGGCTTGAGGCACTGGCTGGTCTAGCTGCACGTAAGATCTGTGATACATCGAAACAGTCTGTATGTGGATAATTAGTAGAGCACTTTAGTAGTAGTGCAAATACAGCGTGCCGTCATTTGCTTTATAATGCATCATTCCTTAATATAAGTAGAATGCCTGTGTCGCTCATCGCCGCTTATAAATGTATTTAAACTACCACAGTTTATCAGCTGTTCGGATATTGGCCGCGAGGTTTAAGACGTTGGATTGAAGTTGAAAAATACTTATAGTCCAGGGTTTCGAACCGAGTGAATAGTCATACTTCTACGCTGAAGTCTTGATTGAAAAGAGACGAAACGTATACGTCCGTAGATAATAAACAACAACAAATATTTTTCATATATATATATATATATATATATATATATATATATATATATATATATATATATATATATATATATATATATATAGCTGTGTATATATATATGTATATATATATATATATATATAGCTGTGTATGTTAGAAAGAAAGTAGACGCCATGTCCTACAATGCAAACGAAAGAAATAATGAAAAACTTCAGTAATGAACCCATACACACACACACACATACAAACACACAGTATATAAAGCGTTCATGAATTACAAGGCTTCAAAGGAATAACAGAGATGTGTTGCTATGATGCCATTAACAATTATCAAAGAGTATTTTTTCAGAAGCTGACGCATTTAGCGGCGTCATAACAACGCACTTCACGTTATTAATTTGACCAGTTTAATTCTCTAGCAACGCCGAGTGGCTATGCTAGTTTATATATATATATATATATATATATATATATATATATATATATATATATATATATATATATATATATATATATATAATGGGGTGCATGGGTATTAGGAAGAAACTAGACGCCGTATCCGACAATGCACATAAAATATACGCTAAAAGAATCTTCCTAAGTTCGTTGTCAGGCATACGATTCTTTGAATCTTTGAAAACTAATTAAATGATTAATGATAAGCGCTTTTTAATAAGCATAGTCCGTACAAGAGGCGGCCATTTTTGCACGTACCTAATATATATATATATAATATATATTAGGTACGTGCAAAAATGGCCGCCTCTTGTACGGACTATGCTTATTAAAAAGCGCTTATCATTAATCATTTAATTAGTTTCCGTGTAAACTTTGATTATATTTGAAAGATAAAAGCCTAAACTTAATCTCTAAACGAAAAAAAAAACTGCATATTTACGTGTGAAAAATAAATTATGATGAAATATGTAATCACGGCGGCTAAAAGACTAAAAAATTCAGTGAATTTTGAACTTAAAAAACTTACTTGTAAAAATCCCTTAAAAGATAAATATAAGTTTTTGGGAACTATTTTAAAGATAATTGTTAAATTAAAGTCATAAGACACTGAATTAAAAAAAAATACCACGTTTTACTAAAAATTAGCAAAATTTTCCCCCCAAAAGTCATAAATTAATAAAATCCGCCATCAGTTAATCGGAAAATGACTATCGCTATGCAAAATATATGGAAGACAAAAACGTCAATTTATCATTTTTAACTTTATATATAAAAATGGTTTTGTAATATTTTATAGAAGTTGAAAAATTATTATCCATTAATTTCTTTATTCTTTTTAAGGTTATAAACAAATTTAAGTACCCTTATTTTGCTATAATAAAAAAGGAAATGCTTATTTAATTAAAATATTTGTGAATGTACCCAATTAAGGTCGTATTTTATTTTTAACTAAAAAGGTTCATATTTAACTTGGTAATAGTTTTTAATTTAGTAATACTCTGAAATTATTGATGACGTCTGTTTACCAATGTTTTTCCATAGAATTTGAAATAAAACTTTTTTAAATGTTAAAAATTATTTTTACGTTACAAACTGCGTCAATTTTGTCAATTTTTTTTACATGATTTAAAACTTTAGTTACTCGATTTATTCTTAATGTGTCGTAACAATAAATTGCATTGATTCTTTATAAAATAAAGTGTATTTTTTATTTTAAGTGTGAAAATGTAAATTAAAGTCAATGACTACACTGACAATTTATTTATTGAAAAAAAAAGTTAAAACAGTTATTTATTGATAAACAGAATGCAATTTTGAAAGAAAATGTCATGTTTGAATTCTCTTTATTTATTAATAAATAATTGTTTTTAACTTCTTAAATATGTATTAATGAAAACAAGACAATAAAACTACAAATCTTTCCAAATAATTGACGATGAATTGTGAAATTAACGAAATTGTTGAATCTCTAAAAATAAAAATTTGAGGGCAGTGTAAAAGTGAGTGGTTGTTGGAAGGCTAATCCCAGCTGGTTATTACAGTATACCAATCAAAGTTCATCGTTAGTAGAAATTATCCAATTTTTGAAATTCGTTTTTTAGTTAAGTTCCTGGGTTTCAAATTTGTCAATTTTATGTTTATTTCAAGATTATAAAAAAATGTTATTGCGCTGATAATGCCACGTTCATGTATGAAAGGGAAATATAATTATGTCGCATTTTTTATTTTTCCAGAAACTCTAATCATTAAAATCACATGAAATATTTTTTGCAATTATATTATTTTTTTGGTGAAAATATTGATTAAACAATGCTTTATTCAATAATAATATCGCTAATTCAAAAAATTAATTTTTCTTCGAGTTATAGTGATTTTATTTACACGGTATTTAGGGGCCTTTTTCGTAATATATAAAAATATAAATTTTTTTTTAATTGTTAACATCTACAATACTTTAGTTATATAAAAACAAAAAAAAAATTAATGCATTTTTTTTATTAATATATAAAAATATAACTTTAGTAAAGGTGTATTTTGTTTAAAAAATAATACATTTTCACTAAGATTTAAAAAAATAATGGTTTCATTATATTCCGTGATTATTGATTAATACATTTTGAAAATTTCATTAAAATTGGTTGATTTCCTGAATCTTAGTGAATTTTTAAGTGAAGGGGGGGGGGGTAAAATTATTTTTACATTTTTGGAATCGGGATTTTTCAAGTACATATATATATATATATATATATATACACACACATGTTGTTGAATATGACAGACAATTTATGCCTGGATATCTTTTTGTGTTTCCTGTCTTTTAGCCGAATCAGGGTCTTTGTTTCGGTGGGAAATTGGTTGATGAATTTGCCATAACCGTTGGCGTCCCAAGCAATTCTAGGCCCGTACGTGTCCATCTTCAGGGAAATCAGGTAAAGACCATAGTGTTAATGTTGCTATTGATAAGTAGTTTGGGCGGGAATTATATTATTAATACGGAGCTAAAGTTCGAACTATAAACATGTTTACAGTTCTGTGTTGACAGCAGTAGAACAGAAAAGAGAGACAATGAGAGAGAGAGAGAGAGAGAGAGAGAGAGAGAGAGAGAGAGAGAGAGAGGATGGGAGAGAGAGGATGAGAGAGAGAGAGAGAGAGAGTGATGAATAGGATTAAATGTTTGGAAATTCACCAATGGAAATCATTTTCTATATTTAACTCATACTGTATTTTGTATTTAAGTAGAAAACATTAAAGACCATTTTATTTAAACATAATCACGTGAAATTAAATGAATAATTTTGAAATTATATGCAAAACCTTTTTCTGTCAGATTTACTAATTTATTGTTCCTTGTTTTTTTAAAAAATTATTTTCGCACTGGCGAGTTTTTCAATATTAACAGCGAATATCGCTCCTTATTGTGCGTCGATTTCGACTTAATATTCAATAAACACGAAAATCCTTTTTCTCACATGTAACTCTATGTAAATCACACACAAAAAAAACAACATTTGGCTCCATATGATTAGAGGTCTCGCTAACATCCAATCATGATGTCCCTAAATGATGCGTTCCAAAATCATTTTTAGTTCCAAAAATTAATCTCAAACAACTTATTTTGTACTACGATCAGTAATTATGTCATTTTTGGACGTACAAACAATATGTAACAAATATTAGCTTTTCACCGTATTTAGCGCGAAAATTAAACGGAAAATAAACATGGCTACGCGTCTTCTCTAGAACATTATGCAGGGGCGGATAACTCAACGCCTCTTCTCAATAAAATTTGTAAATAAAAGATAAAGAGTTATCCGTCCCTGCATTCTTTTTATTTTTTTAAAGAAGACACGCAGCCATGTTTAATTTTCACGCTAAATACAATAAATAGAAAATATTTGTTAAGTATTGTTTTGACTGAAGAGAATGCGATAAATCACGAGTAAAAAATAAATTGTTTGAGAGTAATACCGAGACTTATTTCACTCTGAACAATTTTTGACCAATCCTTAAGATATTGAATCAATGTCTAGCTATTGGTGCCCAGGATCGAGGACACTATTCTGTATGATATCTTCCTAGAGTCTTATATATTCTAACAATACTATTTGCCTCTCTTGTGATAACATTTCTATTTATCCTAACAATCATTTTATTTGCCTTTGAAACAATGGATGAACTATGATTATGAGATTTACATTTATCATTAAAAATTATTCAAAAATCTCATTCTTCAGTTACATTTTTGATTCTCTTGCTTTTTAGTTTAAATAAACAACTAGAGCACTATAAAGTAGCGGCCAATGTTTACATAAACACATTGTAGATATCATTTACCACCAGCGCCTGTCCGGTGGCTCAGTGGTTAAAGCTGTCAACTATCGACTAGGTGGTTGCAGATTCAATCCCTGGTATGTGATGGGTACTAATTTAGTCGCACAAAAAGCTGTGATACAGCGAAACAATCTGTTTATTGATGACTATATATAAGCTACCCCCCCCTTCTCGAGTTACTGTCGTTCAGGACATCGCCTGCTATTATTTTGCGTGATGCAAAATGTTTTGTAAACAAACAAATAGATAACTGTAAAACAATATATATTAGGTAAAACTAATTCGGCACTTGCAATGTTTACATTGAGATATTGCTTACATTCAGTCAGTGTCGTATGATAGCGCAGGGGTAGGATCGACGGTTGAGTTTCAATCCCGGCTTGAGGCACTAACTGGTCTAACCGCACTGATGAGCTGTGATACAGCGAAACAGTCTGTATGTGGATGACTATATATATATATATATTTATATACCTCTTTTTTTTTCTTCTTTAATAGTTTTCGACAACAAAATGTCGATTTACCCTTTCTCACGTTTCCCTTCGCTTTCTCTTCTTCTTCGTTTCGTCTTCTTCAACTGACGTTCTAAAGATACTGGTTGATTGGTATCTCTTTCTTCTTCTTCCTCTTCTTCATCTTCTTTTTCTTTCTCTTTTCATAACATTCCTCGCATTCCTTTTTCTCCCCATTTTGTTGTTCTCTGCACGTGACATTTTCTTCCAATCGCATTCTCTGTATGAATTTGAAAACTTTTCCGTTTTGAAATAAAGTTTATTAACTGATTGAAAATGGTCGTATCTACGACCGAAATATCTCGGTGGAACTTTACAACATGAGTTTTTGAGTTTATTTTTGTTAGTTGTTGAATTGCTTATTCTTTATTCCATTTTTATTTTTACATATTGTCTGAAACATTGTTTCTTTTTTCCCATATATATATATGCCACTAGGCCGGAAGGTGGAAGAAAAAGCCAGCGCTCCTAAAGAAAGAGCATTCTGGCTTATTAAAAATTACTTGTCGGAATTCCCCGGTCAGGGCGCCTCAGACAGTAAACAATAAACTTATTCCACCCCAGATAGGGGACGCAAGACTAATACATCAGCCCGACAGATAAAAGGTGACTGAAGTGCCCCAGTTCCTACCGGACTGATTTTCGAGATTTCGATATACCGCTGAGAGGTAGAATCTGCCCTGTGTAAAACCTTAAACAACTATATTTTATGCTAAATGCTGGCCAATAGACGATTCCAAAGCCGGAAAAGAGGTATGGCGCAAGAAACTAGGTCTACCTTGTCTGAATTTAGATGGGATATGCTGGTTTATTCAGGTCTTCAAATGCATTTTCGTCCGTCCAATATAACCAGCACCGCACTGGCATTTTAAATTCATAAACAATGTTAGTGTTTTTAATATAAGGCAGACGATCTTTTGACAAAGACTGAAAAGCAGATCGTGTGCCAAAAGCCAAACGTAAAGCAACAGAAAAAAAACAACCGGTTACACTTTAGGTGATTTGCTTGTCCTGACTTATGCCAACCTATCCAAGGCGGTTTGAGATAAACTGGACATCTTGCTGGGCCAAAGGGTCTCAGAGACTTGAATTCTGCAACATTTTTCATGATGCAGTCCGAGATTAAGTCGCCCAGATAACCGTTACTGATAAGGATTTCCTTTTATCATATTTAATTCCGAATAAAATCTGTTTGGAGAAAAAATCATGAGGGCTTGGTGCACTAAAGGATAAATTAGACCTAACTTTCTAGATTTTGGTGCAAAAGAGCACCGATTCAATAAGAAACGCGTAAATATGGGTTTGCGATAAACGTTATTATCAACGCCCTATTTTACATTTTGTATTCCAACGATTTCTCCTGATGAGATGATGGACGAAAGAGCTCTAGAGACTAAAATTCCGCTTTTATAACGTTTGTACCTCGAAACTTTAATTTAACCAGGGAGTTATGGTTTGCACTATTTTGTTGGGTGTCTGGTTTAGGTTTGCTTTTATTTCTTTGTAATGACATATATATATATATATATATATATATATATATATATATATATATATATATATATTCTTTGTAATGACATATATATATGGGTGTATGTGTGTGTATATATATATATATATATATATATATATATATATATATATATATATATATATATATGTATATATATATATATGTATATATGTTTTTAATTTTACATCTATATATAAGTGTGTATGTGTGTTTGTGAGTATATAAATGTGTACGTATAAGCGTGGGTGGGTGTATATGTGAGTGTGTCTCGGTGTGTGTGCGTGTGGTTAAAGAAGAGGAGACGTTCGAGTCTAGTCGGCCCTGCCAAAAGTTTGAGCATGACCGAAATTCTTATGCGTAGATAGGTAAGTGTCAAAGTTGTCATCTCGTGGAAAAGGGTTTCTCGTCTGAAAATTTTTGAAATGTAATTTGTCTGCTTGTTTTTTCTTTTTTTCTTCTTTCTTATGATTGTGTATTGGCGGGTATAATCTTTGCTCATCAGTATATCCTTGAGGAGGAGCCGAGAAGGTTCTGAAACAATTGTTGGATACTCAAACTATGTTTTTTTTTAAATATATATATATATATATATATATATATATATATATATATATATATATATATATATATAACTTCTTTGTAATATAGCAGGAAAAATGCCAGCAGAGTGCTCGATTAATTGAGAATTAAAATAAAAAATAAAAAATTAAGAGTGTAATATTCATTTATTTTGGTACCAAAAAATTAGTACAACATTCGTACCGTCGATTTCAAGCACAGAAAGACTTAGCCATCCGACTCTCTTCAGCTTCTGTTGACAACAGAAGCTGAAGAGAGCCGGATGTCTAAGTTCTTCTGTGCTTGAAACCGACGGTACGAATGGTGTACTAATTAGTTTGTACCAATATATATATATATATATATATATATATATATATATATATACTAGTTAAATTAAACGAAAGTTAGCTACAGTGTCTTTCCTACAGTAAACATAATTGTTTAAATAAATAAAACGGAAGCCACTTTTAAGTCTACGACAATGGAATTCCATTCATGACACATTGTACAAATTGGGAACAGTTCATTTTATATGGGTGAAATGAAAACATTTCGCACACAGTGAGACCAGATAGTCCGCATTATTTTTTTGGTGATCGAACAAGCCTATTTTCATTCAATGGTGTGAGTATTTTTATCACCGAAATAAAGTTAAATTCTCACTTGAGAAAATAGACGCTTAAAGTATAATTCAGAGCGACAAATCTCGAAGATAAAGAATAACAACCGTGTATATTAATTTAAGAATTTTATTTGGACAAATAATAAAGAGTGATATACAGCAGAAAATAGTAAATATAGCAGGATAGAGACGCGTCTTCGGATGTACGAAGACCCACTCTGACAATTAATATAGTTATAAGTGGTCGAAGGAGAAAAATGAAAAAAACAAAAACAATAATTGTTTTGAATAAAAGAGTGAACATTTAGCAAGAGCTCAATTCATTAACAGGGTTAGGGGTACTGTATTAGAGTGTCTGGACAGCGCATATTCAGTCACTTATATATATATATATATATATATATATATATATATATATATATATATATATATATATATATATATATATACTAGCAGGGGTACTCGGCGTGTCCCGGGACCCTCTCTTTCTTGGTCGCCCCATTTCACTGCCCCCTCTTCCCGTTGCATTGGGCGAAAGCTGTATTTTCGGTAGTCGCCTCAACTCCGGCCCCTCTCCCCGTTGCCCGGAACAAAAGCTGTCTCTTCTTCGGTCGCCTCCTCTCCCACGCCCTCATCTCACCCGCGCCGCCTATTTTTGTTGCCCGGGACAAAAGTGTGACATATTTATATTAAAAGTACCATCTCTGTCTTCGTCCTAACCCCCTTCGATGTAGATTTAAGTTATCGTTAAAAAATTATAATGGGTCAGTCGGATTCTAACGCTCGATCTCCTGGTCATCGTTCTTCATTCGTTACCGACGCATAGAACAAATTCTATAAGAAAATAGGTCACTTTAACGTTATGTTTTTTTTCTTCAAACCGGAAGGAAAGAGAGAAAAAACATGGTTTAAGAACAAAACGTATCGGTATTTCCACAAATTTACAGAGACGTGAAAGATATTTTTATTTCAAAATGTTCGTTTTAAAAGTTAAAGATCTAGTGTTTTAGAATGTGCTCAGTGTGGTAGAAGAAACGAATGTTAAAAGTGTGTTTTTATGTGTTTGATTTCTATACGTGTGACTATGCATGTGTGGGTGTGGCATTGTGTGTGTATTTGCTGCCTTTGTGTTGTCATGTGTGAATATATGTGAACTTGTCCGAGTGAGTATTCATTTGCTTTCTGTTGTAACGATACGGCTTTTGTTTAACGTAATTAAAATTCTTTAAACTGCTTTTTTACTTGTTTCATAGTTCTTCTTCATCCACATAATTTAACAGGGAGAATGGCGACGTATTTTAGTTCATGTATGCGGGTTTGGTTGTGGCGTGTTTTACACTTTTTATGTATGGGTGTGTGTGTTAAATTCGTTATAAGTGTGTGGGGGATAGGAGTGTAACCATCGTTAATCTCTTTTAACGTGTATCAATGCATATGTGTGTGTGTGTGTGTGCCGTGTGTGTGTTTTTTTTAGAAATGTTCGTAACAAATCAAAGCGAAATTTACTTGTTACTTTTCTTCGTTTTCTCTTTCTTTCTTCGTGTTGCCGTCACATCGTCGCGTGGATTTCTTCCTCTTTTCTTTCTTCATGTGACTTCGTTGATTTCTCTTTCTGCCGTCATATTGTCGCGTTGATTACTTCTCTTTCTCTGTCTCCGTGATTCTTATCGCTGTGTGTCTCTTAGCTGTGGCCGCGTTGATGTCTTCTTTCTGCTGTCATACCGTGATCGTTGTAGTGAGTGTCGATATCTTATTTTTTTCTTTTCCTGCGTAGCCGCGTCTCATCAGTGTATCCCTGTGAACAAATTTTCATGTATCGACAGGAGTCTAAGACATTTTTTGAGAGGTCAAGGGTTTTTATTTTCTCTGATATGAAAACCCTGCCGAGAAGAGAGACAGTATCATCTTAATTAATTGTCTCGGTGACCGTATTTTAACATCTTACTTAATTATTTCTTGAGTTATACTTGGCAGAGGACAATTATAGACTATACAGACAGACAAGGGGGATTTTCCTTCGGTCCATACCGACGTAACTTAAAGTTTCAGCACATCGTTTCCCACGTCTGCTCTCTTCAAATTCGATGGCAGAACTCTTAAAACTATCGTTTCTTTGTCCCCGAAAAACAAGTTATGTCATCGCGTCTCGATCTGTCGGTCACCATTTTTGACCGATATTGACCCAAAATGCTTTGTTCAATTGATCTTATGTTCACTTGTCTGTTACTCATTCGTGGGAAAACATATTCGTTTCCCCAAAGTTTGTGTCATCCCGACATGCAAAATCTAGATAATTTCGACCTCAGTCACAATCTTTACTTTTGCAGAAAAACTAAAAAACAAAAAATAATAATTTTTCAAAAATACTTTTTGCAGAAAAAACAAACCTTTTCCCTGCAAAGCAAAACACTTAAAAAAAATTCTGAATTGACAAATTTTGTATTTTGTGTTTGTGTTCTTTCCCACTGCTACACTTCCTTTTCTTCATGTCGGCTTTCAGCCTAAGCAGGGGGTGATGTAGCAGTCATAAATTAGATTTACTTTGTAATGCGTATCAGTGTCCCTGTGAGCTTTGGCCAATCAGCTCGCAGGGCGCATTGCTATCATTAATTCCCTAAGGGACTACTAGAGCTTCCTTAGGATAAGGCAGATGATAATCAGACGGTACCCTGGGACCAACCAGGAAGGATCGCCTCAGCCTCTCTCCTGCCTCCTTGCCCACTGGACTTCTTTGCATGAAGATATTTGAACTAAGAACTTATTTTCTTCTTCTTTAGGACACTGTCCAAAGTTTCTTCTACCTATACCAAATAGTATAGGTAACCTCAAATATACAAATAAACCCCTTTCCTTTGTTGTTGTAAAATAGGTTTCGTTTGTTTTATTAATTAATTTCGTGTGTTAAATTAAGATAGGGGATAACATATCCTCTATTCTTACAATCTTATAACATATATCACGATCTCTCACATCTGAGTATTTCCTAAAACTGTTTTCTTTAAAACGTTTCCCTAAAATTTGCTGCCCCTCCCTCCAATATTTCCCCTAAAAACTGGAACCCTAAAAAGGATCCTTCCAAAGATGAAATTAAATATTAAACAAGTTTTTTTTTCGCTTTGCATCTTCGACGATCGGGCGATCCCATCTATTAAAATAATAACGTACGCCCAAACGTATTCTTATAGAGATGTTTTTTTGTTGTTTCAATATGTAAAACTTTTCTGTATTAAATGTTTGTATTGTTAGGCAAACGTAAAAAAAATGTTTTTTTCCTCGGTCTTTTTTCTTTGCATTAATTTATTGTCCACGAATCATCGTCACCAGATGTAAAACAAATGATTTATTTATAAGTACGCATAAAAAAGACTTATATAAATCGTCGAATACCTAAAAGAATAAATCTAAAATCGTAGCTCCAGGTTTAAAAACTTTGGTAGCGTTTAGTTTTTTAATTTTTTTTTACAAATCTTTTTTTTTTATTATTGTTTTTTTTCTTCTTTTATTTGTGAACAGATAAAACTTCTGTTTCACGGGAAATTGAATAGCACCAAAAATAGAGAGAAAAATCAAAAGAAAAAAATGGAATTAAAAACACTGATATAAAAATGTCCGATAAGAGGAGAAGGGAGAGTAACACGTGACTGAAAGAAAAAGAATCGAGGGTTGCGGGGAGAGGTATGAAAACAGGCGGAGGTGGTAGAAAAAATATGAAAGGAAGTCGGAGTGAAGTAGAAGGGAGAGGAAGGAGTGATGAAAAGGAAGAAGCAAGTAATTAAATGAAACGAAGAAAGGAAGAGAGAAGTGGCAGGAGGACGGTGAAAAAAGTGTCAGTGAGAGGAACGGGCGGAGGAAGGTTGTGATAGGGAGTTTAAGTGAAAAGTTCAACGCAGGAAGAGAAGAGTGAAATAGAAAGAAGAAAGGAAGAGTGAAATAGAAAGAAGAAAAGAAGAGTGAAATAGAAAGAAGAAAGGAAGAGTGAAATAGAAAGAAGAAAGGAAGAGGGAAATAGAGGGTATATGGACACGAATAAGAAGAGGAAAAAGTAGAAGTGAAAGAAGAAAAAAATAAGAAGAAGAGGAGGAAGAAGCTGACACTTTACATAAATACAATAAAGTAGGAAGGAGTAGTGATGCGGGCGAATAGCAAAAGAAATATAATTACACTAGCAGGGAGACCCGGGGTTGTTAGGGATTGAATGTTCTTTTTTCACCCAGCTCATAGCATTACCATACGTTTTTTTTAGGTACTCTGATAGATAACGCACCATGTTTCCATCACGCCAATGCTCGGACAGGTTACGGTAGCGGCCGAGACTTGACGAGGCGAAAATGAGGCGAAAACTACCAAACGATAAATTGAAGTCTGGCAGCCGATAAATTACGAAGAAAATCAAACTGAAATACATATATAAAAATAAAGAACGAACAACCATAGCTAAACAATTGTTATTAATTATATGTTTATTTTTTTTTGTCAAAGGAACCATTGTTAATGAAATGTTTTAAAATAAAATGTTCTTTGTTTGTGCACTTCGACGAAAGACAAGCAGAAGAGGAGTTAGAGGTTATGGTTAGGGGTTGAAAATGCAACGAGCTGACAGAGATTATAGAAATTTCTTTTTTGGTATTGAACGCGATTAATTTCTTCCAACAGTTATCCGCTGCTTGCTGTAGTCTGATTGGCTGATGCCTGTTGCAACCGGATTGGTTCATAGTTTCGTCAACTCTCGGGCGCTTCCGAAAAAGATGAAGATGAAAAAGAGAAAAGGCAACGATGAAGAAGATGAAAAGGTGAAGAAAAGAAGATAAAAAACAGAAGAAAAAGAAGGCTAAGAAGATGAAATAAAAGAAATAAGATGAAACTAAAACGATTAACAAGATTAAAAGATTAAGATGAAATCGATGAAGATGAAGAACATGAATTAGATAATGAAGAAATAAGGAATAAGATGAAGAAGATAGAAAGAAGAATATTAAGGAGATAACGAAGGTAAATAAGTTGAAGAAGAAAGTGAGAAGAAGAAAAAGAAAATAGAATGTTAAAAAAAGAGAAAAATGTGTAAATGAGATAAAGAAAATGAATAATATGATGAAGAAAAAGCAGAAGATAAAATAGATTAAAAATGCAAAGAAAAGTTGGAAATCATAAGATGAAAAAAATGAAAAGTCGTAGAAAAAGAAGAGGGACAAAAATAAATGAGGTGAAGAAGAATATGCAATAGATGAAAAGAAGGAGAAAAAGAAGATTAAGAAAATGAAGTAGAAACAGAACACGAAGAAGATTATAAGTATTGAAGAAATGAAAAAGTTAAGACGAAAAAAATAATTTGGTAGCAAGAATAAAAGAAAAAGGTTAGAAAAAAGATGAAGTAGATAAAAAGAAGAAAAATAGAAGATTAGAAAGAAAAAAGTTTAAGAAGATACAGAAGATAAAAAAGAAAAAAGATTAAGAAAATGATAAAAGAAAGATGATAAAAGATGTAAAGAAGAAATATAGAATATTGAGAATAAAAAGGCTTAAGAGGATAAAGAACATGAAAAAATAAAAAAATAGAAGATTAAGAATAAAAAGGCTTAAGAATATAAAAAAAGTAAAAAAATAAAAAAATAGTAGAATAAGCAAAAGAAGATGAAGAAAAATGAAAAAGATAAAAATAAAAAATAAAGAAGATTAAGAATAAAAAGGCTTAAGAAAATAAAGAAGATTGAAAAAAGAAGAAGATTAGAATGATATGAAAAAGAAGATAAGAAAGGTAAAGAAAAGTTGAAAAGAATAAATATAGAAGATTAAGAATAAAAAAAGCTTAAAAAGATGAAGAAGATGAAAAAATAAAAAAGATTAGTAGAATAAGAAAACGAAGATGAAGAAAGATGAAGAATGATGAAAAGAAGAAACATAGAAGATTAAGAATAAAAAAGCTTAAGACAATAAAAAAGATGAGGAAAGAAAACACATAAGAAGAATAAGAAAAAGAAGATAAAAAAGATGAGGAAAGAGGAAAAGAAGAAATAAGGAAGATTAAGATGATGAAGAAGATGAAAAAAGAAAGAGATTAGAAGAATAAGAAAAAGAAGATGAACAATGATGAAGAAAGATGAAAAGAAGAAATATTGACATTAAGAATAAAAATGCTTAATAGGAAAAAGAAGATGAAAAAATGAAAAAGATTAGAAGAATAATAAAAAGAAAGGGAAGAAAGATGGAAAAAGATGAAAAAAATATAGAAGATTAAGAATAAAAAGGCTTAAGTGGAAAAAGAAAAAAGATTAGAACAATAAGATAAAGAAAATGAACAAAGATGAAATAGATGAAAAGAAAAAATAAAGAAGAACGAGAAGAAAAAAGCTTAAGAGGATAAAGAAGATGAAAAGAGAAAAAGATAAGAAGAATAAAATAAAAAAATTGACAAAGAAAAAGATTAGAAGAATGAGAAAAAGAAGATGAAGAAAGATGAAGAAAGATGAAAAGAAGAAATTTAGAAGATTAAAAATAAAAAGGCTTACGAAGATAAAGAAGATTGAAAATAGAAAAAGATTAGAAAAATTAGAAAAAGAAGATAAACAAAGAAAAAAAGAAGAAAATTAATAATAAAAAATTAAGAAAATTACGAAGAAAATTAAGAAAGTGAAAACAAAATAAAAAGATAAAAAAATGAAGATGGATAAATTAAAACAGATGAAAGGAAAATGTTTTATAAGACGAATAAAATGATAAAAATAATAAAATGATAAAATTTAAGAAAATGAAGATCAAGAAGAAGAAGAAGAAAAAATGAAGAAGATGATGAGGATGATGAAGTATAAAATGAAGATGATGAAGATGGAGAATCAAATAGAACGAGAGAAAAGCAATACGACATGAATGGCGGTAAAAAGGCGAGGGCTAAAGGATAGCGGAATTGAGCGAACGCTGAAGTTTAAATGAGGGAAAAGATAAATGAGTTTTATACTTGATAGAGTTTACATCAGAAACCAGGTGGTGGTGGTAGCGGTCGTTTTGGCGCGCCGCCATTGGTCGTCTCCCCCATGAAACCATGATTTATAAACCTTTGTAACCTCTCATAAGTCTTTTACTATTTCTATCAATCGATTTTATGCTTTTGGGAGGCTGGGAGATTAAGGTGAATACAAACGCTACTGCATTTAATTGTCCATTATTTAACTTCAATTGATTTCCAGGGAGATGAAGAGTACGGAACAAAATCAACTATGATAAAAAAAAAATAAAAAAAATAATCTGCTCAAATACGCACAAAGTTTTGCTTACTTGCTAAAAGTAAAATCCGTTTCAATCTTGTTATAATTCAGCCTTTTCCTTCATTCGCAGGTTGCGTTGGTTTTTAAAAAAGAATTCTTGACAATCGGTATCAATAATGGAATTTCCATGATGTAAATATAATAGGTATTCTTGTTTTACATATATAGATGTTTTAAAGAGCATATGTTTAATTTTAAACCATCAACACTGCCTGCACAAAACTACATTTCACCTATTTCTCACCAAAATTAATATCACTTCTCTCCTTCTGTTTCTTTTTCTTTTTTCCTTCCTCTCATTGTCATATTCTCAGCACATTTCAAAACTTTCCTTCTAACTTACTTATATCCACACATTCCTGACATAGCCAACTGGTCAAATACTCCTACTCTCCAAAAATTTCACACCTAACCACACCAAAATCTCCCCTCTCCCCCTCACCCATTTCACCCTTTCGACTACTTCTTTCACACTCTTACCCACCACCCCTCCCACTTTCAAATCACCTTCATTTCTTCAAATCTTTTCTAAAACTATGACACTACCTACACACCAAAAACACAGAGCCTCCCCCTCTCCTCGTTTTTCCCCACCCCCCCACTTTTTCACTCACAGCCATCGACATTAATTTCATTCCCTGCCACCGACTTCTCTCAGCCCGGACCTCGGTCCTGTGCTCCCAGTAGTGACTACGACTTCTTCTCATTAACTCATCATGTGAACCCAATATTTTCATGTACTTGCATGACATTTTTCTTAAAATTATCATCCCGAGGAAGTCTTACAAATAAAGACGAAACGTTGATGAATACATAAAAAGATATCTTTTGGTTTTTCCTTTTTCATTTCCCATATATATATATATATATATATATATATATATATATATAAGCATCAATTTGATTTGCCTGAAAGTGGCGAGCTTCAGCTGGCTTGTGAGTAAAATAAAAAAAGTGAGAAGGCAACAAGGCTGTGCGTCAGCAGCAACAGTCTATAGAGTTTTTAGGAGGAGGAGGGGTGTGCTAGTTGAAAATGAGTTTATTACTTCAGCTTTAAAAGAAAGGTTTTGTCTGGGTCATCGTGTCAAACGAACGATGGTGGAAGGGGGCGAAATCATACACCTATGTGCATGTTGTATATACACACATATATAAGCATATTGCATATGCATATACTTATATGCTCACAAATAATTTAATAATTATTGATTAATTAATAATACACAAATAATTAAATGAATAGGAATAAATAAATACATTCACACATAAATAAATAAACTAGTAGATATTATTTCTATCTAAAACAATTTTATTTTATAGTTAAACTATGAAATAAAATTGTTTTTCACGTAATTTGCTGACAATTTCTAATATCATTGTCATAGGAGTCTCGAGCCGTTACAGGGTTTTAATTTAATAAAAACGTTAGTGAATTGGCGTCAATTATATTTCTTCTTCTTCTTCTACGTCTTCTTCTTCTTCTTCTTCTTCTTCTTCTTCATACAAATACAAAAAAAATTATTTCTTTGTTGGTCAAATTGGCGTTTTTCGTTTGATATTATCAAGAATTAAACATTGCTTTTAATGTTATCATGCAGTAATACAGACTAGGAAATGAGTCAGCATTTTTTACATTGAAATTTAACAATTATTAGACGCTAACTCCGCATTTTTTATCGTTTCTTAACTATTGTGAATACCATCATTCCTCTTCAAAGAAACATGGTTTATTAGTGCTCTGGAGACCTCCTTAATTTTATTTGAGTGTTTCAGTAGTGCTCAGGAGGCATACTTCTTTTTCTTTTTTCTTTCCTTACTTACAAAAGAGGAAATTTCTTTACAAAGATAACGGGCGGGGGAGGGGAGGAACTTAATTTTAATAGGGCTCTGTAGGCCTTCTTAATTTTAAACATGCTTATTATCCTAGATAGAGCTGGTGTTTAATCAAAAAGTGCTCAATATCCTAAATAAAGCAAGTGTGTTTAAACGCAGCATTGCCAAGGATAAAAAACTGATGTTCGGAAAGGAGTCAGAGTTTGAGGTTCGGGAAGAAGTAAGAGCCTGAGATTCGGGTAGAAGTCAGAGCCTGAGGTTCGAGAAGGAGTCAGCGTCTGAGGTGCGGGAAGGAGTCAGAGTCTGAGGTGCGGGTAGGAGTCAGAGCATGAGGTTCGTGTAGGAGTCAGAGTGAGATTCAGGTAGGAGTCAGAGACTGAGGTTCGGGCAGGAGTCAGAGCTTGAGATTCGGGAAGGATTCAGAGCCCGTGGTTCGGGTAGGATTCAAAGCCTGTGGCTCGGTTAGGATATATGCTAACTTTCGTTTTGTCAGTGTGTGAGCATGTATTGAGTATGTGTGGCATCTATTTAAGTAAGTGATAGCAGTTTTTTCCTTCCCCCAGCGAGTCGTTGAGAGACATGTTGCGTTCTCCCTTTAGACCGGATTCTGTATGACTGCCGTTCGTGTCTTACTGGATTGCTTTATTGGGCTTCGTGGCTGTGTTAAATTCTATTTGTTTGAAAATGATCGGCCCACTAAGTTTTTCGATTTTGGCACGTAAAAGTTTATAGCCTGCGGACGTAATTGTAGACAAGTCACATGTCAAGTTGATTTTATCATTTTGTCCTTTTTCCTTTAGAAGCCACTGTTTGAGGTTTCTTGTTTATTTGTGCTTACGATATTCGTTTATAAATATAGAATTTAAAGATATTTTAATTCTATATGTTAATATGCTAAACAAGTCTTCATTTCTTTAAATAATTTCTCCCTCAAACTATATATATATTATATTAAGAAAAACTATACCATCTTATATAAATAGAGAGTTTGTCTGTCTATCCGTCCGCCAGTCACAATTTTTTTAAACGTAATAAATACATTGCGGAATTTGTTTCATTTCGAAATATCAGAGATCATAACTACTTTTAGAAATGGAGAATATTGCATGAATAGTAAATAATAAATTCCCAACAAATAAAGCATGGACATGTAAATATATCGAAAATGTCGCATTTATTCATATGGATATATTACTGTTATTTATCAATGGTCATTCTGGACGAACTGCGTTTTAGTTGACCTATGGAAGCGCGATCGGCATTTTCATTATGATTGGTTGTCGGGTCGTCGAGAACAGACTTGGAGCAAATACGATTGGCCAGCTACAATGGTTCCGTCACTATTGGTAAAAATAAGTGTTGGTTGATTTCCAGGTTTCTAGTTTTTATGACGTATAAACATGGACGTTTCATCATTTCTTTTGGAGTGTATTAGATTCATTTCTGTTTTTTTTTTTTTTATTGATTGTTGACTATGATGGATTACAGAGTCGGGCATAAAGAATTATTATTTTTTCAGAATTGATATTACTCGCCAGTATTATGCTATTTGTCTGTATCAAGTTTTGATGTCCCACAAGATTCTGAGAAATTCTTGGCAAGACAAATTTCAAAACTACATCTACCACATAATTATACGTGTCTAATCATAAAGACATCTGGGTAGCTGCATAAATTCTTAGCTCCGCCATAAAAACACGGGCGCGTCTTATCCTAGACGCACACGCTCGTCTAGAACAGGATCATATTAAAGAGACAATGACACATTTTTACGGTTCACAGGTTTATTCGCATCATTGGAAACAGAAAGAAGTTAACCGAGGTTGTTAAAATATCATAATTTCTCCTTCCCCGATGGGGCTGAGAAAGAGGTGTGCATACTGAGTAGCGACGGACGTCTTCCCCTGGCAAGATCCACCAGAGAGAAAGGCCCAGAGAGAAAGGCGAGAGAGAGAGAGAGAGAGAGAGAGAGAGAGAGAGAGAGAGAGAGAGATATACAGATATACAGATAGATAGACAGACAGAGACATAGAGAGAAAGAGAGAGAAAGAAAGAGGGAGAGAGAGAGAGAGCGAGAGGGTAGAAGCAACATGACCCCTGTTCCTGTTCTGATCTCACTTCCTACGACTTGGTCGTAGTAGCTGTCGTGACGAACAGAAACCATCACAGTTTGTGGGAGCGGGGAGAACAATAATATTTGTTTTCTAACAGATAGATTTTTGCATTTTTTAAAAGGAATTTAATGATTCAGGAATAATGGTAAACAATAATATTTACAAGGACAATTTTGCATCTATTTGATGGAATATTTAAAATAATTTTTGAATATTTCAGATAAATTGATCTATTTATATTATATGACATTAATTAAAAAAAACGTTGAAATGAGATTATTCATAGAAATAAGAGATCCTAATAATGAGCATATAAATAAACAAAATAAATAAGATACACTAGCATGCAAATAAATAATAGATAAGATACACTAGCATGCAAATAAATAAGATACACTAGCATGCAAATATCATTAGTAAAATAAATAAGATACACTAGCATGCAAATAAATAAGATACACTAGCATGCAAATAAATAATAGATAAAATACACTAGCATGCAAATAAATAAGATACACTAGCATGCAAATATCATTAGTAAAATAAATAAGATACACTAGCATGCAAATAAATAAGATACACTAGCATGCAAATAAATAATAGATAAAATACACTAGCATGCAAATAAATAAGATACACTAGCATGCAAATATCATTAGCAACCATGAACTAAAATAAATTATTTAAATAAATTATCTACTTATAAATGAATATTTTTCACCTCTGTGGGGGTTGCGTTTTTCCGAATGCATGGAGTTGCAGACCAAATGACCAGAGTTGGCAACAAAGAAATCTTTCCAGATGGATCCAGAATAACACAGAAGTATAAAAAATGCCCCCGTAAGGAAGATCAGCTTCGGATTGGGAAGGAATTTGGGCACAAATAAAACGGTAGTTTTAAATAGTACGCTCACGAAAGAAAGTCCTCTAATATTACATAAATAAAGAAATTGAACTGCCATCATGGTATTGTTGCTGTCAAGCTGTTCTAGGCTGGCGAAGCACGTGATTAACAAATAAAGATGGCGTCGAGCACAAATTACAGCTATGTGACATATAACTGAACATCATAAGTTTTTATTGATGGAATAAAAAAGAAAGACAAAGATGAGGGAAAGCTGGTCTCTGTTGATAGAAACAATGTATTCGCCATTGGAATTTTGTTACCTCGTATACTTTGCACGAGTTATACTGTATTTAATGCCGCAAGGTGTTTACGACTAAAACCCAATGATCTAAACCATTCGAGTGCTAAAACGCCCTCTATCGACTTTCATTAAGCTTGATTTCATGAATGTCACCGAGGTTGATTTTCACATCAGGCAAAGTTAAGTAAAGACTATTTCCACCATTTGATTCAGATACTGGCTCATCACGTCTGCCACAATTACGAGGGTTTAAGATTAAAGTGATATATATATATATATATATATATATATATATAGATATAGATATATATAGATAGATAGATATACATATATATATTAATAGATATATATATATATATAGATAGATAGATATACATATATATATATATATATATATATAGATAGATATACATATATATATATATATATATATATATATATATATATAGATAGATAGATATACATATATATAGATAGATATACATATATATATATATATATATAGATAGATATATAGAGATATATAGATAGATAGAGATATATAGATAGAGGTATATATATATATATATATATATATATATATATATATATATAGATAGATAGATATACATATATATATAGATAGATAGATATACATATATATATATATATAGATAGATATACATATATATATATATATAGATAGATAGATAGATATACATATATATAGATAGATATACATACATATATATATATAGATAGATATATAGATATATATATATAGATAGATAGAGATATATAGATAGAGGTATATATATATATATATATATATATATATATATATATATATAGAGAGAGAGAGAGAGAGAGATAGAGATAGAAAGCGAGTGTGAGTGAGAGAGAGAAAATATATAAAAAATGAAGTAAAAGAAAAATATATCAGAGTAGCGAAGGGGTCAAGTAAATAAATACAAATTGATAAAAGCTTTTCTCAGCGATGACTCATCCCTTAAGAAAACCTCACTCGAACAGAAATCACGCGATATTTAAAAAGTAGCGTCCCCACTCACCCGAAGCCTTCCGGTACGCATTTGTTGACAAACGTCAGGAAGGGACTGGCTAGTTGAACTTGAATAAGTCTACACTATCGGCTTGCACAGTTGTCCATCTGCTTTTTACCGCCATCAACTAAAAACCGGCTAATAATGGCTACGAAGCAGATACACTATAGACTTTGGAGTAACTGAAAGTTACACGGACACAACCTTCTCTATCAAGAAGTTTGAACCAGCAATCTTTTAAAATAAAAACAGACTTTATTGTTGTCTTCGAAGAGATAAAATACGACATTGTTAGTATTTCTTGTAAATTTCAGATTTTTTGCAGAAGAGCCCCGCCAAATAATAACGCCGCAATACAACAAAAAAAACAGACAAAATGCAGACTATTACACTAAACTTCAAACAATTTTTGATAACCACACTAAATTCAAAAGAATTAACAATCCTACTAACATATTAAAGACACAAGTTAACAAAGTTATTACTGCCAATAATGCATAAATTGATAATTATTAACTTCCTAAAATCATTGGCGATTACAAACCTGGATATTTATACGTAACAGTTAATATATATAAACCCAATTCCCCTCTCCGATATACCATAGTCCAACTTACTACTCCTATATATTCTTTAACAAATACTTTAAATGAACTTATCAGCCCGTATCTACCTAGCAAATATAGTGTTAAGTCCACACAAGAACTATTACAAATTTTACAAAGCAAACAACCGGATAATAAAACCATTGCCTCCCTAGACGTAGAAAGCCTATTCCCTAATGTATTTGTAAAGGAAAACAATAAACATAGTCATTCAAAAATATATATATAATAACCCGTCTCTCCCTCCACTTAAAATTAATAAAAAAATACTAAAAAAGGTTAATATTAATCTAGACCACCGAAGTACCTTTTTATGACTTTAAAGGAAACATTTACACTCAAATTGACGGAGTTTCAATGGTTCTTGGGCCGACGTTTAACGAATTCTATATGGCAAACATAGATAACAAAATATTTAATAACATTATAAAACCTATTTACATAGGCTATGTCGATGATATTCTTATTTTAGCTGATAATAATGACCAAATACAAACACTACATGACTTTAAAAAAAAACGGTGCTTGTATAATAAAAAGCCGAAAAAAAGTTTTTTTTATGTCTTTTAGTGTTGGAGAGGTAAATAAGGGGCAAGTAACTCTTACCATCAATTTTAAACACGATTTTCCAGTAATCAAAACTGATGGCTTAAATTGGCGTTGCACATGTGGCTACTGTGCAAAGAGAACGTCGATTAGATATAAACAGGTTAGGGTTTAGGGTTAGGGTTTAGGGTTAGGGTTAGGGTTAGGGTTAGGGTTTAGGGTTAGGGTTTAGGGTTAGAAAAATATTGTTCGAAAGCTAGAGCTTTTGTGAAGAGTTACCTGTCTCATTATTTACCTCTCCAACACTAAAAGACAAAAAAACTTTTTTTCGGCTTTTTATTATACAAGCACCAACAAAACGTCTGTTCTTACATTCACTGTAGAACTGAACGTAAATAATAAAACCCTATTCCATTTATGTTCTTATTGACACCTAATATAGCGTTTAACACTTCTACTTATAAAAAAATAACCAGATTAAATTCTCTCTTAAAGTCTCTTAAATTACAAGAGCAAATACTCCATCACTAGAAAATAGCCATTGTTAAAACCCTACTGAACCGTGCAAAACTAATCTCCTCCATCAGAAACACACAATTCATTGGATTAAGAAATATGAAACAACTGCTTATAAATAACGAATTCCTTAATTATATCGTTGATGAATAAATAAAATAAATGATTCGAAACTTAAAAAATACTACTACAGATGATAATATCCGATATTATTACTCAAACTATATTAACATATACTACACTAATCAAAGTGAACCTCAGTTTAGATTAGAAGAAAAAGCGCTAAAAATATTCTACACCAATACATATCCCCAATTGACAGTAATAATGAAATTTTACTCTCCAAAATCTTCTAGTAAAAACCAACTCCTCCTCAACCCATGAAACATTAGAAAGTACCAATGTTATTTATAAGTTTAAATGTCCTTTTGCAGAATGCAACTCTAACAGTAATAATAAATATAATAGCTACATTGATTTGACAACCACTACCCTATCCCGCCGAATCACCATGCACCTTGTAAGCTCGAGATCACTTTACCAGCATTTACAAAAACATAACTGCATGATTTAAGACAAATTTGAGCTAATAACATAAAATTAATACATTCTGAAACCAATTAAAAAATTAGAAAATACTCGAATCTATCATTATTAAAACTCAGCAACATACAATAAATAACATTACGTATGAAACGAGTAACAACATTTTTAAATGCTTAACGTAATACAATTATTCATGTGACGTAAAATCGGGCGTACCTGAATTTAAATTGTTAAAATCTCAACTGACATTGCACTGGTGCGTTCTTTTGACGTCTAAATGACTTCTCATTCGCGTTCTTGGCTGCTTTTTCTCTTCTATTTCAAGCGTTTTTGTTCATCTGTTTTTGTCACCTGAAGATGATTCGACGAAGAATCGAAAACGTTAGGGATACATGTGGAACATACATTATTTTTATTTTTATTTTGACACAAAAATAAACTTAGAAAAATTGGATTAAAGTATGATAATACATAAGATATATTGTTATGCTTAACAATGTTTGCTTATATATATATATATATATATATATATATATATATATATATATATATATATATATATATATATATAAGCAAACATAAACGTCTATAAACGTCAAATCAACGGGCGATACAGTGATTTATTATTCCATGTAAATACACATATACTATTATAAAGAAAATATAATATATATATATATATATATATATATATATATATATATATATATATATTCAGTATTTACTTCAACAGCGCTAAATACGTGAGTAAAGCTTAGCATTAGTATGAAAATATATTTATGGCAAGTAAGCTATACAGAAATGTTTATGTTTCATTCCCGAAGGAAATCATCAGGCTAAATGATGATTTTATTTGGAAATGAAGCATGAACTATAGCCTGAGGCGTCCTTACCGGGGAATGCCGACGAGTCTGTTTATGGCTATTGTTTTCGGAGCCAGAGTACGCCTCCAGGAGCGCCGATTCCCCAAACTTCCGACCTTGTGTCACATCTTCCGTTGATCTTCACTTGCGGCGTGTTTTTCCTTGCCGGAAGTGCACAACGCCTGTTGCTTGAACCTCAGAACTTTCTTATAGAGAAAATCTTCCGGACAACCAAAACATAGAAAGGCAATTGTGACAAAAAACACTTCAACAATTGAACACTGATATTGCAGTTCTGTTAAAAACGCGCCTGGCAGATTAAGAACAGCTGAGAGAGTTATCATCGGGGTTCACCATCTTTTGGGAAGTTGAATTCAAAGCTGAACGGATGGCGAGTTGTATTGATTTTGCTATTAGAGCATTCCTTTTCGACGGCATTGAACGATCTAATTAATTATTTGCGTGTCCCTTCAACACACGGTCGATGTGCGACAATCTTTTCCATCTCAGCACCAACGTCACGGACGAGTAAAGGGCCTCTTGATTGTTTCGGTCAGTCTCTTCGTACTGCAATCGCGTTGATGAAATGTTGTTGCTTATCGGCAATTTTAATGCTCGTGTGGCTAGAGATTGCGAAACGCGGGAACGAGCGGTCCTTTCGGCATTGAGCGAATGAATGCACGATGCCCCAGGTTACTCGAACTTTGATGGGAACTTAACACGAGCATTTGCAACACGTTTTCCATCAAAATGTTCGATGATTCGTGTAACGATGTTTTTGACTTTGTGACTCGGAACAAAGTGTAGTATATGTTCTTATACTACACTTCATCTTTTCGGCCCCCAGTCAGTGAAGGAGTAAACTTTCTGGACTGAAGCACTTTTTTCTCTGTTCCAATCCCGAGTACCTCTTTTGGGGAGTTGAAAACCGACCTAGAGTCTAACTCTACTCTCGTGGAGAGGCAACTAAATAGGAACAATATTTAATGTAATAACAATTAGTGAATGGAATATAGTCGTGAGCTTTGGTCACTTTTGTAATTCAAGGCTTGTTTATTTTGACATGTTGTGAATTATGAAATTTAGTTGATAAATTATTAAATTGAACATTTGGTTTCGTTGCTTGAAAATAAAGGTTTAAAATATTTCATAAATACAGTTAGCCGATCAGAAAATTAGGGAGATGCTCAAGATTTCCTCTTTTTTAAAAAGCAAGTAAGCTTTTTTAAAAAGAGGAAATCTTGAGCTTTTCTCCCCACGTGGACATCGTTAGGGAGCCTGCTTTACATAGTGAAATGTATACGTTATATGTCAACAATAAACAAAAAACAATAACAACGTAAACTTATTTTTATTTTGAGTTTTCATTTGTAGTCAAACTTGCAGAAAAAATACTTCCAAATTCTAGACAATTGATAACCGAAGAACGAAACCACGCAAGTGCAGATTTTCAGTTTAATGTAACGTGGCATCATGACAAATTACAAGTGACCTCCCAACGAAAATAACGGCTACGTGACACGTAACCATAAGAAGCAACGTCATGCACACCCATTTAAAGGACGATGAAGTCTAATCCCATTTGGAATACTTTAATGGTGTAAGTTGATCAACCCTATTTCAGGAATAGATGAACTCTTCCAGACATAAGGAATAGAATTACGATGAAGTGTCGTGGCAACCACAACGGCAATTCATTTGTGGTTTTATGTCGGTATACATAGCACCCGAAGATCCGATCTCGACAATCAGTTCGGCAAAAACTAGGCCATTTCGGTGGCCTATTATCTGTTGAGCTGAGCTATTGTCCTGGGTAGTCATAGGAGGTGCAGCTGTCCAAGTCCTTGTCTCGCCTCTTTGGGGTGGAATTAGTTTATTGCTAACTGCCTGAGGCGGCTCGATTGGGGAATGTCAACGGGGCTGCCCAGGCCAGAATACCCCTTCTTTAGGACCGCAGCTTGATTCTCTCCACCTCTCGGACTTGTGTCACATCTTCCTTCGGTGGGAAGGAAGTTAATACCGTCATTGGTGGAAGTCATAGCCACAGTATCGGACGCATACTTTCTGTAACATACTATTGTTTACTTGTGTAAATACATTCTTGTAAATATACCACCGTGTTGTCATAATTATTATCGGCCCTTCAAAGTCACAACACTGGCGACGAGGATTCGAAACCTATTTCCCACAACACCGGAAACAAGATACTCAGACTTGTTCGGACTAACATATTTTTTCGAACGTATGTCGCACATTTCTGACAAGAAAAATCCCGCATATATTCAGACACGGAAATAACCCTGACTCATATTGCACACAAATCTGGCAACGAAATCTCGGAGTTATGTCTTCAATTAGAATGTTGGATAAAAAGATAACTTTGATGGTATGCTCTGGATATTTGTTTACAATAGAGCGAGAAGTTGAAATAAACTGAATTTTTACAAGCAAACACATCGTAAAAAAGATTGAAGATAAATTATCGTTTTCTGAGTAAGACGGAGCAACTTTTAAATGAAGGGTTGGAAATTCAATTTGTTCAACCGCGAAATAAAAAGAAAAAAAAGCTGTCGATTTTCTTTTCGTTAATCAGAAATACGTAAATCAGTTTTGTACGAGCTTACTCTTTTCATTCAACTGAGAGTTTAAGAATTTATCTCCCAGTAAGAAAAACTACGCCCATGTGATTAATATATATATATATATATATATATATATATATATATATATATATGTGTGTGTGTGTGTGTGTGTGTGTGTGTGTACAGAAAAATCAGTTTATTTGAAGCGAGTAAAAAAATGGAGGAATTAGAAAAAGCAATTTTAGAAATTTAAGGCATCAGAAAGAACAAACATCATATAAAAAACAAAATTGATACAGAAATGTGGAATATCAAAAGAAAATGTATGCAGCAAAAATAGAATTGCAAAAAGAACAAGCATCATATAGAAAGAAAATGGATGCAGAAAAAATGGAATTGCAGAAACATCAAGTAGATTATCAAAAGAAAATGAAAGCGTATTTCATACGATACGAGGACATGCACGAATTGGACCGATTTTAAAAGGTTCGTTTGCTGTTTAAGAACATACAAAATTCGTAAATTACATCTAACCCCCAAAAAACAGCGATCTAACATTTGGTGAAGCGATATAATTATCGACCAAATTGTTTAGCTCATAACCGTCTCTTTTTCACAAATGGTGGAAATACATAAACCTCATAAGGAAAGACGACTTTTGCCAGCGTAGTTAACAAAGACTGTGATGATTCTGAGTTGTCAGAGTTGAGTACTAACAGCTTCAAATACCTTATACTTGCGCAAGGGTTAGTATCGAACACGGATGCGGAAATCAGAAGAAAGATCTTTAATAACTTATGCGAAGTTACGTCTACTGGACGAGCATAGAGCGAGATATTGATAACACAGTTACATTATATAAAAAGTGTTCGTTAGCAAAAAAACGCTTCCCATAAAATTCAACCCCTGTCCGAAAACTGACCGACCATATTAAAGTTTCTCAGCCATTGAATGAGTACTATTATCTAGTAGTAGTGGATAGTTCCCTAAATGGCTAGAGATACGTAAATGTAAAAAAAAAAACGAGAGAAGCAACAATTGGCTTTTTGCATGACTTGTTCGCGCGTTACGGAATCGTGGATTGTGTAGTATCGGCTAACGGTACTCAATTCACATCCAGTGAATTCAAAATGTTTTGTCAGTCGTTTTTAGTGGAACACATCACAATCGCGCCGTATCATGCGAAAAGCAATGGTCAGGCTGAACGATTCGTTAATACTTTTACAAGATTGCTAAAAAGCGATTGGGTACTCTTACGGAGAAAGCCATTCAGGTTTTCTACAAGATGACCTCGATTAATAAAGTCCCATTTTGCATGTCATTAGCGGTAGCTATGTTCGCAGGAAAGATAAAAACGATTTTAGACAAACCAACTCATAAGAAACCGGAACGTAAATTAAATGTCACAAAAGGACGTTTTAAACTCGGGAAAAAGTTATTTTTCGAATATTCAGGAACAACAACTCATTTTAATAAATCAAGATTGTGGATAAAAGAATTGGGAATATACTCTACACGGTGAAGGAACCCAAAATTTACTCACAAGAAACATTTAAATCAAATGAGGAAAATATATTCGGATGCTGTGGAAGACAATAGTAAAGAGGATGTCATGTTTGACACGTTCGAATTACTAATTCCTCAAGTACCAATAACAAAGATTTAAGATAAGAATGTAGTAGTTATAAGTTACCAAACTATTTTCTTTTGCGCAAACTTACGCTCCAACGCAGAGTGATTTATACATTATCCAGTCAGAACACTTTGCGTGGAAGGCACTTCCATTGAACTGTTTGTACATTGTTTTCCCGCTTTTCGGATTATAAACGTATAAGTAGATGTTCGCTTCCTAATTTAACCAAAGATGTACAGTCTAACTCACGTTTGAGATGCGTGGGACAGTTCGATGCAAGACTCGACCAGGGCAGGTGAATTCTTAACTTGTTATTAAAACCTGTTCATGGTCTCTTGCTGTTTCTTGGTAAATAAATGTATTAATAAAACTGAATTCGTTGCTTGTGCATTATGCCAACGAACCAAATTTCCTTCCTTATTTATAGAAGAGTTAATCGAAAGGGGAAATAATTCGAATTACACATTTTTAATTTAGTCGGCCATGGTTCGCCCAGAAGGTGAACATAAATATTTTTTACATTCTATACATACAGACTATTTCCAAGTAATATACTTATGTTTATAACTTTTTTATTCTCTTAAACCATCCTGAGGAAGTCTTTTCTTGATGAAGATGAAACGTTGATGACTTTACTGATAATTTAGTTTCTCCTTCTTTCATTCATATATATATACACACAATAGTACGCTAAATTCCAGTGATAAAGTCATTCACTTTTATTTTTCAAAATCCAAAATATTCGACGTACTTTACGATCGTTTCGCGCATATATAAACAAACAGAACAAGGAATAAACACGCATCTCCACTATCTTTCATCTAAGCAGCTCATCAGAAGTCCAAAAACGCACGAAAAACACTAAACAAACAATTTATATTTAACCCTGTTGCTTTGAGGAACCGAATATTTTTTCCATCGCTGTCAGGCGGCCATCTTATTTTTATGATAAAGAGTTTATATATATATATATATATATATATATATATATATATATATATATATATATATATATATATATATATATATATATATATATATATCAAGTTAATACAACAAAAGATATAAGAGGCAACTAATATCTTTAATTAGTGAACATCCGGATAAAAATAAAGCTCAATATACTGGATAGAGCATTAATAGCACTAGATAAAGTGAAAGAATAAAATAAGGTGCGAATCAAATTTTATTAGCATTCAATATTCAAGGAAAGTACTTTAAAGTCCTTAACTCATGAGTTTTCAAAGAAAATTTTCTCATCAGAGGACCATTACCGCAATGACATTACTGCAGGTAATAAAATTAAACTTTGAAAATATATAAACAAAATTTACATAAAAATACATAAAGTTATATAAAACATCAAATATATCGGCCCAAAACATACTTTTTTGCTAAACTTATACAGTTCATCCAAGTCATAAAGGTTAAAACAGCTTAAAGAAAGATATCAAAGAGGTTGATTAAAAAAAGTATGTTTTGAGCTGATGTATTTGATGTTTTATATAATTTTATGTATTTTTATGTACATTTTTAAAATATATTTTCAAAGTTTAATTTATTACCTGCAGTAATGTCATTGCGGTAATGGTCCTCTGAGGAGAAGATTTTCTTTGAACACTCATGAGTTAAGGACTTTAAAGTACTTTGCTTGAACATTGAATGCTAATAAAATTTGATTCGCACCTTATTTTATTCTTTCACGTTATCTAGTGCTATATATATATATATATATATATATATATATATATATATATATATATATATATATATATATAATATTTATAAATAAATATTAAATTATTTATACCTACAGACGCTAGCGTTTCAAGCTTATTGCTCTCATCAGTGCAGGGAAGTAACAATTTCAGACGGTCGGGAGGCGCGAACCCGGTACACAGAGTCAGCCATATCCACTCGGCCCACAGAAACTGTCACGTAATATAGGGAAATTAAGATCTATATGTACCTAGAAGCGGGCACAGATAGAAGACTAGTCGAGAGTGTTCGACGAACGTATTCGGAACTTTGCATTAGAGCTTTTTGACAGTCTATTTTTAACTTCCCCAAGAGTGCTCAACTTTAATTTCTTAAAGGGGCTTAGTATAATATATATATATATATATATATATATATATATATATATATATATATATATATATATATATATATATATATATTGTCTCGCTCTCAGATAAATAGGTGGATAGTAATAGACTAAACTAGACTAAAGCGCAGAGAAGAAATAATGCAGCCGACCTTATGAAATCAAATCGAGAGTCAACAATTTCGAACCATAAAACTCAATTCAATAAAACCTCTATCAATCGCGGAGACGTTCGACCGATACCCGTAAGGATAGATGAAGCAATTACGTTCACGCGACCCACAAATCGATTTTGTTGTCTACTTAAATTCCCCACAAGGCCAAGAGACATTTAGAAGCTAACTCTGATATAGAATAATGCAGTTTTCAAATAAATATGGATAAATATCAAGAGTAGATAGAGAACCCCAGTTCTGCCGGCCTCTGAAGTAATGGCTTTACCACGACACCGTATCTGTTGTCTTTTTTGAACGCAAGCTAAATAAATATATATTTATTCTAGTGCTGAATAACTAACTACGCATCTCATTCTGTTATACACTACGTACGGCTGAGAGAAGGCAAAGAACGATAGTAAACATTGCTTGCGAAGCAAAGAAAACAAAGTTTATTTTAAAAGGAAATGGATCGCATTAAAAGAGAACAGAACATGCAATGTCTTTCGTCAACTGGAGAGGCCAGGGTCAGGCTGCAAAATGGAAGGTGAACGCGTGCTCATCGAAGAGGGAATGCAAGGAGCAGTCGATAACGTGTGGGTTGAGTGAGGTAGTTAGACGGGTGTGTAACGGCGTCATTTATGTCGTGAGTGAGCGCCCTAAAAAACTTTGCCTTCTAGCCGAGACCAGGAACTGATTTTTTGCCGCGAAAGATCCCCACTTAGAACAAAATCAAGATCAATGATTCGGCAATTTTTTTTCAATTCATTTTCTTTGAGACATCATCCGTCATTAATTTTTTAATCAAATTTTCTATATCTATTCATTTAAAAGAAGCGAAGAACTCCTGCGAATAGAAGCATTTTCTAGTTTTTATTTTACTGTGCCCTGAACCAAAAAGATATCTGATATGAATAAACTATTACAATACTGGGGAAAATGTGCAAGTTACTAAAAATATCTTTATTGGTATCCTTCAGTTTCGGAAAACTCTGAAGTTGGCTAACACAGAGCGCAAAGCCTGGGCGAGTAAGTGTGAATGGCAAGCTGCTACTGATGCAGCACGCCTTCTCTCCACGTTGCTGTCGCTGGAATTGTAACATAATTCAGGTGCAGGTGTGTAAACATTAAATGGTTAGAATGATAAAATTTCCACATAAGTTTACAATTGGGAAATTTCATTTAGAAGTTAAAATTGAAACAATGGTTACGGGTACAGGAGTTGCATCATGTGGGGGTGGGGGGTCCGGAGTGACCGGTAGCGAAGAAGGGAGGAAATCCTTGCTTGTTAGCTGATTATGTTAGCTAGCAATTTTCGAAACCTCTGTTCTTGAACCGTGCGAAAGAAATCCGTTGCGTGGATAAATCTTAAAGGAAAACAATAAAACAAAACTGCAATTTGCATTATTAGGGGTGGGACGTAATGGGTGAAAATTTTATATTCATGCGAGTAGTATTTTTTTGTGTTCATTTATACATAAATAACACTAAACAATCAAACATTTTGAAAATCTTGCAAAATTCAGAAGGTGCAGGCCACTAGTTTTTGGCTATTTTACATTCATGACCACCCTTTCACAGTCTGAAAATTAAAGTATCAGATTCAACCATCTATATCCATTCATAGCTTTTGAGGATGTTTTAGGACCTTCAATGTCGCATGAAACCACTTTTTCACCGAAAAATGATGGATTTTGAGTCCCGTGGAGCCCTAACGGCTATTTTTGGCCTGCACCTTCTGAATTTTGCAAAATTTTCAAAATGTTTGATTGTTTAGTGTTATTTATGTATAAATGAACACAAAAAATACTACTCGCATGAATCTGAAATGTTCACCCATTACGTCCCACCCCTAGTATTATCTAATTTGTTTAAGTAAAAAGTTAACGTTAGTACATATCAATGAACTTAGAATAATAGTGAAGAATTCGCGTCTGTAAATTATAATTTGCATATGTTCAATGAAGTAACATCTTCTTTCGAAAAACAGAATTTACCGAATATTAACAGAGACGGCCGAATTATGTGTTAGCTATTCTGCTACGAAAACAAAAGCACGGTTTCAAACCCTATCACTTCTCATAACAATTATCTTTATTTAATATAATTTCTCAATTAAAAACATAATATCTTGTTTAAAGACATACAACAACAGTTAATAGGCACATTAACATAATAAAATTAAAACCTTTTTCTTTTAAGTTAATTTAACGAGTTCACATAGTAAAATAGTAGAGATTAATATTATATATATATATATATATATATATATATATATATATATATATATATATATATATATATATGTGTTTGAAAAAAGACAAACGGAAAACAGGTTAGAATGCAGGAGAAAAACAAAAAACAATAGATTTGACCGGTTTCGTTCGTATTATCTGAAGACGTTCGATAATACGAACGAAACCGGTCAAATATCTTGTTTATTGTTTTTCTCCTGCATTCTAACCTGTTTTCCGTTTGTCTTTTTTCAAACATTTTGTCTACCACGGCATTTCATTTTCATGACTTACCGTGTACCTTACCCCATATATATACATATATATATATATATATATATATATATATATATATATATATATATATATATATATATATATATATATATATTGTTAAATATCACGAACAATTTTAGTCTACATAATTTTGCTTTGATCAGTTCTAAGTTCCTTATTAGTTTTCGGGTTTCAATCTGAAATTGGCCGATGTACCTGCCGTACCAGTTTTGAGTACTAGTATTTTCAAATCTGTCTGGATCCATTTTCAGGGGTGGTCATCAGGTGAAAAACGTTTATTCTTATATATTTATTAGTACTTTTTGGCGGGAACTTTTGTATGCTTATAGTATTAGTAGTATATGCATTTTAGCAGGTTTTCACTTTCATGATATCACTTAGAACGTATCAAAGCAAAAAATAGGCAGACATAAATTGTCCGTGATATTTAACGAAGTATGTCTAAAAGAAAAAATGCTGCGCAGTTATATATATATATATATATATATATATATATATATATATATATATATATATATATATATATATATATATATATATAAAGAGTTCGAACGCAAAACGCGATCAATCCAATTCGTTTAAATTGAGATCTTAAACTATAAAAACACGAATATATAAAATCTAGACTTCGAATGAAAGCTGATTTTAATTGAAATCAAAAACAAATTATTTCGGTATCATATTATGTAACACATTGTTCAAATGCAACACTTTAGTGATTTTCAAAATGGCGTTTATCGCGTTTTGCAGTAGAACTCTTCATATATATATATATATATATATATATATATATATATATATATATAGTTGAACTAGTATACAGATGAGGAGAAACACGATAACTTTTGCTAGTTCTGTCTCTAGAGACAATGGACATCTCTTGAAAATAATAACAACGCGATGAAAACTTTGTAGTGAAGCCCCCACCCCATAATATTTTGTACAAAATGGAAAAAAATAAAAAAATGTTTTATTTGCATTTTAATTATGGGCGTGGATTATTTCCCTTGTCGCATATTGCGAACAGACTTTTCTCCCTCCCACCCTCTTCATTCACATCGGCCATATTTAAAAAATACAACGGTTGAGATATTTTTTTTAGCATTTCGCGTGGACTATACACATTTTTCTAGGTTTTCTTGAAAAATAAGATTACGGTATTAAAATAAATCGAATGAAAAGTTTTAAAATTAGTTATTAAACAAAAAACTTGAAGATTTGAATATATGTGTATAAAAACAGATTTTTAAAAGTTAAGTTTTAAAAAGTAAAATTCTTCGAATTTTCTGAAACAGCACCTCCTCAAAACGTAAAGTCACGAGTCACCATTTGCAGAGACATGAGAACAGTTTCATTGTCCGGAATTTTAAAATTTCTACTCCCCCCAAATATCGCATGGAAATTACTTTATTAAAAAAAAAAAAAAGCCCCCCCCCCCCCCAAAATACTCGAACATAAATATTTCTACTCTGATTCTGTCCTCAAAACGAACATTTCAAATAAATTTGTTTCGTTTTACTTAATCAGAAATTAGAACCCGAGCGACGCCGGGTAGCCTTGCTAATACATAATATTTTCAAGAGTAATATAATTATTAACATTAAATTGGGAGGGAAGGTTACGGTCGCTAAGTGGTTGACGACATGAACTGACAACATGGGTGTGTGAAGTTTGATTCCAGTTCGTTCTCATAGAAACACTTTCCCCTTGGATGTTGGCAACCTTCACGTAGTCCATCCCGTAAGTACCCGATGTCTTTCTAGAAAATTCGGTACTTATATCGATCTTGACCCAGTTTTCGCGAGTTTCTTGTCGGAAGCGTTCGGCTATCCTACGCAAACGTCCGAGAGATGACAAGCCGATTTGTACCAGACGACAATTTTGCTACGATGCTGCGTCCTATGATTTTAAGTTATATTTTCAAGAAATTTTCTAAAAGAACCCCCCCCACCCAAAACAAGCAAAACATAGCGAAGTTACTGTTATCAAATAAATATTTTTTGTTGTTTTGCTACGTTGCTGCGTCTTATAATTTTTAGTTATATTTGCAGGAAATTTTTTAAACAACAAAACAAATAAAACAAGCAAAACAGAGCGAAATTACTGTTATCAAATAAATATTTTTAACCCTAACCCTAACCCCTAAACCTAATCCTAACCCTAAACCTTAAACCCTAAACCTTAAACCCTAAACCTACCCCCTAACCCTAACCATAAACCCTAACCCTAACAACAACAACAACAAAAAAACAAGCAAACCATTATAATCATAGGACGCAGCACCGTATCAAAATTGTCGTCTGGTACAAATCGGCTCGTCATCTCTCGAGCGTTTGCGTAGGATAGCCGAACGCTTCCGCCAAGAAACTCACGGAAACTGGGTCAAGATCGATATAAGTACCAAGAATTCTAACTAGAAAAATATCGGGAAACTAATGCTAACAATAGACTCATCTGATTCATACGCAACGACTGAATGAACAGTTAATTATACAGATAGACAACCAGAAAGCAACCGTGGACTTTCCATGGCGTCATGCTAGTTTTATAGAAGCTTGTCCGCTTTTTATTTCAACATTTTCTCTGCCGGTTATCCAATTTGCATGTCACGTTATTCCATGTTCTTCCCCTTGATTGAAGACAAGTTAATTCCGCCTTATTACAATGGGCGACTTCTCCCCACGGACCATTTGCATTTCTACCTAGTCAGGTTGTCTGACGACAATCAAGCCACAACCGCAAGCAAATCGCGTGTTGTAATTAGGACTGCGCTATTAGAAGAAAAAAAAACAAAAAAACAATAACAAAAAAGGTTGATCACCGTCACTACCAAATGCTGGCGCTAAGGGTTCGTGCCCGATCAACATCTTTTAATCACAAAAGAAAATCAGAGAATAATTTTATTTTAATGACATTTTCAACATTTATAAGATTTCTATATTGATAAAGATAGAGAGAGAGAGAGAGAGAGAGAAGGAGAGAGAGAGAGAGAGAGTAAGAGTGATAGCACATACGCCAGAGCGCTGCAACAGAGCTCTTGCAACGAGAAACCACTTACATTTGTTCTAACTGCAATAGAGCCTGCCGATCCAGGATAGGCTTGCACAGCCACAGCAGACGCTGTAATTCGGCAACGGACTTACCTGAGGCGCAGAATTCCATTGTCTCCTGAAACAGACGGATGTAAACACTATTCACACACACACATAGACACTCACACAAGAATTCAATATCAACAATGGTCTGGCGTACGATCGTTTCATAGACGTTTAATAATTATATTTAATTTTCTCATATTTCATTTTTATACATATATATGAGTTCCGACACGGCTTCTTGAGCCCCCATATAATTAAGACCAATGTTATCCTTTATCTGATTAATCCACTCTTTGAAATTAAGATGTAATCTATTTCAAAATGAATTGTTCTACAGTTGAATAAGACGTCATAAATATAATTCTGTCGCTTTCGCAGTCTTAAAAGTGACATTCGCTTTATTTAATTAAAGGATATTTAGCTGACAATTATTTTAACGGTAAAAAATAAAGGGACTGTATATTTTTTAAATATTTAGATTGTTGTAATAAATAAATAAATGAAAAACTTCAAAACGTTCGTTTTATTTATTTTAAATTATATTTAACTGAACATTATTTTTAGACCATCCACCCGTTACTGTCATTTCAGAAGACCCCTTTTTTAGTTTTATGAGTAGACCTACAACCTTTGAGTATTTTTTTCAGTACTTTCTCAGTACACCCCCTTTTCTATTTTCAGCAGGCACTCCCCTTCCTTTAGTTGTCAGTAGACCCCAATTTCCTGTATTGTCCAGCAGTACTTCAATGGATTGTGCTCTGATGAACTTACTGCTCTGGTGTCCCCACGACGCAAATTCACTAGACCAACCCGACAATCTGCCAAATCCCATCCATTCACTGTGGAGGTCCCCAGATACCGGAGAGCCTTCTACTCCAAAAGCTTCTTTCCTTGTGCTGCTGGACTCTGGAACTTCTTTCACTGCTCCCTGTTTTCCTGACAGTACTGACATGCAGAAATTTAAAACTAATGTAAACAGACATCTCGCTGCACAGCTCTCAATTTAGGTTGACCCCCTTTTTTACCCTTTTTCTCAGTAGCCCCTTACGTCTACAGTGGCGTCCTGCCTTGTTTGGGGTGAATTATGTTAAATAAAGATACACCCTTTCCGATGCTTTTCACTACACCTCCTTCCTTTATCTTTCAGCAGAGCGTCCTTCTGTTATTTTTCAGCAGACCACTTATAATTTTCTGTATTTCTTCAGCCCCTCTTCCTGTATTTTTCAATTGACACCCCTTTCTTGTATTTTTCAATATCCCTCTCTGTATTTTTAGTAGACCCCATTTCCTGTATTTCTGACTAGACCCCCAACACTCACTGGTATTTTTCAGTAGATCCATTCCTTCCTGTATTTTTAAGCAACAGACCTGCCCCCTATTACTCTATTTTTCAACCCACTCATTCTCCTTGGCTGTATTTTTTCTAGTAGACGTTACCCTTCCTCTAGTTTTCGGTACCCTTGACGCACTGTAGTGTATTTTAATCCTACCCCATTTCTATATTTTTCAGCATACCCCTTATAAATGGTTTATACATTTGTTGTTAGTAAAACATGCTTTTGTTAGTATGTGGAAACAGAGAGCAGAGACACTATAGACTTATACGGGTTGCCATCTTGAATCGTGCTTCCCTATCGTTATTACCGGAGAGTTACCTCTAAGGGGAATCTAAGGGGAGGTCACTACGTTATACTGTGACATTCCTCTTTTTATAGAAAGTGATGTTTACTTATAGGTTGTATCTTCGGGAGGAGGGGCGCATTACGACACGTTTATAACTGGTGACTATGCCGGTTGGTGTATCGTTATTATTAGATGGGGTGGTTGTGTGGTGTAATGCTGGGGGAGTTAGGTATTGAGGTTTATATATTATTCACATGACTAGAGTCTTCAATCGGGTGCGTACGGTTTCCGTGTAGGACTTGTCCGCTGGAGTTTCTACTATGTAGGACCGCGGTTCAGTGCAGGCTTGTCTGACGACTACCGGGTTGTCCATTTTCGTGAGTCTTGGTGCTGTACTCGAACCTGCTGTCCTACGCTGAGGCTGGGGAGATCATTCGCATACTTATCATGCTGTGCCTTCTGCACGGATTGTCTCTGATAAAGGCGACCCTTAATCCCCTTCCTTCTGGCATAGTTATTTTTCCATTTCGCAGAAAGATTGCTGATCAGCTTCCGCCTGGGAACTGGTGTGCGCCGTTTTTCTGCCACAATGAGAGACTGGGGCCTGAGAGAGGGTGCTGCCTGTGAATGTGGCCACCCAGAACAAACAGTTACGCACGTCATAGAGGAATGCCCACTGTTCAAACCACCCAATGGCGAGCAGGGCATAGCGGACCTTGATGACGAGACGAGAACCTGGCTTGCCAAGACCGAGCTGCAGCTTTGAGGGGGCTGGCACAGGAAAGAAAAAGATTGCTTCCGACCGCATAATAGTACTCCAGGAGATGAAATGACATGGTCTATGGATGTTGATCGGACACACAACAGACTCATGTCTATGTCTCAGCTGCTCAGCATAGCCTTTCTCATGGCTAACTTGATTGTCTGAATGCATCGTTTAGCTAAGAGAAAAACTAAGGGGGAGGTTACTACGTCATACTGTGACACCCCTTTCCCTTTTCTGTATTTTTCAGTAGATCCTCGCCCCTTATATTTTTTAGCAGACTCCATCGCCTACTTGTATTTTTAGCAGACCTCTTCCCCATTTCCTATATTTCTGTGATCCAGGACTTTCTAGCTAGGAAGTGGGTGATCATTTTACGTTATCTTTATCTATATAAAGTTAGGTATGTGTGTATATTAATATATATTTTAATGTACAGGATGCACTCCTAAACTAATTACCCGATCATTATGAATTTTGGAACACAGCTGCTAGACGTGAGGGGTAGATATGTGATTGGAGTAAAAAGTGGTGAAAGGCTTTCGTAAAATGCAGGTACCTCCGATATTTGTAAAATTTTAACAATTGGTATTAGGCATCAATTAAGAAATATTCCTCAAATTTCAGATTTTCTGAAGTGTTTTAAAGGGTTTCAGGGGGCATGATATGGGCATAACCTCCCATTTGAATTTTCAAATATTTCAGATTTGCATTAAATTTGATCCATAGTCATTAGATATCAATTAAGCCAAATCCACTGAATTTCAATTTCTTCTGAAGACTCCTTAACCTTAAGCCTGAAATTTTAGACAGTTTTTGAGAGCAAAATCGTGTACTGATTTTGATCAAAACTGGAATAAGAATTCGAGTTAAGCATTATTATATCTTGATTTAATCTTCGCAAGGGGGCATAAAAGTGGTACAAAGTTGTTCTTTTCGGCGAATTAATTTTACTCGTCCTGGTATATTATACTCCCTAAAACCCTTTAAAATATCACAAAGAAACTGAAATTTGGTCTATATTTATCAATTGATGTATTATCGGATTAACATCCTAATATGTTATTATTTCTTTCTCTTTAACAGAGCCTTTCTTCGTTTCTAAGGAAGAAGACAGGGCCTATTCTCGCCAAATCACGCTGTCAGAGGGTCCAGCCAATCAAAGACCAACAAATCATGCTTGACCACGCGAGATTTTTAGTGATATAAAAGAAAGAACGCACTTCCTCCTTCCTCTTTTTCATCCCTTTTCCTTACGACCAGCGACAAAGACGGTCCCGTCAACAGACTCCTAAAGCATGGGGCAAGAAGCTGCCTGCCACTGTCTTACACTTACTACACGCTGTCTCCCCCTCCCTTCTTACCGGACACAGGACAAATAGTAAGCTTAAACCCTTTCTTTCTTTTCTCTGTTTTAAGTATCGTTCAACACAAATTCCTACCATTTCGTACACTGCAAAACAAAAGGGTAGAGAGACGGCTCATTTTCTCTAATATACGCGCACACCAAAACACGTGTGCTTTCCAAGAACAAACTTTAAAAGAGACATTTTATACAAACAGTAAAAGGGACATTTTTCTGTACACAAAACTCAGACTTTCATTGAGGAATTTATACAATTTAAATGAACCACGTTAAATAAATTGTTATGTTTATATGAATTTTGAGTGCTGGCTTTCTTACTGTTTGTGTTGGTTACTGGCGTATTTTTATTCGTTTTTTTATGTTTAACGTTTAGAATTCGTTAGTACCCCCACAGTATAATAGCTATTGTTAAAATTTCACTAAAATCGGAGGTATCTGAATTTTCACGAAGGGTTTCTACTTAATCCCTGCCCTTTTTGCATTAAACTAAATCAAACTAAATATAGCCCCCATTACTTACCTTTACGCCTAACAGCTGCGTTCCAAAATTCATAATGATCGGTTAATTGGCCTAGGAGTGAATCCTAGTAAGCAGCAAATATATAAACATATACGCACAACTAACATCATATAATGAACTAAAATCTCGCTTTTGTTTTCCATTGACACCGTGGGGGCAAAGGGTAAAATTTTACTTTTTTCTATGCTGTTAAAAGTTGAGGATAGTTTTCAGAAGTACGAAAAAAAACAACAACAATACTCGACTCGAAAATCTACAATAATGCAATAAATTGCGCTAGGGTTGTCGGTTTTAGTTTTATTATTTAATGTTTTTTTTTTCTAAATAAAGGCGATACTTATCTTTGCTTACATTCCTAATTACTTGCCCCCCCACCCCCCCACGGGGGCAAAGTTAAACACAAGGTCCGTTTTTTTTTTAATGTGCGGATATTCTGGATTGGACCAGTCAGAGAACTACTTCTCGAATGAGACAATTTCTTATCTGTTGTTTTCAATGAGTGATGTAGTTCGCTTAGAGAAAATTGTCAAGTATGTGTGCGTGTGTGCGCGACGGTGGAATGAGCCATCGTAGCGACATCAGGGCACATGCCAGCCATGCTCTCTTGGGAAATGGAATGCTTTTCGAACAACACACATGTTATTTATTTTCTCTCTCTCTCGCGCTCTCTCTCTCATCCGTTAACCCTACCCCTTTTTTTGTTTCATCCCTTTTCCCTTCTGACTGTCTCTGTTCACCTTTATTTTCTCTCTTTTCTTTCTTTAGTCGTCTGTCCACTTTTTCTTTCTTTTTTTTATGCGCTTCTCCCCCCCCCCTTTATTCTTTCTGTCGGCTGCCCACCTTTCTTTCTTTCTTTCTTTCTTTCTTTCTTCTTTTCTTTCTTTCTTTCTTTCTTTCTTTCTTGTGTTTATTTCTTTCCTTCTATTTTTCTATCATCTGTTTACCTCTATTTTTGATTTTTTCCCCCATTCTTTCCATTGTTTGTTTACCTTTCTTACTATCCTTCTTTAAATTTCATTGTCCTTTTAACTTTGTTTATCTGTTTCTTTCTTTCTTTCCTTTTTCTTTCTTTCAAGCGTATGTTAACCTTTCTTTCTTTCTTTTTCTCTTTCTCTTTTCCTTTTTTCTGTCCATAATTTTTGTTCATCTTTTTAAAAATTTCTTCATCTCTATTCTGGCTTTTTTGCATTTCACGCTTCTATTTTTCTGCATTCAAAAATATTTCGCCTTCCCTGTCTTTTTTGGTTCTATTTATCCCCGTTCCCACCCCTTCATTTTCTTTCTGTATTTTAATCCTTTACATTGTTGGAATAATCGAAAACGCAGACGAAATATTTGTTTTTATTGGTTGATTAGATCACCCGTGAACCGTTGGGTCAGTATTTGTTATACATATTAAATATTTGGGAATTCCAAGTCAGGACTGCTGTTGCTGCTTTTAAACAAATATACACATCCACAGAGTTTTAGGGGGTCTAGACATGGACAGGAGTTGTTTCTGCTCACTCTCTTACTTAGGTTTGATGGATGACGTCATTATTTTCTGATGTCATCCTTTGTGCACGTTAATTTTTTTATTTTTTTATTTAATTTGTTCATCCCAAACAAGGTATATAGCCACTGAAACGCAACTTGAGTTGTGAGTTGGTCAGCAAGATGTTTGTTCACATTACATTTAAATTTTTGCATGTTAGTATGGTCGGGGAAACAGAGAGAAAAGAGGGAATTCCAAAGGCAAGGTGTCAGAGAAGATAATCTTCCAGCATCTAGAGGGCTCTACAGTGTAGGAGTGGGTAACCCCCTATCTCTCCATTTTACTAGATGACGTCATATATTAGTGACGTCTACAACTGTGCACGGTTATCCCAAGTCTGTTTTAATGAATGACGTAACAAACAATGACGTCATCCAGTGTGCACGAGACAAACAAACAAGCAAGATAAGATAAAAAACCGAACGAATTTTAATAGTATACTTAACTTCCAGGGGTCTAGATGTTCGTCTAGTCAGCGACTTGTGACCTTTCGGGTCACGGGTCGTCTAGATAAAACATAATAAAGGATCTTTCTTTATTATCCGATGGATGACAACATCATTTTTTGACATCATCCATTGTGTACTTGTATTCTCATCTCTGTTTTTAATGGATGGCGTCATCTTTTAGTGACGTCATAAATCCGCAGGCTGGATGTTCTAGGAAAGAAACTCTGCTCATCGAAGTTTCATTTGATTTTTGGTAAGGAGAGGGAAAAGGACATTTATCTGCCGTGGTTGTAGCTAGACGAGTTCTTGCTGTGAATGTTTTACAGGACTGGGGGACCAGGTATTGGAGCTCAGTTACCATACTTTTATAATAGACCTCCATAGGTTTAGACGTTCGTTCAGGGTCATATTGGTCTAAATCAGCGGACGCCAAGTTTTTGAACTTTATGAACCACTAAATATACAATTTTAAATTTGGTGGATCACTAATATGAATTAAAACGAAAAAGATAAATACGTTTATATAACAACTAGCATGGTAATCGGGAGTTACCCGGGGCATGTGAAACACAATAGAAGATTTAAAAAAAATGTCTTTAACATCTTTGTTTAAATACTTCTCTCTTTCTCCATCTCCCCTACCCTCTCTCATTCTCTCCACATCTTCCCCTCGTCACTTTCTCCCTCTTTTTTATCATCCTTCTCTATCTATTGCAAGTAACATGTCACACCAAAGGTCCATATTTACTCCCCCCCCCCACACAAGGACAAAGTTAGACTCACGGTCGGTTTTTATATGAAGAATATCTAGCATCCCCGAAAGGGGCACTCTAGGTTGGACAAAAATAAAAATTGCCTCAGTCAAGAAAGATTTTTGTTCTTAAACCGAGAACAGAATCGACAAATTTTGTTCATGGTACCCTCAAATGAACTAATATTATAAAAAAAATGTGTCAATATTTGTTAGGTTAACCTAACAAATCAAAATCGAGTTATTTCCCTTGAATTAAAACGTAAGCGTTATCGCCCCTGGGATTAAAAAAGTCGTCTCCCGAACAGTGAAAAGTAAACAGAACGGTCTCACAATCAAACAAGCATCTCGCGTTCAGCGGTTTTTCTACACTTTAAATTAATCAGTGTGTTTGTTAAATAAATCTGTTATTGGTTCTACTTCGTACTTCCTTCATTTATCTGAGTTGTAATTGTACCGAAACGTATAAACATCAAGACTTAACAATATTCTACCCCAGTCAAGAAGGATACCCCCTTTGACTGAGAACAGAATCGATGCTACAATTTGACCTAGCCCTGAGCCCAAGAAAGGATATTTCAGTTCGAATTTTATACTAGAAGCTGTTGGAAAAAAATCGTTTTAAATGTCCCTCCCCACCCGACTAATTTTGTTCCTGGTGAACCCTAAAAAATTAATATTACAAAAAGATTTGTCCATATTATGCCAGAGGCAATGCTGAAAAAAATATTGCAGTTTTTATTCATAATTTTATTTATAATTTTCATAACATCTGATAACACTTCGTGTAGTTCTGGAGATATTTTTCGGCACAAGATGTTGATGGTGTATAATGCAGCGTGGAAACAAAATGTCTGGATGACCAATAGATTAACCATAGCAATAACTCTTGATGCACAATTACGCGTGCGGCATAGTCTGTACATATCCCAATACATTTTTCCCCATTAAATTCTATGTTCCAGGAAATATCTATGAAGTGCCTTAATTACCTCAGAGCGACAGGCTGAGCGAACAAAGTAGTTCTTCATGTAATTTTCCTTCACAGTCAACCGTACAATACAAGGAATTGCATTGCTAGTTATGCCCGTTGATTCATCAAGTTAACTTTAATAAAATGGTGATTTTTTCTTATTTTTATCACTTAATTTTCACTCAGTAGTTTACGATATGTTCTCGACAATCAGTGCGACAGAGTCTGGGCTATTTGAGTTAGGTGGTCTTGTTTCTGTTGGAATGAGGTATGGTTCTGTGCGGTTCTAGGAAGTCCATCATCCCAGGCTTTACCTTCTCTTTTTGAGAAGAGGTAAGTTTATTGCTCATCGCCCGAGGTGCCCCTACTGGCTAATGCTGATGGGGCTGCTCAGGAATGTTTTGCAGGCCAAAGTGCTCTATCTCTTGAGCGTTGGCTTTTTAATCCCTACCTTCCCACCTTGTACCACATCCTCCCACGGGGGGGGGGGGGGAAATAAAATCACCGTAAATTTTCTCCAACTAATATTGTTCCTGGTGATCCCACAAAGTATTAATATTACAAAACTGTGTCAATATTCTGTACGAGACGATGTTGAAAATGAATATATCATCTTTGTGGATGTGTCTTGGGTAGTTTCTGTCTTTGTGTTGAACACACACACAAACACACACACACAGACAACCTCCCTTTTACATAATAGAAGATAATCGGAAGGCGTTTTATTTTATTAATATGTAATGGACCAATTAAAAGTAAAAAAACAGTCATAATGTACTTATTTAAATAAAACTAATTGAACTTTTGAAGTTTATTCAAATATTACGCACTTTTTAGTGTGATATTTGTTCTTGTTTATTTGAAATTAGTTTGTGGATTTTTGACTTCAATCAAGCCATCACAAGACGGGGAGCTGTGTTTATTCCAAGTCGAGATCGGTACCGAGTTTAAAATACTGTGGCAGATGACAATGCCTTTTCACACAAATATGTTCTTGCAAATTGAAACAAAATGTTCATTTTTTTTCATAGAGCGATGGGTATTCATTTTCTTTATAGAGATCCAAAAATAAGACCATAATAAGGAATTTAGCTTTGACAATGCCGTCGTAAGATAGATCGATACAGCGTTCATTTTCAGCAATGCTCAAATTGCTATCTTTAATGTTTGCAAATGGATCTCTCATCTACATATTTCCATGCCTAGAATATTTTTGCTTTGAGTAAACAAAAAGAAAAACAAATTAAAACATCTGTCCGTGACAGTAAGTGCTGTTGATCAATGGATAAAACTTGCCGGTTGACATCTTTCTCTTCCATATATTCATCAAAATTTATCAACATTTATAGATTTTATTCAACCAACCGCGTTTGCCAAAGTGATATATTCTTTTGAAAGGCATCTATTTCATCTCATACTGTAAACACATATTCAAGTTGACCTTGCAAGTATATACAGGATGTCCCAAAATAATGTATACACCCTTTTGAATCGTTATAACTCGTTCAATTTACTAATTTTGACTTGCAAACAAGATCGATAGAAGAGTTACAGAGTTAGAATACACATTTAAAAATACAGTAAAATTAACGAAAACATAAAATATAAAAGATAAAGGCCACTTTCGGTAGATTTAAAATGTTCATAGAATGAACCCTAACCCTAACCATAACCTCAACCTGTGCTGCTCAATACACTTTTAATATCGTGAAGAAATAGACTTAAAAACGCCCTGCAATATGTCTCCTGATACCTGAGCACATTCTTCATTAATTCCTACTCTCAGTTTTCAGCACTAATTTCAGGTTTCCTGTTTTAAACATTGTCTGTAAAAAGTCACTAAGACACACTCGCATTAAACTAAGTGGCCCCAGCCAATTTGACTGTTAGTATCTTATAATGCGTATTCTTATTCTTCTACTCTTCTATTAAATTTGTTTGCAAGTCAAACTCAGTAAATTGAACGAGTTATGATTAGTCAAAGGGAATATACACTATTTTGAGACACTATTTTGAGACACTCTGTATTTAGAGGATTTAACAGAGAAAAATCTGTCAGGTATTCAAACTTGGTGATTCATCTATTAATTTTGTTTGCAAGTCAAACTCAGTAAATTGAACGAGTTATAATTATTCAAAGGGAATATACACTATTTTGAGACACTATTTTGAGACACTCTGTATTTAGTGGATTTAACAAAGAAAAATCTGTCAGGTATTCAAACTTGGTTATTCATCTATTAATTTTGTTTGCAAGTCAAACTCAGTAAATTGAACGAGTTATAATTATTCAAAGGGAATATACACTATTTTAAGACACTATTTTGAGACACTCTGTATTTAGTGGATTTAACAGAGAAAAAATCTGTCAGGTATTCAAACTTCGTTATTCATCTATTAATTTTGTTTGCAAGTCAAACTCAGTAAATTGAACGAGTTAAAATTATTCAAAGGGAGTATACACTATTTTGAGACACTATTTTGAGACACTCTGTATTTAATGGATTTAACAGAGAAAAAATCTGTCAGGTATTCAATCTTCGTTATTCATCTATTAATTTTGTTTGCAAGTCAAACTCAGTAGATTGAACGAGTTATAATTATTCAAAGGGTATATACACTATTTTGAGACACTATTTTGAGACACTCTGTATTTAGTGGATTTAACAGAGAAAAAATCTGTCAGGTATTCAAACTTCGTTATTCATCTATTAATTTTGTTTGCAAGTCAAACTCAGTAAATTGAACGAGTTATAATTATTCAAAGGGAGTATACACTATTTTGAGACACTATTTTGAGACACTATTTTGAGAGACTCTGTATTTAGTGGATTTAACAGAGAAAAAATCTGTCAGGTATTCAAACTTCGTTATTCATCTATTAATTTTGTTTGCAAGTCAAACTCAGTAAATTGAACGAGTTATAATTATTCAAAGGGAATATAAACTATTTTGAGACACTATTTTGAGACACTATTTTGAGAGACTCTGTATTTAGTGGATTTAACAGAGAAAAAAATCTGCCAGGTATGCAAACTGGGTTATTCATTCATTACAAGGTAAGAGTTCTTAGAATTTCGGAGTATTTTACGGTTGAAGATGTAATTTCATTTATTCACGCAGGATAAAGAGTCAAGTCACTATTTTGACCCGCAAACACCATCTAACATCAGCGTGAAAAAAAAGGCGAAGATACTGAGAACCCATTTCTTTACAAAGTGATTCAAATATTCGAGATTTAATCGCGTTGTGTCGAATTTCAGTTATAATTTTAATAACATCTGATTGTCAAGACCGATAGAACCCTTCCTGAGAGACAAACGTTCAAACTCTTCGGTCTGACACTTCCAGGCAACATGAGTTCAAATAAGTACATAGAAGATGTTGCCAAGTCGGCTCCAAAGAAGGTAGGCTCCCTCTACCGGGCTAGACAACTTATCACATCTGCCACTATAATGTCAGCATTTGTCGGGCATGAAGTATTTTTGGCACATCTGGGTTGGTGCATCAACCACTAGCTTCCCCATCTTTGACATATTTTCTAACCTAATAGGCGAGGTTCTGCACTCGCGTCCCACAGTGTTTAATTTACTACCCCTTTTCTACTCCCTGAACGTAAATACCCCAACTCACCTAACTAGCAGAAAAATACCCCTATTCACTGTAAAGGTCCCTAGATGCCGGAAAATTTATATTCTAATCGTTTCTTTCCTCAGACCGCTTGTCATTGAAATTCCCTTCCTGCACACTGTTTCCCCGACCGTACCAACATGCAGGAACTCTCTACTCAGGTTGCCCTAATAAATCTGGCCCCTATCATAGTAGACGAATTATGGAAGTAACTGTAAATGATGTTGAACAATAGAAACTGCTTGCCGTTTGACATCTTTATCTCCAATATATTTTCAAACTTTATAAACATTTATAGATCTGCTTCACCCGATCGCGTTTGCCACAGTGATATATACATTTAAAAGGCATCTATTTTATCCCATTCTGTCATAACATCCTTAAGTTGTCCTTTCAAGGATATAGTTCATTTAACATAGTCAGCACGATTGGCTACCCACTCATCGACAAAAAAGAGTGTTTTTAAATTTCAGAGTATTTTACTGCTGAAAACGTAATTTAATTTCTTCACGCAGAATGAAGAGTCAGGTCAGTATTTTATTTTGCCCCTGCGAAAGCTACCCGACTTCAGTATGAACAAGAAGGCAAGTATACTAAAAAAACATTTCTTCACAAAGTGTTACAAACATTCGAGATTTGAACGCTTTGTTTCGAATTTCATTTATAATTTTAATAACATCTGATTGTCATGATGGATAGCACCCTTCTCGAGAGACCAACGTTCAAACTCTTTGGTCTGACATTCAATCACAGTAGCCCCTTACGTTTCAGTGGCAACGTCCCTTGTTTGCGTCTAACAAAAGTAAAAAAAACAAAAACTCTGTCAGTGATTGTTAGTTCTATTGTACAATATATACCACCTGACGTTTGACATCTTTGTCTCCCATATATACATACAAATTTATAAACATTTGTAAATCTCCTTCAGCCATTTTCATTTATAATATTAATAACATCTGATAATACTTCGTGTAGTTCTGAGGACATTTTCTCGCCACAAGATGTTCATGGTTCATAATGTGGAGACAGAGTGTCTGGTTTAGCAATATTTTCATCTTTGTGACAATTATTGAGCGATGTCCAGTCATCCTTGCGGTACTCCGTGTACTTATCCCAATACATATTTTCCACTCAATTCCAGGAAATAACTATCACGTGTGTGAAACATCTCAGAGCTAGTTATTTCACCCGGCAGGCTGAGTGAAAAAGTAGTTCTTCCTATGATTCTCATCCACAGTCAACCCCACAAAATAAAGAAGTGCCGTGTTGCTTCTGTCTGTTTAAATCATCAAGTTGAATTGAATAAAATGGTGATTTCTTTACCATTTTTATAACTTGATTTTCAATATCTTCATCCATTGAAGATTGAAATCCCACGTTTAACAGTGTTATCACACATGGGGATTATTTTCAGCTTCTCTACAGCGTGTTTTCCATAAACCTCTTTATTCCGTTTTATTTCAGTAAGTTCTCAGAAATCAAGCCCCCCCCCTCCTGGGGCTAACACGTGATTCATTTATGAGATACAGAGTGTTTATTTAAGTTTCTCCTTTACCTCTTAAAGCTTGAGTTAGTAAAGTAGTGAAGAGAATTACTTTCCTTCTCCCCAATTGGTCACTTAAGTATATTATAGTTTATCTTTCTTGTAGCCTTTTCTTGATGTTGCCGAATTCTAGGACAATAATTCATCTGGTCTGGTGGAGTGTCCAGCTTAGTGTTGTTACTTGAGGTAACATCACTAGAAAGTGCACTATTCCTCGTATGAGCCAGTGCGTAGCCATGTCTAGGAGATTTAATTTGGACTTTTAATACTATGTTATTTTGACTATTTTCTCAGGGTTTACTTGTAGAGCGAGGTATTCTCATGTCAGGATATCATGACAAACCCCTGTACAGAGAGACCGAATTTCACTAAAACGTATAAAGAATAGAAGATAGTAAAAAAAGATAAGTATAGGATTATTTTATTCTAATAATTTTATTTAGAAAATAGATCGCCCTAAATCTCGTCCCCCTTCGAAACATTTTGTTCCTGGTGACCCCCAAAAGAATTGACACTACAAGAAATGTGTCCATATTGTGTCCGAAGAGATGCTGGAAAAATCAGCTTTGTGGGTGTGTCTTGTGTAGTTTTTGACTTTTAGCAGGGCGCACACATAACTATAATAGAAGATAATCGGAAAACCTTTTATTTTATTAATATAAAACGAATACATTAAAGGTAAAACATTATAGCGTCATTATTTGAATAAAACAAAATGAAAGTTTTGAAGTTTATTCAAGTATTTCACATTTTTAGTGTGATATTTGTTCATGGTTGTTTGAAATCAGTTTATAGTTGCTAACTCTAATTTCCAACTGTCGCTAGACAAACTTATAAAAGTCGCTAAACTAAGACAGGATTTAGCTAAAAAGTAGCTAAAATTAATAAGTATAAAGTATAAAATTAATGAGTAGCAGAGGATAGTAAAAATATATATATTCATGACTATTTTATTCTATAATTTTATTTAAAACATTATTTGTAGAATTTGGTATATTCGGACTACTGTTCTCATCTTGGGTGTTGTTATCACAACGTTTCGGCCCGTGTAACCTTCGACTTTCTTTAGGTGTACTTTGTCAAACTCGGAAATCTTTCTGTCGAACTCGGGAATCTAAACGGAATTTCGAACGGAACTCTTTATTAAATCCACGGGAGCAGCATGCTCTCGTTCCATCTGCCATGACTGGGAAGAAGTCTTCAGTAATTCGCAATTCTTCAACCTTCAACCTTCAACCTTCAGATAACTGTCAATTAGAACTGAATTAACTTAGTACTATAATTACTGCGCCACGGGTCCTTGTGGACAATTCTACTACGAATTTTGGGAGCCTTAAACCTATTCTTGTTTTTGATCTAACTACTTATCACTATAGATCACTACTTATCTATTATTTATAATTATAGGTTCCCATATTGTATTGAATTCTATACTAGGTCTGCTTAGTAAGTCATTGTCGCCTAACATATGAGCTGCTTCTTTGAGTCGTCTTACTCTCCACCGTTCTTCTCTATCTATAATTTTTACTTCGTCTCATAAGAGTAGATGGTTTCCCATTTCCCCTTATATGTGGTCAGCCATACCCGACTTTTCGATTTCTCCACGTATTACGCTTTCCGCTGTTCTTCTAGCCTTACCTTTAGTGGACGACAGATTGACTTTCTTCATGTTCGATGTTTTTATAATAGTGTTGTGCTAGCATTGAGCATTCAGATACAATATGCGCTATGGTTTCTTCCCTTTCATTACACAATCTGTATATCAGTGATTCTGCAGTTTTGTCAATATAATGCTTGATGGACCTAGTGCTGGTGGCTTGTTCCTCGGCTTCCATTAAGGTGCTCTCAGTAGATCTTTTAAGACCACCCCTGACCAACCAATTCCAGCTGTCATTATCTCTAAATGCAGTATTCTTAAAGTATACACTGTGTAGTTTCTTTCCAAAGAATTTTAATCCTCTCTCTTGTAACCTTTGATTCTTTTTCACCCCAGTTCTTAGAATTTCCTATCTTTACACTTCACGAAGAAGAATCTCATTATTTTCAGAAATATATTTATATAGACAACCTTCTTCCGTATTCACGACATCTTTAACACTAGGTAGACCTCGACCACCTTCCTTTCTAAGTAGATACAGTCGATCTGAATCTACTTTCTTTGCAAAAGCTCCATAATAGTAAGCATTTTTCGTGTTTTGTTATTCAAACATTTTAATTCATCTACATTCCAGTCAAGTATACCGGCAGAATATCGAATGATAGCTACTACTCTGGCATTGATAGCATATATTGGTGTGATTTAAGAATAATCCTTACTCTTCTGCTGTACTCAGCGGTCACCTGGTTTTTTATTTCCTTGTTTTTAATCTTATCCGCCTCCAATATTCCCAAGTATCTGTAGCACTTCTCACTGTCTACATTCTTTATCAGATCTGTTGTTGGGAATTTAAGGCTGTCTGAGTGGACAAGTTTACCCATTTTTACAACAAGAATAGAACATATTATTATTATTATTATTTGTACTCACTAGGAGTTCTCACACAGATCATCGTCAGTGATTGCTCACCGACAACAACCAGTGGTATTTCCTGGAGTCTGAGTGACAACAAGTCTCCCCAGATTTCCAGTGTTCTTCACCTCTTTTCGATAACGATGCGGTATCGCAACAGTCTCTTACCATTGATTTCTCGCTGGTAAGGACAATTGGTCTTCTCTGGGATTTGGGTGGCAACAATTATTATTATTATTATTATTATTATTATTATTATTATTATTATTATTATTATTATTATTATTATTATTCCTGATGATCTAAAGCAAAAAAAACACCTACCGTTGACTTTTTATTTAGAGTGAAGGATTTAAGGTTATTCACACAAAACTTAGTTTGTAATGTTTTCTTTTTACATAAAACATGATTTCGTATGTATAAAATCAAACGTTTGTAAATACTGAAACTATAACATGTTAGGTATAATCTGCAACATTTAATTAAAATTAAATAAGAAGAAAGCCGCGTTACATTAAAAAAATACATACTCAAATATTTAATATATAGCGAAATATATATAGAAACTTATAGTCACTGTTTGTTTCTTTGCTTGTATGTTTATTTTTGCACGAACCCTTCATAGATTTTTCATATAGATCCCATAACATATATATTCTGAAACTACGTTACACAGGATATTTGGATAAGTATATTTCATTTTGATCAAAGGGTGTATTGTTACGTTGTAACTCTAAAAAAGTTACTACAAAAGTTCTTAAACCTTATTGTTTTAGTTATTTTTTCACATACGCCGTTTTCACGTATCTTAACTCTTTTAACGTTGAGGTGGATGTGTTGTGGTGGTCGTGATTGCTTGGTGGTTTCACCATTGTAACTAGCTGAAACAAACTTTCTTCTCACAGAAAAAGAGACTTAAGACATTCGTTGAGAGTTTCAGAGTTTTTATTTTCCTGGAGAAATTATTTTGCGTGAAAGAGAGACTGGATTTTTCTAAACTAAAATAACGAATTGTTAACTGATAGTTGAAGAAAAAGTTAGTGAACACAGCGACCATACATTTTCGGGGCAGCATTTTGGCCTACGGGCGACTTTTAAGTATTTCATTAAGTCATTACAGCTCGCTTTCTCACTGTTTTAAAGTTTTACAGCATAATTATTCCACGTCTGCCTCGCTTGAACTCCGATACAGAACTGGTGAAAAGCATTTGTCTTCTCACGTCACAACGCGTGACGTCAGTCGTCATCTCGAGTAGTCTGCTTTTGTGTCTAAATTTTATTGACCCCATCCTTTGTTTTTTTTTAATTTCAGTTCATCCTGTCTGTTTATTCTTTCGTGTGGAATGATTATTTTCCCAAATTTGTATCAGCTTAACCTGCACTAAACTCACCCGTTCAAAATTCATACTAGTTTTCTACTCTCCTCTGGCATAGGGCCATCCATAATGTAACAGTCCAACATTATTGTGGGGTCTGCGTGTTATATACCGGTAATTAGTTTCTGGAATTTCTCACTTCGATTTCTTCTCGTCGTTAGTTTTGTGAACAGCTTGTCGTCTACTACGGAACCCCGTCGTGTCGTTGTTAGTTGCTGATCGAGTGATGACGAGGTCGCAAAAGGTCAGGAAGTTGAAATTTAATTCACCAAGAGGCGTTCTCTCTCGTCAATCGATAAAAGGAAAAACATGAACATAAACTATGTTGGTCTCGGACAGATGTTCGTTTATTAGAATTAGTAATTATATTTACACCGCAAGGAGAAGGAGTCCTATTTTATTTGTCTAATAACAAATTGTTGAATTATGTTTCTTTCTTTTTGGGGTGTTTTCTAATGTTGTCTCACTCCCCATCATCACTCATTAAGTGGATAACGACACAGACTGAAGACCTGTGTATTCCAGGTTCGAATCCAGTCGGTTCCACAGTACCACTTTCACTTAGGGATGTTGGCAACCTTCTCGTGGTCCTTCCCGTAAGTACCCGATGTCTTTCCAGAATGATTTGTAACTAGTAAAACACCGGGGAAACTAATGCCAATACCAAAAATATCTGATTCACACGAAAGAAGAAGAAAATCACTCATTTTGTAAATAAAATTTAATTGTAACCACTTGAGGATTTTTAAAAAGTAGGATCAACCCATAGAGTGAATGTGGTATTTTGGTGAGAGTGTCTAGCGTAGGGTAAGTCCAAAAGTTCAACAAACTGTATAACTAACGCCCCCTTCCAAAATAAAATTGATTCGGGCTTTATGCCTAAGATATGAACTTTATTTTCATTGTTTTTGTCAAAAATTAAAAAAACAAACAAAAACCTGTGTTGTATTTTTGTCTAAATAAAGTCGCTTTTACGCAGGGAATGTTAAGATTCATAATGCCTTTCTCTCTATGACGTCTTTTCCTATCCGATTTTCTCTACCAAATTTCCGTTCTCACACTCTAATCGTCTGGCCTTTTAACGTCATTATACAGCTTCACCCCGAACGTTCCCGCTAATTTAATTAACAAATTCCATCTATTAAATGAATCTCGCTTGAAATTAAAAAAAACATAACAGAAAAACGACGTTTAACTTATAATAATTTATTTTATTTATAACATGAAACTCATAGAAATTAGAAAATAAGAATTGAAATGTTAATAAGAGGTTCAGGGTTTGGATTAAGAGTACGCAGGAATCCTTGTTAATTCTCTAGAAACACCGGATGTGCCCAGAGGGAGTTAAAGTCACTTAATTTACCCCCCTCCAACCTAAGTAATGCCTAATACCCTTTTGTCCACTCCAAACATTAAATTTATCAAATGTAAAATATAAGATTAGAAAATGTAATATAATGTTATGGGTCGGGCTCAAATAACATAAGGCTCCTCACTCGATCCAGGACAATGCCGGGGTTTCCTGCTGCTATAGTATGAAACTCTAGAGACCAATTACTTTTGCCTCACTATGTATTCCAGTCAAAATAACTGTAATTCATTTGTTTTCTATCTTTTTTGTTTTGTGAAAATTATTTATGTTCTGCTCCCGCGTAAAGTTTCTATGTACACACACTCCCTGCCGCAACATGTTTTTACAAGATGGCCACACAGAAACGTTACCATATCTTAGAAAACTGATACTTAAAATCCAGTCATCGCTCGGACTAATCAGATCTTGTGTAGATCTCGGGTGGCTGGAAGGATGCTCTGGAGAAGAGCTTGTGTGAACAGCGTTGAGTCGGCTCTGGTGCGTATTAGTCAATAGTAAACGCAGTTCCTGTTTGCACTGTCAGTTTCATCTTACAACTTATGTAAAATCGACCGCGGATTTCTGTACTTGAAAATGACGTATTAGGTCAGACCTTGCTATAATCCGGCTCAAGGATCACATTTACTTCACCATATATTACTGAACGGCCCGCGTAAAAAGCGACAGCCAATATAACTGCACATCATTGAATGTAATGAGTTTTTTTTGTACAGACAGCGAAATGCACGTTCATAATTTTTTGTGGTGATTATACACCACACAAATTATGAACTTACAAAACTGTATTTGATAATATTTATCGAATAATGTTATTGTTTCCCCATTTTTAACGTACTGTAAAATATCCGGAGCCTAGCTCTGAACGTGTGACGCCACTCACGTCACTCTATCTGTCTTTCTCTTTAACACAAATACTCTACGCGAACAGACGTTTGCCTGACATTCGTTCTCTTTTCACCAGGCTTAGCCGACTTGAGAAAATGGGGGATTTTACATGTGCTAGGAAGCTGGGTATTTTACTCATCCTATCGACACCCCTATGTATCCATTCTTTACAACATCATTACTTAAACTTCTTAGTAATTAACCTAAGCCAAAGTACATGTAACACACACTCTTTTACTTCTCTAGACACATGTGTACAACATCTCTCTCACATCAAACACCAAATAAATGTTGCTATTGTTTACCATATTTCATAGTTTCGTTGTTTCATCACTTCGACATTCAGAGGATTTTTCTCTTTTAGTTTCTCTCTTAATTCACAGCCTCTAAACTATCGTTCGTATTTACTTAAGTGGAAATTGGTTGTTTAACTTTCTTCAGAATTCGAGAGATAGATGACTATCACCGTTCTCCACAGTATCAGATCAATGTTGAATTAACAGTTTTTAAAAAGAATAATAATTAACCTCGGGTAGAACCAATTTAAATATATTAGTCTGGTTTCCAATAATTGTCCCAAATTATCATGCAACCGCTTTCGAAAATTAATTGCTCATTAGTATTAGATGAGTTATCGCTGCTTTTGTACGAGCGGATATTCCATTCCATACGGAGGCATGTACGTTTTTTGTTTCGCGAGAACAAAATAGACTTTTGATTTCAGAATAAATTTCTACAATTCTGTTTCCTGTTGAACTTTGGCAACACACATTTCCAAGAGTTTAGTTGTTAATATCTGAAATAAATATAATTGAATAGACAGTTAGAAAGAAACTCATTATTTTTTAAATTGAAAGTGGGATTTTGGGTCACTCTGGACAAAATTCCCAGGAGAGCGACTAGGTATTGTAACAGATCCCCCCCCCCGGTCAGCAAAATATAATTAGTTAAATTGCCTTAGTCGAAAGCAATGTTCAAATCGATTAAATCTTCATAAATTGGCAAGCTCAGCTGTTGGCAACGTCACGAAATAACGATGATATCAATAAAAAGTTGTCACCGAGAAATAAACGAGCAACATTTAACCTAAGCACGAAACTAAACACTCAAAAGTATTTTACGATATGTTTTAGATCATGTATTGTTTCCCAACTTAGTTCCTACTATTTATACCGCTTTTTTCTCGTTGTACTCTTTGACCTTCTGCAGCACTACGCAGGGAAGACGATTAAATTAGCCATTAAGTTTACTGACGAAGTATAAAATATTTGAAATTACGAAATAAATAAACAAATCTTTTTGTTAGAGAATTAGTAAAACGCAATTGTATTAGGATTGACATTCGAGAGAATAGTTTGGTAAACAAAAATAAAATACGGAAATGTAACAACGTAAAAGATATTTCAATATCGGTCAGAAATATCGTTACGTAAAAAATAAAGATTTAGAAGGAATGTTTGTTGACGTCAATCGTTATATAAACCGGAGGAGTTTATATATGTATATACATGTGTATGTTTTTGTCGGAAAATATCTCAATTTGTAACTGTTCTGGTATTAAATATTAGTACAGTGTAAAGCTCTAATATCCATTGAGTTCTACACTTGAGTTTGACAACTTATATATATATATATATATATATTTAGTGCCTTCAAAAAGTCATCATCTATTTTTAAATTGGGTTGGAAATTTTTTTTAACGTAGGTCAACTGACGATGAACAGAGGTATTTATTAGGATTCGGTAAACAAATAACATCACGAAGTGTAACAACGCAAAAGCTATTCGGATTCTAGGCATAAATATCGTTGGGTATATGATTGTGTGCACTCAGTTTTAATAACTTCTACAACGATAAAAAAGAGAAGGTAGAACGAACTACTGCTACGCGTCATCAACACAACACGACTCCAGCTGTTTAAGTGACCGAAGAATTGGTCCACCGTAGTGCAACGCATACATGAATGAGGCAGCATTTGTTCACGTAAGCATATTTTATCAAATACGATAGACATTATGTGTCTATTTGAGTTATTGATAATTATTTCCAAAATTCTAACGACCTTACGCAAGCCAAACCGTAAGGTAAATACAATTTTTCCAAAAGCCATGTTGACGTCTTAAACTTTCTTTATTTGGGCTGTATTTCTCGAGTTCAACATTTTGGAAGAATTTTATATCCAACTAGATCTACCTACCCAACGTTGCCCGGAAGTCTTTTGATTTGTATTTTGTTTCGCCTTTTTCCTTTATAAATCGCATAGATACTTTCGATTATTTTGAACACTTAAATATATAATTAATTAGAAGGCAATACAGCAAGAAGTCCAAGAGAGAGTGCGAGAAAGAGTGCGAGAGAGAGAGAGGGATATATATATATATATATATATATATATATATAGAGAGAGAGAGAGAGAGAGAGAGAGAAATAGAGAGAGAGATAGAGATAGATAGAGAGAGAGAGAGAGAGAGAAAGAGAGAGAGAAGGGTGTAGGAGAGAGTGTGTGAGTTCTGATTACGTGACGAATGCAGGGTGCGGCTAGCAAAAGGGAGAAGGGAGCGAATATTAATGAGACTCTAAATAAGATATGGATTCTAATACCAAGGTACAATATGTAGGCTAAGTCAAGAATATTATTTTTTGACAAGTATAATTATTATGTATGACAGGTGCACCCTCGCTACCTTTTTAATTTGCCAACATAAATTGTTTTTATAATAGTCCATCTAACCTGTAAATAATTTCTTGATAATTTACTTAAGTGCAAAGAAGAAGTCTTTCTTAACTTGTCAATTTAACCTGAGAGATATAACCGTTCAAATTGTAAACACAATTCAGTTTAATTTCTTTCTCTTAGCTCTCATCTAAGACACGAGTAATATAACCTCTCAAAATCACGATTTGCTCATGACCTTTTACCTTTAGTCTTCATAATCAAAATTGATGCTCTTGGTTGTCACTAAAATATAAAGGATATAACCTTTGGAATAAATCGTTCGTGAAAATGAAATTTGGCGATATTTGTCGCCCGAAAATTATGTTGACCACCAATTTCTTTTAATTAATTATTCTCTAATTAATCAATTAATATTGCACCAGCAAAACGCCTAATCGTGTCCCATGAATCGAAAATGAATCAAATATCTCAAATAAATTAAAATTGAGTCAAATGAAGCTCATTTAAGATGAGTGGAAACTGAATCAAAATGGAGTTCATATCAAATAAATGCAGTTGTTGAAATTATACCGACATGAGTGTTTTTGCTGTAAACTATTAATTTCTTTAAAGTACTACTGAATCGATAAAAAATGTTTTTTCTCTATTAATTATGCGGAATGGAATTAATTAAAAACAAACAAAATAGCCGACCTCAACATGAGAAATGTTGTTGCTTTGGTGCATAGATTTCAAGTGATTCGCACAATTTTAACCCATCAATGTCACGATTAATGCAGCTAGACCGTTGAAAAGCGACTTTCAAAGAAAAGTTACCCGCCACGACAAGCATATGAAAGACTCCTGAATACGTGATGCCTATTAGCACGTAAGATCCCGAGTGATTCCCCGCGTAGCGTTAGTTTGGTCCGGCGCTGTTGGTCAATGTTGATTACGTGATGTTTTATCATGGCAAGAAATGGGTGTTTACAGCAAATAGCACACCTGAAAAGATTGATGGCCTTGGATTGTATTTAATCTTAAGATCTCACTCCAACCGATTAACTGCAAGGTACCTCAAAATTGAACTAAGCGGCGGTAATTGTAACCAATAATAACATTACCAGATGGTTACAAAATTACTAAGAAAACAATGGAAATACAAAGTATTGCAGTACCTATTCACCAATTAATCTCTAATATAATAACACGTGTTATTCCATTGTTTTAATATCTATATGTATAAATAGCTATTTTTAACGTGTAAAACAAAGGGATGTAATTCAGTATATATTCAAGCGAATATCTAATTTTTAATATTGTGTTTCTGTTTCGATATCAATGTGTATAAATAGATATTCCTTTGCTGGGTGATCGGGATAATTGTGACACTATGGATGCCGCAAAGGTCGGGGCCCGGTCAGGAATAGGAAATGACTCATGAGCACACACAAAAGAAAAGACAGGATAGGAAGTGACTAATCGACAGAGACAAAAGAAATACGGGAGTGGTCAATTTTCATTGTTCAGGACAGGTTACTCAGAAAAATACCGGACACGACATTTGGGGGTGACGGTGTTTTGCGACAGTGGGGTAGGTTAGTTTTACGACACTTTGACGACTGTAAGGTTTATGGCAAGGGGTTGACGAGTTAGTTTTCGGAGAGAAGCCGAGGAGTTAGAATCGAACCTCCCGAGAGTTAGGATCGTCCTTCCCGAGAGAGCAGATCGGACCGGGAAAACGATGAGATGAGCTGAAGACTTTAGCAACGACAATGGGGGTCTCGACAAACCGCGTCGGTGTCACACATACTCATAGTTCAAACAAAATTATACAAAACGTATATGTGTTTGTGGTCTTTCTCAAGAGTTGTGTTTCTTTTATTTAACTTGTGGACCAGTGCTGCGCCCCCGACGTTCCGTCAGTAGATAGACGACTCGGCTGGACGATGATGACAAAGAAGAAGGCCACGGAAACACAACGTTGGGGTCGACGATCGTCGTTGGGGCAGCACGTGGTTCTACATAATTTTCTATATGTGTGTATAGGTTCGCAAACGTTTGGTTTCCGAGTTATAGAACAGATACCTTTTCAATAAAAACACAATTGTAAATTCTACTTACCCATATTTTGTTTAAAAGAATACTCTCTAATGCAATAATGAGAACTGTGTTTCTGTTTCAATATTTGTATGTATAAATATGAGCGCAACATCAAGGGAAGTAATTCAGTATATCTGCGAACGAACGCTAACATCAGCTCATCGACTATCAGTTTTGTTTGTAATGTAAACACAGTTTTGTATAATGCGTGTTATTCCTTTGTTTCAATATAAATATGTATAAATAGCCATCCGTTCGCGTGGAACACTAAGGGAGGTAATTCAATATAAAGGATGCTTGGAAAATCGGTGGCATAAATTCGAGATTATGTTCTACTAGGAGGCCTACAAGGCGTTGCCCGGGGGAGTAGTAAATAATTTTTTTTTTTTTTACTAATAACTACTGATTTCCTACTGTTGCCACACGCTGTAAAAAAACAAAACAACTAATCGATGTAAAACGTATAAAAAAATGAAACAAAACAACTAATCGATGTAAAACGTATAAAAAAATGAAACAAAACAACATATACGCGAGTTAAATCTTACTTGAAGAACAAATGTCCAAGTAAAGTTTTGC
>OY744522.1:178515308-178555308 GCA_963556195.1 Sepiola atlantica | reverse complement strand
GCACGTGTTCTGGTCAGTGTGTCCATCAAAAGCAAGACCCAAAGAAAAAAAGTTAATTTTCTTGTGCTTCCCTTTTTATATCACGGATTGTAGCGGCCTCTACCATCGCGAAAGGTAGATAATTCGGGTCTAGAACGCCCCCAGTGAATGCATATGTAAGTGTGTAGAAAAAGCTAGGTAATGCTACAGTTTCTGTCACGATAACATTCAAATAGTATTTTCGCTAGTCTCTTTTACGCTTAGCTCTCGAAATAGGATTTTCGTTAGTCTCTCTCACGTTTAACTTTCAAATAGGATTTTCATTAATCCCTCTCACAATTAAATTTCAAATATCATTTTCGATAGTCTTTCTCACGCTTAAATGTGAAATAGCATTTCCATTAGTAACTGTCATGCTTAACTTTTGAAATAACATTTTCACTAGTAACTGTCACTCTTAAGTTTGAAATAAAATTTCTTTTAGTCGTCGTCGTGCTTTATTTTAAAATGCGTAGATCGAATGGACGCATCTTAATAACATCCGTCCTGAAGCGACGTGCAAAAGAAGAACATTCGAGAAATCTGTAGCAGACGAGCATTTCATCTAGTTTATATTCATCCAATCAAAAACGAGTATTTCAATCATCCACCATCGTTGGCTTGATCATTGCTCCGAATTTGATACGCTTGGATCTGATTTAATATCATATTTTGATTTTGATCAAATGCACAGCCAAATCTCTGAGTGTTTTTTATTGGGGATCTTTGACCCGGACTGGCATGGGCTTTCTTCACGTCAATTTATACATTTTCAGTGTCAGGATCAAATGTCGCTGCCCTAAGAAAAAACATGTTCTTATATAGATCTGTCACGAATGAAATATCGGTGCTTTTGTATTATTGGGGGCGGATGAAATTTTCATTTTTATTTTAGAAGAGTCAGTTTAAAAGGGAGATAATTCAAACTGTTTATTTTGTTTTTGTAACCATAACCCATAAGGAAAATCTAGAGTATTAGTAAGAAAAAAAAGGTACTTATGCAGTTTACGGACCGGGTTGAAATAATAACGTTATAATTTAGAAAGCCGTTCTTAACATGGGAGTTGGGGAGTTGATTAACTATACTGTACTTTCAACTAACAATTTGATAAACAGAATAGTTAATCAACCCTCACCTCCACATGTTAAGAATGATTTTCAAATTATAACGTTATTATTTAAACCCGGTCCGTAAACTGCATAAGTACCTTTTTAAAAATGTATTTTCTTACTAATTCTCTGGATTTTATTTATTCGTTATGGTTACAATCAAAACAACAACAACAAGCCGCGCATGCGTGGTCCCCCTCTGTATGTGACTCGATGTGGCGAGTGTAAAATGCAATAAATTTGGGCAATTTGGGGCATTTTTGACCCCCTTTGGCCCCCCTGGAGGCGCGAACCAGAATTTTTCTGAGGTCAAGGATGCTCATTTTATATCCAGAACAATTGCCTCTACATTTTTTAGAAAAATTGAATGGATGGATCAAACGTTATGGGAGGAAAGGGTTATTATTTACCATTTTAGGGGCCTTTTGATCCCCCTGGGGGGCTAACCAGATTTTTTTTCAAAAATTGGAGAATGTCACTTTCTAACCTGACCAAAGTTACAACTTCATGCAAAATTTCAGAGAAATTCAATGGATGGTTGCGGAGAAAAAGATCAAATGACATTCATTTGTTTAGAAGCCGAACGTAAAAGCAAAGTTGAATATCAAATATTCTTATTGATTTTAAGGTTTCGAATTGAAATCGTCTTTGATTTTCGGTTCATTGGTTCTCTTTTGATTCTTGTTTTATATAATTCCTTTCTTTTAATGTTTATATATCAGTAGAAGAATATCTGTCGCATGACGGGTAAAACTAATGCCCCAAACAGAATAGTTTGCACCACTTTTATGTCCCCATTACGATTAAAATGAAGATATAATGCTACTAAACATTTTGTCTAGAATACTTATTCCAATTTTAATTCAAAATCCATCACATGATTTCATTATAGAAAATGCCTTTCTTTTATTGGTGTCTAATGAATATGCAAATCGGAAATATTTTAACTTTCCTAAGTAAAAACCCGTTAAAATACTCTAAAGAAACAGAAATTTGGTATATATATATATATATATATAATCCAGGTAAAACATCCACAGGGTAGTTATCCAAAGAATTTCAACCGGGTTTATAAAATGTGCTCAATATCAAATAGAGCTTTTATATATGATTATTTTTCTTCACACAGATATGTACATAATCTGCGACACTGGCATGTCGATGTTATCGATCGACAGCTGTTATAACTGAGATCTCATCAGGCAGAGTTAGAATTCGATCTTAACTTTAGATCATATTTGGAAAGATGAAATGGAGAAAAAAAGAAAAGAAATATTTCTTTTCTTTTTTCTCCATTTCATTCTTTCCAAATACTAAGGTTAAGATCGGATTCTAACTCTGTCTGATGAGATCTCAGTTATAATAGCTGTTGATCGATAACATCGACATGCCAGTGTCGCAGATTTTGTACATGCCCGTGTAAATAAAAATAATCATATATATATATATATATATATATATATATATATATATATATATACTAATGGGTTACCACTTATCAAGGCCTTGGAGCCACTCGAGGATAAGGATTAAAGAGATCTGGAGTTGGACGATGATACGCTCGTTTAATTATACTATTAACTCTAATTCCGGGTGGTAACAGACCCGCCCTTTAAAAAACGCTAACTTAACCTTATCACTAATCTTAAGTCCGAATGGCAACAGATATCCCTTCAAAAAACAAAACAAACAAACCCTTAACCCTACAACTAACACCAAAATCCGAATGCAAACAGATCTCCATAAAAACCCTTAACCCTACCACTAACTCTAAGTTCGGGTGTCAACACCCCCCCCCCCCCCCAAACAAATCATTGCCTTCTTCTGGGCTATCAAGACAAATACACAAGATTTGTTAAACAAATTGTTTGTAAAAATAAAGAATTGTTCTGTTCGCCGAGCGTTCGATTATCTACGCCAAGACTCGGGAATCTTTGTAACTCCTGAAATACTTTGAAGGACTATTCTGAGTAAGTATCGTTTTCTATTTTTAATATTATTTTCCGTTCTTTTTGCTTTTCTTATTTTTATTTGCGATTGTAAAAACATTCGAACTCGTGTTTCATTTTTAGACGAGTGCAAACATCTATGTTTTTCGGTCATACTTAACTTTGAAATAACATTCACCCCTCCCTCTCCATCTCTCTCTCTCTCTCTCTCTCTCTCTCTGTCTGTCTCTCTCTCTCTTGTTTTTATTTCCATGAAAAACAAAATACAGTTCATTAAGTTCACCTTTTGATATTTCCTTTTGTTTCTTATTGTTTTTTTTTCATCATCGTCTAACTTTTAGAAATATTAGACTTTCATTACAAGTTACCCTAAAATGCAAGATGAACCGGCCTGTACCGATCGTCTTCCTCTTCCACTCGATCAGTTTCCTTCGAAATCGGATCAATTCTACAGAACTTTATAATCTGGATATTGGAGCCATCCTCCCAGATAGAAATTGTCGGTAGAGGAACCAAGAATAAAGCAGCGTTTTTGTCTGCATTCTCGTTATGACAATTCTGAAAACACAAATTCTTTTGTTTCAGAATTTTTGAGATAAGGATTGATAATTTGTATTATTTGGACTATTTGGACTACTATTCTCATCTCAAATGTTAATATCACAAGGTTTCAGTCGATGTAACCTCCGACTATCGGATTAACATCCTAATATGTTATTATTTCTTTCTCTGTTAACTCAGCCTTTCTTCGTTTCTAAGGAAGAAGACAGGGCCTAGTCTCGTCAAATAACGCTGTCAGAGGGTCCGGCCAATCAAAGACCAACAAATCATGCTTGACCACGCGAGATTTTGAGTGATATAAAATAAAGAACGCACTTCCTCCTTCCTCTTTTTTTCCCTTTCCCAGCAAGTAACACGGTCCTGTCAACGAAGTCTTTCTCTCCCTACGACGAGCGATAAGGACGATCCCATCAACAGACTCAAAAGGCATGGGGCAAGAAAACACTGCCTGCCACTGTCTTACACTTACTACACGTCGTCTCCCCTCCCTCCTCACCGGACACAGGACAAATAGTAAGCTTAAACCCTTTCTTTCTTTTCTCTGTTTTAAGTACCTTTCAACACAAATTCCTACCATTTCGTACACTCCCCTCAAAAAAAGGTTAGAGAGACGGCTATTTTCTCTAATATACGCGCACACCAAAACACGTGTGCTTTCCAAGAACAAACTTTAAAAGAGACATTTTATACAAACAGTAAAAGGGACATTTTCCTGTACACAAAACTCAGACATTCATTGAGGAATTTATACAATTTAAATGCACCACGTTAAATAAATTGTTATGTTTATATGAATTTTGAGTGCTGGCTTTCTTACTTTTTGTGTTGGTTACTGGCGTATTTTTACTCGTTCTTTCATGTTTAACGTTTAGAATTCGTTAGTACCCTCACACGTCCTTCTTCAGGTTCGACTGGTCGAACTCGGGAATCTTCATGTTGAACTCGGGAATCTGTACGGAATTTAGAAAGGGACACTTTATTTATTCCACGGGGGGGTGCTTGTTCTTGTTCATCCAGCCATGACTAAATAGAAGTTTTAAATACATCTTTAATTGTATTCGTAGTATCGTCCGTACTGAGGATTGAACCATCAACATCCAGAAGATCGCCACTTAGAACTAATTATCACTAAGCGCTTTTATCCATTGTACCACAGATCCATGCGGGCATGGCTTAAGAAGAACAACCTATCCCCGTGGATTAAATAAAGGGGTCAGTTTTAATTTCGTACAGATTTAGGAGGTCAACATGAAATTTCCCGAATTCGAAAAAGACACACCTGAAGAAGATTGGAGGTTATATCAGCCGAAACGTTGTGATAATAACCCTAATGAGAACAGTAGTCCGAATAATTAAGTATGCCCAATTATTGTCTATGACCAAAATTGGAGGATTGCAGGAATATTTTCAAAAAAAGCTAGCTAAAATAAACCACTAGCCCGATTTTAATCACTTTTTCGCTATATAAAATAATGAAAAAACGCTTTTATTTAAATACATTTTTACTGTTAATGTAAAAGGCAAAATGGTGTTATTGCTTCGTTTTCGTTTCGCGCATTGACCTCAGTGTCCTCTCCATAGTTAAAAAAAATACGTTTTCTCGGAATTGAGTTGATGTACGAAAATAAATTTTATATAATTAGAAAGAGAATTGAATGAATAAATATATCAAAAATAAAAAGTAAATAATCGATTAAATAGTAAAAGCGATTTTATTTTGAAAAACTTAAATCTCGTATTAAAGACAAAATATTTCCCGTTTTTGTTTTTGTTTTGTTACTCGTGAGCTTATATTTTTTTTTTGGGGGGGGAGGGGGATGTTATATTAAAAAGTATAAGATATCTATATTTCTTATTTGTAAATTAAGTTAATATTAATCAGCGTAACTTAAAAGCATATGTGTTTAATTAAAGAAAATGTAATTATAAGAAAATTTATCTAAAAATATCGACATTTCATTTGAAAATTTTATATGATGAAAATAATACCTATTTCGGTGCTTCTACAGAGAAGCGTACATATGAAAAACGCTGAAAATCGCAGTTTCAATTAAATTAACTGGAAAACTCTTTGTATCAAGCAAAAATAGGTAGGCACACCAAAAAATTAGCAAAAGCTATCTAGTAGAATTGTAATAAAAATATAAAAATCCGTTATATTGTTTAATCGGGTCGGTCATTGATTCGATCGAAAAACACAAAATTCAGGGGGAGATAACTCAGTTTGTCACATTAACAAGTAATAAATTAATGCCATTCACGAAAATACGATGAAACTGATTTTTATTTTTAATTAAGATTCTACTCGATCATTTTTCCTACTTCTTGCTGAGGATACTTATTTAAATCTGCTGCGTAAGTATATGATACTGTTTTTTTGTGGTATTGATAATTTAATACGAACGCTTCATTGTACAAGCACCCCTATTTAAGTCAAAATTGTAAGAAATGTTATTACGGTAGCCACGCGCGGATATAATTCGCTATTTTCCATTTTTTTTCTTTTATGGAGATTTTCCATTTGATCTCTCTCTCTCTTAAATCTTTTGCTATATTTCCATTAGGCGATCTAATTTTAAACAATACATATCTCTATTTATATAAAGTTAGTTATGTATATATGGTTATATATCTATATGTACGGGATTCACTCCTAGACTAATTAACCGATAATTATGAATTTTGGAACACAGATACAAGGCGTAATAAGTCGAGATGTTTAGTTTAATTAAGTTTAATGCAAAGGCGGTAAAAAAGGGAGTGGACATTCTTCGTGAAAATTAGGATAACTTAGACTTTTATGAAATTTTAACAATAGATATCAGACATCAATTAATAAATATTACTCGAATTTCAATTTCTTTGGAGTTTTTTTATAGGATTTTTAAAAGATTTTCTTTTAAAACTCTCATTTGAAAATTAAAATATTTCAGATTTGAATTGAATTAGACACGATTTCCTTAATTTAAATTTCTTCTCAAGTCTCCTTTTAACCTTACATTTGAGACATTTTAAAAATTATGTAATGGATTTTAGTCAAAATTGCAACAAACATTTTAGACATAAGGTTTAGTAGCATTATATCTTGATTTTAATATTCGTAAGGGGACATAAAAGTGGTGCAAACTGCTCTTGGACTCTAATTGGCCCGTTCTGGTACGAGTATTCTTTTAGTTTATTATAAGCTGTTATTTACCTGGTTTATAGGGGTTCATGATCGGTAAACGCACCCATAAAAATTACCCCAGTCTTCAAGAGTGGCCTCCTGGGTCAGAGGATATAACCACGACATAACCGTGAATCGATAAATGGTAGTTTATCACGTATTCAGTGTATAATTTCAGTTTATAAATATTAAATATCGATTCTCGTTTAGAATATTGTTTTTAAACTCAAAGAAATCATCATCTCCTTCTCAACAGAACAATCTGTTACAAATCAGAGACGTGATAAAATTCTATTGATTCTTAAATTTGTATGAATACCAGAAGAACACCCAGGACGGGTAAAATGAATTCCCCGAATAGGACTGTTTTGCATCACTTTTATGTCCCCCTTTCAAAGATTAAAATCAAGATATAATGCTACTAAACCTTATGTCTAGAATCTTTATTCCAATTTTGATCAAAATCTATTGCATGATTTTGATTCAAAAACATGTCCAAAATTTAAGACTTAAGCTTAAGGGATTGTAAGAAAAAACTGAAATTCAGGGAATCTTGTTTAATTGTTATCTAATGGCTATCGATCGAATTTAATGCAACTTTGAGATATGTCAATTTTCAAATAGAAGATTTAGGGAATAGTTATTAACTGATGTCTACTACCTATTGTTAAAATTTCACAAATCTCGAAGGGATCTGAATTTTCACGTAAAGCTTCCATCCCGTTTTGACCCCTATGCACACAACTAAATTAAACTAAATATAGTCCACATCACCACCAATTAGACCTGCCATCTGTGTTTCAAAATTCATAATGATCGGGTAATTAGTTTGGGAGTAAATCATGTACATAACTTTTTTACATTAGGCGCCGCGTTAACTTTGACCCCGTCATTAGGATTAGGGCTGGGATCAGGAGCAGTGTCAAAATGGGGGTTAGAGTTAGGGTTAGGGTTAGAGTTAGGGTTAGGGTCAGGGTCAAAGTTAGCGCGGGTTCTAATGTAAAAAAGTAGCCAATAGAGATTAGGTTTATTTGACAGCTTTGAGTTATAAAACTTAGTTTAGTTTTATTTATATTGCATTCCGTATATCCTCACTGTTCTTATTTAAGTTTTCGTCCTTTTCAAAGAACTTTCTGGGTATATTAACCGACAAGTATACACCCTCCCTAAAATAATGACGTACAATAAAATCATGCTTCGCCAGTGTTCACACTAATATTCATATAAAATCATAAAATTACGCCATTAATTTAATTTTTCATCTATAAAATATTATTATCATTTTTAATGACAGAAAGCAAAAAACACGCCTACCGCTGACTTTCATCAAAGTTGTGGATTATTTCCGAATGTATTTCAGACGCCGGGGGTTGTCTGAATTGCTATTTGCTTTCTCGCTTCCCTTCACCACTTTAAATGCTTTCGTCCGGAGGCTAGATGACGGCACTTTTATTACTCTCTAACTTTGTGTTACGGGAATGATATATATTTATTTATATAAAAATATGCAAATAAATACACATCGGTTTTTATTATAGAGTAAAGGATAATCACAATGTACCAACTTATTGGGCGTCAATAACTAATTTTAATTTGTTCCTTTTCACCCCTCCCCGAGATCTGGATGTGGCAAAAGGTCAAGCTTAATGTGGAGTAGGCCAGGAGCGTCACAAGGACGTCAAAGGCTGGTATAGAACAACCAATAAAAATTGCCTGGATACAATCCGCTAGAATTTCCCGGTATGGACACTTTAGGCGGTCGGCGATGAACCTACACATAACGTCGTAGGGTGGTTGAGGTAACTCTTTCGACGCACCCGAAAGGGGAAGATAAGGTATGGCCTGGGAGGATGACATCCTGGGCACTGGGCATAACTAACACATCTGATCGTAGCCAGCATGCCGACCAAATGGGGATTTACTCATTTAAAGTTTCTTGGCCTTTTGGCTAAGATGAAAGTGTAGTATCTGTTCCGATGGATACTACACCCTGCAGACCGGTATCGTCTTGGCCTTCGGGGCTTGATTCCGCCGATCTGTGGGTTTGTCCTGTGCAGTTCTAGGAGGTCCACCCTCCCAGGATTTGCCTCCCCTCTTTAGGGTGGAGTAAGTTTATTGCTTACTGCCTGAGGCGCTCCTACCGGGAAATACCGACGGGGCTGCCCATACATTTTTTGTAGGCCAGAGTGCTCACCTTCTCGGGCGCTGACTTTTAAAATCCCACTTTCCCGACCTTGTGTCACATCTTACCGCTGTGGGAGGAAGATAAATGGAAAGTTGTTTGATTTCTAAATCACTAGTCTATTGTTTGTGTCATTGTTTATGACGTCATTTATTCATCACAATTGTGTGACGTCTAAATAGCAAAACTGGAGCATTATTCATTGCTCGCTAGTGGAAACGCATCAAACATGAGTCCCTTAATTTTGCCCAAACGTATCACTGAATGCGGCCGGAAAAGCCTGATCTGTTGGGTAAATAAACAACTCTCTCTCACCTTGTCGGATTTAACTTGTTTGGCAGACGGATCGATCTATTGTTTATTAATCAACGAAATCGGAATGCACATCATTCCCCGCAAGAAAATTCGAGACTGTCCGTCTACATTGGGATATTTGCACAACTATAAACTGCTCCAGGATGCATTTTTCAACCTCGGTGTGAACAAAGTGATTCCAGTCGAACAGCTTATGGCCAACGATAGCCGTGCTCTTCAAATGTTCACCTCTTGGTTCAAGTGTTTCTTTGAGTTGAACTATTCCCCAGATGACAGAACGTTCGCGCCGTTTGATCCGGATAAACCGAAGTGTCAGTCAGATGCATGCGATGAACACAAGTTAGTTAATTCAACGAAGACGGTAGATAAGTTTCGCCACAAGGAAAACGTGGTTAAGAGGCGCGGTAAAAATACGTCGACATTGCCAGCAGAGAAGAATCGCCTTCGTGGGTCCGGAGATGTCGCCTATAAAGATCAGCCACGCAAGACAACAACATATAAAAGATCTGAAGCATTGCAAAAAGAAATAGGGGATCAGAGATCAGCCGCTACTTACACGGTCAAGTCACAGGACGACTTGAATAGGCTGTCAGATTTGTCACTTACACCGATTGAAAAAGATACTCAGACCGGAATTTGCCTCCATTCTCCTAATAACAATGGCGTCCAAACGGATCAAATGAGAGAAGAGAGTAATGTTCACAAGAAAATCACAAAGGAAAAACTTCGACCTGAAAATGTAAGTAATATTTTAGAAAACGCGGCAAAGCTTTCTTGTGAAGCAGAAATCCTGTCAAAATGCGAAGATTATTGTAACTTTGAAACTGGTACATCGACTGAGTTACTGGGTTTTACTAAGCCGGAACAAGGAGTCATGACGCTATCAAAATATGCAGCAGGGGCGCTAAATGGTGGCCAGTTAGGCAAAGAACTATTAACAGAAAAGCCGATCGATGAAAACAAAGAATGCATTTCTGAATGTATCACTGAACTGGAGTCGAAGACATTAGAGTGTTCATTGAAAAAACATACCGGCAATGACCACTCAATTCAACAATCATTGGCTGAATTAGTTTCACGATCAAAATCCGCATCAGAGCCGCTGAACGAATGCCTTTTGCACAAAGAACAATTAGTCGAACAGCCAATTGATGAAAACCAAGAACTTATTTGTGAATCTCACACTGAGATCGTATGTAAAACCTCAACGTCTTCATTGGAAGAGTATACGGAGGGCGAGGACACAATTACACAATTATTTTGCGAATCAGTTTCACTGGCAAAATCAACACCAGAGTTGCTGAACGAAGATAAAGTGTCCAAAGAAATATTAGAAAAACAGCAAATCGAGGAAAACCCAAAAAATATTTCTGAATGTTTCACAGGGCTTGAGTGTAAAATCACAGAGTGTCCATTGAAAGAACAACACCACGACGACGACGACGACCATCCAACAACAGAATCATTGTCTAGTTTAATTTCACCACAAAAATCTATATCAGGGCCGCTAGACAAAAGCCAGTTAAAAGAACAGCCAATTGATGAAAACAAAAAAAGTATCTTTGAATGTTACACTCAACCGATGTCTAAAATCTTAGAGTCTTTAGTGGAAGAGGAACCCGATGACGACCACCAAATCAAACAACCATTTCATGGATGTGTCTCACCATCAAAATCAGCATCTCGGCCGCTGAACGAAGGCCAATTGGTTAAAGATCCTTTAACAGAACAACCAATCGAGGAACATCAAAAAGGCATTTCTGAAGGTTTTACTGAGATTGAGCGTAAAATCTCAGAACATACCGAGAATGATGAGCAAATTACAAAATCATTTTCTGAATCAGTTTCACCAACAAAATCAATATCAAAGCTGCTGAACGAAGACCAGTTGCTCAAAGAAATATCATCAGATCAGCCAATCGATAAAAATCAAGAAGGCATTTCTGAATGTTTCACTGAGCTGATGTCTAAAATCTCAGAGTTTCCATGCGAAGAGCATACCGATGGCAACGACCTAATTACACAATCATTGTGTGGACCAGGTTCAGTATTGAAATCCACACCAAAGCCGTTGAACGAAGGCCACTGTCTCAAAGAATTATTAGCAGAATCGCCAATCGATGAAAACAAAGAAGGTGTTTCTGAAGGTTTCACTAATCTTGGGTCTCAAGTCGCAGAATGTTTATTGAAAGAGCATACTGAGAACGATTATCCAATTACGCGACCAGATTCATTATCAAAATCCACAGCAGAGCCGCTGAGCGAAGACCAGCTGCTTAAGGAAATATTAGCAGAACAGCCAATTGATGAAAACCAAGAAATAATTTCTGAATGTTTCACTGAGCTGATGTCTAAAACCGCAGAGTGTTCATGGGAAAAACACACCGACGACGACCACCCAATTACACAATCATTGTGTCAATCAGTTTCACTCTCAAAATGCACATCAGTGTCGCTGAACGGATGTGAGTTTGGAAAACAACAATTACCAGAAGAACCAGTCGATGAAAATCAAGAATGTATTTCTCAACATTTCACTGAACCGATGTCTAAAATCTCTGAATCATCATTCGAAGAACACACCGAGGACGACCAGGCAGTTACACAATCATTTTCTGGGTCAATTCCAGTATCAAAATGCAAATCAGAGCCGATTAACGAAAGACAGTTTTGCGAAGAAAAGCCAATTAATGAAAACCAAGAATATGTTTCGGAATGTTTTACTGAAATCCTAGAGTGGTCATTCGAAGAGCATACCTTAGAAGAGCATACAGTTACAAAATCATCTTCCGGATTAATTTCACTAAAAAAACCCACAACAGACTCGCTAAACGAAAAACACTGCCGCGAACTATCATCAGAAAAGCAAATTGATGAAAACCAAGAATGTATTTCGGAATGTTTAACTGAGGTGATGCCTAAAATCCCAGAGTGTCCATTCGAAGAGCATACCTTAGAGGATCACTCAATTGCGCAACCATCTTCTGGATCCATTTCACTAACACAACCTACAGCAGATCCCATGAACGAAATACAGTTTTGCGAAGAGCTATCATCAGAAATGTCAATCGGTGGAAACGAAGAATGTATTTCGGAAAGTTACGCTGAACCGTCACTAAAAATCTCAGAGTGTTCATTGGAAACAAATACCTTAGACGACGATGACGCAAAGCAAATTACACAATCATTTCCTGGATCTTTTGAAATCGAAACTTCGTAACAAGACACATCTGAACATAACATCTTTTCTATTGCGGAAGAAAAGCCGAAATACAATCCATTGGTTTACCCCACAGGATTTCTCAGTTGTCTTTCTTCAACGTACTCGAAAATCTTAGTGTTTAAATATTTGTTTCACAATAAATTCTCACGTTCAGTTTTACTCTCGATTTTTGCATAATTTAAAAAGTCATTTTTTTTCAGATAGTTTCAGACAATTTGTCTGGTTTGTATTTTATATTTTCAATAGTGTCAACGGTTCGCTTTAAGAAGTTCTGTCCGTCTTTCGGTCGGTCAACCGGTGAATTACACTTCACTTTGAAATAGCATTTTTATCGTACTCTTTTGATAAAAATTAAATATATTTATTTAAGTAACCTGGATAATAAAGTTTCAATATAAATATAGTTATGTGGGTCAATCTTCAAAACCTAGGATAGTCCGTGAATCTACAACAAATAGTCATAAACTAAAACTTTATATGAATATATATATTGTTGGAAAAATATATATTGTTGAAATATATATATATATATATATATATTTGTGGGTTCAACCAAAAATATATATTTTCTTTTTATAATATCCAAAAATGTTCTATATTGCAAACTCTATGAAATTGCATTACAAGCTACAAACAGAAAAAAATAACTCCATGCATTTAGCCTGACGATTCCCCCCGGGGATGAAACACGGGAGCCTCTGTGTAGCTTGATTGCCATATATATTCATTGCTTACTACCTAGCTCTACTTACGTATCGAGCACTGTTGAAGTAAATACTGAAAACTGACACATAAAAAATTATATCTCCTTATAATATTTTACGTGGATACATGAAGTACTAATATATATATATATATATATATATATATATATATATATATATATATATATATATATATATATATATATATATATATATATATATATATATATATATATATATATATAATATAGGGGTATTCCAATGACTAAAGGAACAATTAATCCATACTTTTCATCTGCTCTTTCATTTTCTTTCTTCCCGTTATTTCATGTATAAATTTTTCATGTGCTTTGACTTGCCGTTGCCTTTGTCGGGAGCTTATTTTGATCTTTTTCTATCCTCTTTTCCTATGTTTTTTCGATTTGAGGTTTTTCTTATTATTACTGAATTGAACTTTTTCCCTGATGAGCTACATAGCTGAGATGAAAGACTGCCCATTTCCCCTCGAAATGCGCTTAGGTTGTACAAAAACCATTAATTTTGAAAAAAAAATACAATATAAACATATTATGAGAATTTTGCTTTCCTGTAAGACAAGAAGAAAGATTGGAAGAACAGAACAAAACGAAATATGAAGATTAAGAAAATGAATAAACAGATGAAAGGTATGGGTTGATAGTTCCTTTCTTCATTGTAATATATATATATATATATATATATATATATATATATATATATATATATATATATATATACAGGGTGGGCAAAAATAAGGGTCCTATTTTTAAAAATTCATAACTTTTTTATTTATTGATTTTTTCTTTTTTTTTTTAGAATAAGTAAAGGACCCCTTCCGAAGCAAGCATGAGCCGTATTAGCCCTAAGGAACGTACCCTCATTTAGAAAACATTATTTTTGCTTAAAAAACTCAAAACAGTGTAAAAAACAATACTTTAGTTTTTGTAAGTTTTAAGAAGTGTTTTTCGGCTAAAATTTGTTTTGTTTATTTCAAAAAATCTCGGAAGGGTCAGTCTACACACACATAAAGTTTGGTGAGTTTAACTTTTATTTTGTGGAAGTTATTCAAATTCAAGTTATTCAAATTTAAAGATAGGACCCTTATTTTGGCCCACCCTATATATATATGTTTTTTTTTCTATTCAAAGATCTTAGAAATCAAGGGGCCACTTCCTTGGGCTAACACTTAATCTCTATATGAAATACATATATATTCTCCGCAGAGATGATTTTTCTTATGGATGGGGCAGTGAAGTAGCTAACCTTACTATAATTTCTATTAAAAAGTTTGTGCAGGTTGTGTGTGGGGGGAAGTGTTTGTCGAGTAAGTTGAGGAAAAGGTGGCCTACCCTTGTCTTGGTATAGCTACACCCTCCCTCTGCAAAATACATACCCCCATAATTGCCCCATTAAATACCGACTTCCACTCCGGATAATTTTCCCAACTATCACCCCTCATAAATATAAATAAAAAAAAAAATACAAACAAATACCTTAATCAACCCATATTATCACTACTTTTCAAGAGCAATAATTATAACTTTCCCAAAAATATTTCTCCAGTCATTAAGAGGATAACACCTCCATTTCACAACATTATTATTACTCCCATAAGTCCTCACCATTTCTCGGGCATAATGCTAATCTCCCATATCTCCCAAACAGATCCAATCTTGCTGACCCAATCCTTACTCTTATCTCTAAACCAGTTTTAATCAGCATACCAATTTTATCATCTGGATAAGTATTCACTATACCTTAGTTAATAACATTAAATCCCGAATACAAATCATTCAAAAACCCTGCAGAGCTACTGCCCTTAGACCACCGGGATGATATCTTTATTTAAATTATTTTGAGATTGATTTAAAGTACTTTAATCCCGGATTTAAACTTGAATTTAATTAATGTTGTTCCTTTTAACCTTTTAAATCCGTAAACCCATTTTCTCTCCCTTATTCCTTTAGAAGACACCTCATTAAACCCCAAAACAGTAACGGCCAAATATACGATACGCATAATATTGGCTCACGGGATTTATATATAAATATTCTTTTAAAATTTTTTTTTAATATCTCTTTTTTTTTTATATCTCTTTAAATCTTCTCCCTTTTAAAACTCAACTGTTACTTTTCACCCTCCCCTTTTTTAAAAACCTTATTAAACCTTCCTTACACTAAATTTAAGCAAACATACACAACACTATAAGCAAATAACGCGTCCAAACGAGAGTGACACGTGACTTCACATTTCCGAAACAGATTACAACAGAAGCTGAAGAAAGCTTGAAACCGCCGGTACGAATGTTGTACTCATTTTTCTGTACCAAAATAAATAAATATTACGCTCTTAATTTTTAAGTTTTAACTTAATTCTCAATTAATCGAGCACTCTGCTGGGATTTTTCCTGCTATGGTACAAAGAAGTTATATATATATATATATATATATATATATATATATATATATATATATATATATATATATATATATATAAATATATGTGACAGCGAGAGAGAGAGAGAGAGTGTTAGTCGTTTTTTAATTTTTAATTTTATTTAATTTATTTATTTATTTTTCTTTTCACAAGAAAGGTATATATTTATTTGAAATGAATGACATCACAAAAGTAGCTTTACTTTTTATTACATTCAAAAGTAACCATTCATCCTTTATGATGTCATCTATTTTGAAGTAGTTACTTTATTGAAAAATGTCAAAGTTTAGTAATTATATATTTAATGAAAAATACTGACCGAACGGGTCACGTGTTGTCGAGTAACTAATAAAAGGCAACAGCACGAACAGATATTTATCGATATTACAAACATGAAGCTTAAAAAATTCGAAAAAAATAATATGTGATATTGTTAAATAGTCAGGAGACGCTCAATAGTACATATTCACTGATTTAATTTCGCAGGGGAACGTTGGTACGCAAACAGGAAATTGGGTTTAAGCTAGATTTAATGTATGCTAGAAACGGATGTGACGTCACATGGCCCAAAGAGAGAGTAAGTGATCGAAGTAACCAGTTCCGGTAGAATCTGGTAAGCTACAGGACGCGAGAAGAAATTACTTAAGAAACGATTATAACGAAGGGACTTAGGACTCAGAAATCAGGGGACTTGGTATGTCCCCCGACGCTAGCAGAAAAGAAGGCAACGTAAACAGCGTAATAAATGGTCCTTCTTCAAATTCGGAATTCTTATTTTACTTGTGTTGTGCCAACTTTAATTCTAAAGCGAGAATGCACCCCCGCATGTATACGTTTGCGGCTGAAGTGCCTCATTCGCGGAGGACCGCTGTAGTTTAACGCGGGAGACACGAGGTATGATTTAATTTTCTGTTATGATTTTTTTTCGTTTGTATTCGATATCAAACATATATTTTATTTGATCGTGAAATACGAGATATTAGATATTAGACCTCCCATTGGAGGGATAATAATGCAACATATAGATCTCGCGCTTATCCAGCAAGGGGAATGATTAGTCAAATATAGTTAATGAGTTTAGTTAATAAGAGGAAGAAAATAGGGAAAAGTGAGGATGTTGCCAGAACTAGCGAGGAGAGAGAGAAGAAAAAGAAATAGAAAAAAAAGAAAGAATGACTATCGAGAAAAAAAAGAGATGTAAGTACTTTGTGTATATATATATATATATATATATATATATATATATATATATATATATATATATATATATAGAGAGAGAGAGAGAGAGAGAGAGAGAAAGAGAGAGAGAGAGAGAGAGAGAGAAATAGTTTTATTCATAAATAGATTTAAAGAAATACGCGTATATTAAAAAGAGAAAAAGAAAAAAGAACAAAAAAGAAAATGCACACGCATACATACAATGGTAAAGAGAAAGAAGAGAAACGAACACGATTTAAAAAATATAGCACACGCACACACCTACCCACAAAAACACTTACTGATTAGAAAAAAACATAATTTTACAAGAAATAGAAATAAAAACATTGGCTTGTAAAGAGAGAGAGAGAGAGAGTGTGTGTGTGAGAGAGAGAGAGAGAGACAACATACATTTTTTTTTATTGTTTTGTATTCTGGTTTTAAAAACAATTTAAGATTTTTTTTTGTTTAATGCTTGTTAAATGTATTTCTATTTGCTCGCTGGTTAGTGGGGGGAAAGGGGAGAAGAGTGGTAATGCAATTTATTACTGCTATTTGACATAAAATAGCAGAAGTGTTATATAAAAAAAACCTAGTTAGCGACAGGGCATTCAGTCCTTTTAATGAAACTATGGTAGTAATTGCATTGGGGGTAGTGGTCGCTGGAACCCTGAGTTACCAAGTGGTCAAGCCCAACATTTTGATAGGAAAGATTCAGCGTTAACGCGACGAATGGGAAATGATCTCGAATTGATAGAAATCGCGCCGGGATATTTCCAATGGGATGCGAATTGCTAGGGCAATTCAGTGCGTTCCCATGAGGGAGAGAAGGACGAAGAGAGTCCCAGCTGGGATATAACGCAAGGGGTGACTAAAAGAAAGCCGACGTAGATCGTAAGCGTTGTTGCCTTACACCCCGGTTGGTCCTTTGGGGTTGAGGGCGACCTATATTTTTTCGATGGACTGTAGAGCCAAAAAATATCCGGGGGATCATTTTCGGATGAAGAAGGGAGGAATGTAAAATAGTCAGAGAATGCTCACTAGTACAGATTGGATGATTTAAGTCTGCAGTGGAACGTTGGCGCGTAAACATAAACTTGGGTTCAGTCAGGGTTAGCTTATGCATTCCGAGGTCAGCTATACCTACTGTATGCTAAAATTAGTTGTGACGTCACACGGCTAAAAGAGAGAGTGAGTGAGAGAAGTAAGCAGTTCGAGTGGAAGCTGGTAAGCGACAGGACGTGAGAAGAAATGACTTTAGAAACGATTATAACGAAGAGGCTCGGGCTCTAATAAATCCGTGGCCCCGGTATGCCTCTAACAGCAGAGAAAATCACGCCAATAGCCTAATAAATAGCCCTTCTTCAAATTGTGCAGTATTATTCTTTTCGTTGTTTTGCTGTATCAACTTTAATTCAAGAGCGAGAATTCACCCCTTAATGGAGACGATTTTGGATGAAGTGCCTCAGTCGCGGAGACCACCGTAGTTAAAAAAAACAACAACTTGCTACTGTAGACGTAAGGGGCTACTGAGAATTAGGGTGAAAGTTTAGGGCCTCATCCTAAATTGGGAGCTGTGCAGCTAGATTCTTATTCAGATTAGTTTTAAATTTCCGCATGTCGGTACAGTCGGGGAAACAGGGAGCAGGGAGCAGGGAGGGACTTCCAAAAGTCGACAGCTCGAGGAAATAAGCTATTGGAGTAGAAGTTAAAGAATTAAACGGGGAGATGTTAGGGCAAGCTAACAGAACAAAATCGAGTTATTTCTTTTGGACCAGAGAAAAGAGATATCGCCCTTGGATGAAAAGAAGTCATCTGCCAGACAGTGAAAAGTAAATAGAACGGCTCTCATGAAAACAAGCATCTCGCGTTCAGCGGTTTTATACCTTTCAATTTAATCAGTGTGTTGTTAAATATATCTGTTAAAGGTTCTACTTCGTACTCCTTCATTTTTTGAGTTGTAATTGAACCGATAACGTATAAACATCCAGACGTAAGACGTATTCATTTTAATTCTGAACATATATAAAGATAACGTTTCTCTGTAATATTGTAATATATCGAGGTGGGTAACTTAGATAGTTTTGATTAACGGGCAATGTTTTTGTCCGGTTGTACTGGGAATAATCAAGTATAGAGCTGACTAACAGGGTTAAAAGGTCATCACGTATGAGTGCGGTAACGGGGAGATGTAGCTAACAGATCGGATGAGGAATTGCGTCATAAAGAGAAAAAGTGTTTTTTTGTTAAGGAGAGAAGAGTTACTGACGAGACGTGACGCTAAACTGATGAGTTTAATATTGGCTAATAAATCAGAAAATGTGAGAGTTCTCTCATTCTCTCCTCCTCCTCCTACGACGTGTTTGTATTCGGAGACGCCAATGAACGGGCCATCTGTTTAACACCAACATGATTACAGTTGGTGTTTTTTCCACTTAATCCACGGGGAAATGTTTTTCTTAATGACCTTTTATTTCAACTTTCCAGCGGTTCGATCCCCGGATCACCCATCACGACTGGCGGTCGACCCTTTTTTTTAGTTCATGTTGTCTAATGCTGATGAAATAATAGCAATAACTTATCTCGATTTCATGTTCATAAAACAATCGAAAGTTTGCTTAATATTTTATTAAATGTTTTTAATTTTAAATACTAAGGAGAGTGTTCGCTTTCAGCCGACTCGTAAGTCTCACTTCTCTTATTTTGTCCTTTAGTCCCCACTTTCATTGAGCGATGTTTCTGACAAAGGGGGAAGAATTGCTGTTTTCTTGGTAGGAATCTATCCATGTAAAACTTATCGTTGGCTAGTTTTTGACATTGAAATGGTATTTTCTTTTAGCTCCTTACATCAAGTAGCTTCATGCCTTGTCTGGAGCGATTTCCATAAAAAAAATGTATGACGAAAGGATTTTTGATTTTAGATTTTTGACACCGGTACCCTTGGAACATTTAAAAATAATTAACATTGAACATCATTATTTTCTTACCCTTAATAATACCAAGGTATGGATCCCCTAAACGAGAAAGTTAATAAACCACTGAATGCAATGTTTTAACGGTAGCTAGTATTTAAAGATTTAAAAACATTTTTTGGTGTTTATGTATCGTAGAACCGAAAAATATTTTTACCTTTAATTTTGAAGAGTCAAATAAGAGGGAGATAACTCAAAATTTTCAACCAGGGTTTATGTTGAAATGCATTTTACTATTACTTAATGTATAATAAAATTAAAACAGTGTATACGCAAAAGGATACATTAGGAATAAAACAATCACAACGCTTTATGGTATTCGGCACCAATAGAAAAATAAAATGATTTTTTCAAATAAATTAATTATCAAAAGCAGAAGAGGAAAATAGAAAAATACGTAAATGGAAAGTGAAAAACATGAAACAAGGGAAATAAAGTTTTTGAAAAAAATGAAAGTTTTACATTCGGTAAAATTCAGCAATTTTTTCGAAAATTAATCTGTGCGCTTGCAAGAAGTCTATTAGTTTGGCATTATCTTTGGTTAAATATAAAATATCTTGCAAGTTCAGAGAGTTAAAATCCATTTTAAGATAAACATTGGTTGAAAAATTTGAGTTATCTCCCCCTTATTTGACTCTTCAGAATTAAAGCTAAAAACATTTTTTTCGGCCTTACGATACATAAGAACAAATTTAAAAAATTCAAATTTCCAATTTTTAAGTATCATTTTTCACCGAGAGTTGAATTAAAATAGTTTATTCACACTTTCAGGGTGTTATATCTTTAAAAGTGGTCGTTAAGTTTCGACTATACTCTCTCTATCCACTCTCATTTCCGTCTCTCTCTCTCCATTTATTAAAAATCAATAAAAAACCCATCTACTCCGCATACTGCTTGTCCATTGTCTTTTTAAAGCATAGCAAACATCTATTAAACGTTAGTTGTAGTAGTAGTTTAATGTCATCTGATACAATAGAAAAAAGTACGTGGTAGCGATTTTTACGAAAAAACAAAACTCTGATGCAATTCTCCACCTGCATTTTGCATAGAATTACATCAAATATGTTGCTAAGGTTGCTGAAAAAATGGTTAGATCATTGTACCACCCCAGAAAAGAACCTCACCCATGACGCAATACTGCATAAAAACCAGATTCGTCCTAAGATGGATACTGCTGTCATATGAGAGAAGGTGCCGATCGGAGCACTCTTTCTTGTCTTGATAGAGTACACAATAGATTGCTATTTAATGGGGGATTAACTCTTCTCGTCTCTGCAGCCTCTTTCACACAGAAGAGATGTTGTTAACCTCTCTCTATTGTATCGTAATGTTTATGGTAGCCGCTCGACTGAGCTCCAATCCTTCGCCTTCATCCCCTGTAAAACATTCACATTAACAGTCTGGCTACAACCACAGCAAAGACATTCAGTTCTGTTTGACGGCGTTCCTCATTGATAATAGGACCAAAGGCAAATTATCAACTCAGTTGGTTGTGTTGTGTTTCACTGAGAGAAACCTTTCAGCTATCCGTGGAATCGTTCCATTATGCCGTTGGAGCAGGTGCTACGCAGTTGTTAGTATATACTTGGTGCCTAAAAAGGGGTTGAATTCGTCGAAAATTTTTGACTGGAACTGTGTGCCCCTGTTGGTCGTGATGATTGCGGGTACACAATATGTGGCTATTCAGTCTTTCAAGATAATTTTTGCTACTGTGTCTGTTGAGATGTCCTTTAACCAGATTGCAGTGGGCCAACGAGAAAAAGATTAACAATCGTTAGCAAATAGCAATAATTCTGACAAAGTGAAAGAAGTTCAACGATGTCTACGTGGAGATGAAAGAACCTGGCGTCGGGGTTTCTAAATGTCCCAATGGTATGCCAGTAAACTTTGCTATGCTAGCGGTTTATGCAATTGCCAGTCTAGATTTTGATATCTTTGTTCATCCCAGGCGATACAAATCGTTCGCTGATAATTTTCAGGATGGCTCTTTTGTTCGGATGGGAAAGTGAGTGAAAATAATCAAATATGCGTTGTCGCAGTGAAGATGAAACGTACCCTCTACAATCGCTAAACGGAGATAATTTGGTCTTAAACGCCCTCTGGTAAATCTATGTTTAAGTGTGTAGAACAGGGTAAGCAATATTAAAGAGTAGAAAATCGACTTCCAATCTAATGAGGCTGATCTCTTCTATTCCCTACGACTCCTTTCTCACAGAAAAGACGTTGCTAGTTTCTCTCTGCTCTATTTTTATTTCGATTATTTCCTTGCATTGGACTTTTGAATCCAATTATTATAGCCCGCCAAAAAAAGAAAACAGTATAAAAAAGAAGAATATAGGCTTTCTAGTGTTTTTTGGTTATTTTTGTTTTATGTGCTTGTGATCATTTAACAATTCCTTTGTTAGCTTGACCTGTAACTAAGGAATAACGAATTGGTTGTGCGGAAGATGATTTATTAAACATTTTCTGAAACACATTGAATAATATTTGTTGATGTAAATTTTTTTAGAGCATGATTACAAAATAATCATTATGTTATTAATGTTGTATTATACTGAGTGCTGGTATATATATATATATATATATATATATATATATATATATATATATATATATATATATATATATATATATATATATTTCGGCAGCACGTCTTTATGATCTTTCTGTTCAGTTTCTCGACTCGACTGAAGATAGTCGCGAGACCGAAAGCGCTAGAGAAATGGCCCAAGACACAACATTAGGCGCCATGATCCATCAATTGATACCAGAAACCCGACGAATCGCTCGCCGAGTCGAGAAACTGACCAGAAAGATCATAAAGAGGGAGAACTCCGTGGTCTTCAACGACACATGTCTACATTAGACGATACATTAGACGATAATAAAATGTCGTGGAGACAGAATTATGAAAGACAGAATGTAAAAACAATTACACACTGGAAAATATAAACAAATAATGAGTGAGAGATTGAACGGTTTCGTTATCTGAAGATGTTTGTTGACCCGAACGAAACCGCTGAGTCTCTCGCGTTTTTTATTTTTCATGTTTAATTGATTTTCTATTCTGTCGGTAACACACACACACATCTCTCCCTCTCCATCTCTCCCTCTCCATCTCTCTCTCTCTCTCTCTCTCTCTCTCTCTATATATATATATATATATATATATACACACACACACACACACACACACACATATATATATATATATATATATATATATATATATATATATTGTTGCGGTCTGTGACCTCTTCTTTGTTACTCTTTAATCAGACGCCACCGTGGCCATAAAAGCAGGAGCAGCTGATTAGCAAAAAAGCAGGGACAGCTGATTTCACGGCTATGACGTAGAAGATGACTGACTCCTGCTTCTTTGTTATTGATTTTTTTTAGTAGAAGATTCTAGAACATAACACTGGAGCAGATTTCGCATGTCTTCCCTATTTTTCAGACTGGGAAATAAAACATTTTAATTTTAGAACTAGCAGAGGTGAATATAAACGCTGTCAAGTTACTTTCCAACTATATTTGATCAAGATAAATTCCACCAAGAATTATTTTTACTTATTTCTTTGTTTAATAAGCCAGCGGCTGTAATGAATCTCGTTCTAAACGTATTTACCAGGTGTTTTCCCCAAAATCAAGCTCAGCCGATGGACCAGTCGTCGAGCCAGGAAACCGAAGAGGACAGCAGCAGCAGCAGCAGCAGCAGCAGCAGCAATCAAACAACCCTTTTCAGTGCTAGCTAAATCAAACTACATGCGATAACTTTATCACACTTTGCTACTACTTGCCCAGTTCACCTGATTACAACGTGTCTCTTCCAGGCTCTAACAGTCCAGCCCGCTGCAGCAGCACAGCTCTCTCTAGCAGTCCAGCCCTCTGAAGCAGTCTCCAGCAGTCCAGCCCGCTGCAGCAGCACAGCTCTCTCTAGCAGTCCATCCCTCTAAAGCAGTCTCCAGCAGTCCAACACTCTGCAGAAGACTCCAGCACCATGCAGCACTCACTAGCTACCTAGCGCTCTGCAGTTCTCTCCGGCAGCCCATAGCGTTTTGCAGCACTCACCAGCAGCTATCCAGCGTTCTACAGTACTCTCAGGCGGTTCACAGCTCTCTTCAACAGATCAATCTCTTGGTAACGACCACACGGACCAGACCTACCTGAAGCGCTTCATCACACCGCAGGGACGTCTATACAAATCTCTATGTGATACCAATCCAAGCTCTCCAGGTTCCTGTGACTGTCGACTCAGCCTTTTCTGCTGTCAAGGTTCCGAAAAAACCCTTTCCGGTGACGTCATCAATGTCATTCCAGTCTTACTTACTATTCACATTATTAGCTTTATAGTAAATAAACTTCTATATTTTAAACTGTTCATCTGCGTTTGCCCTATCTTCCTTTCCATTTGTCGTTATTTGCCTGTGCCCACTTTCTTAGTTGTAAGACGGATCATCTCCACAGTGACCAGTTTACAGAAAAATAATGTGCCCACGTTACTTACTTGATTACCGAGAATATGTATTCCAAAATTCATTAAAAAAATTATCTTTATAGATATTTATAGATATTCACACACTAAAAGTTAACATTTATCAAAAAAATTATTTTTACTCACGTTTCAGATATTACAAAATTCAGAATTATCCGTTCACTAGTTTAGGAGATTATCTTGTACGCCCCCCCCCCACACACACATGCGCACACATGCACACACATATCTAACTTTATGAATACAGGGAAGATATAACCGTTTTGAAGATGTTTCAAATCTCTGCGCATGCGTAAGAAAGTGGCGAACGCATAAATTGCATAGTTTTGCCAAACACGTGCACAGAAGAACATGCGTGTACACGTGATACTTAATTAAATGAAATAACAAATGACGATGCATAATCAGACTTCAGTTCCAGTTTCCTGTTTCCCATTTCCGGTCGACGCTATTTAACCACGTCCTGTGACGATGCTTAGAGACATAGAAACATGACAAGAAGTCGTGAGGACGAATAAAAGCCCGACAAATGAAGATGGTGTCTTGTTTATTAGTTACAAAAGAAAGAAAAAAAAATGAAAGAGACCAATTAATGATGATCAAGGTTTTCTCTTTCGTGTCTTTTAATTATTCTTTTTCTCTCGCTCTACTCTTTTCAACCAGCGAATGGCTCCCTCTTTCCCCACCTTTTCTGTCGCGCATGTCAATAACAACAATAATTCAGTATCGTGACCTTTCTTGTTTTCAATAGTCAAAAAGGATTTAACCTATTGATATATATTCAGAAATAAAACTACTTGTTGAAGATGTAAACCTACATACTTGTTAGGCCAGTATAAACAGATATTATACAGATGGATCTACCTAAATAGTCACATTGGGAAGATACTTGGAATTTCAAATTAAACAACAAGCATTAAACTACTCAAGACAAGACTGGAGCCAGGAATTGAGAGAACGCACGTGTTGTTTACTTCGTGTTTTTATTAGCTGCTTTTTAACCTAACTCTATGCCGAGAATGAGAAAAAGGTGAAACCTCGTTTCTACTTCTAGCGAGACGTCAGTAAAAATTTCTAATAAAGAGAGATAACTCATATAACTAGTACATTGCAGGTTGAATGTAAGAATATATATTAAAGTAATCAAAATAGTAAATGAAGAACGTGATTTGTTTTGATGATACATTTAAAGTTTACAATTATAATGTCTATTGAGAGAATACACTTCATGCTTTATTAACTGTCTTGTTACCTGTTTGAACTGTATGCTATCTGTAATGAGAAAAGGGGAAAGCCTCGTTTCTATTTCTGGGGTGACGTCAGTGAAGATTTCTAATAAAAGTGAGTAAACTCATAACTGATTATTACAGAGGATATTACATATAACTATTACATTGCAGGTTGGAGGTAAATATATATTAAACAACAAAAAATAGTAAATGACGAATATGATTTAAGAATTGGTTTTTATGATATATTCAAAGTTTACAATTATATGATGTTAATTGTATGGGTGACACTGGAATAATTGGATTGCTGGATTCTTAGAAATATTATTTCAAGTGAGTTAGATGTTTTAAGATATATGAATGTTTTATGTATCCAGAGTATTATGCTCAGACCTAAACTCCAAACATGGCAATTGGAATAAACTATTGTGATTTCAAAATCTGAATATATTAAACAATTGATTTTTTTGCTAATAAAATAATATATTTTTTGGAACAAGTTGCTGGATAAGATTAAAACCTGCAGTATCATCTGAAATGTTATAATAGATTGGACAAATTAAAAATAATAGTAAAAATAGAATTTTAAAGAACTATTGGATGAAATATTTAATAGAACTTAAGCTGTACTATGCAACATATATACATTTTGGTTCCGAGACTACTTGCTCCTCACATGGGGACGTTTAATATAAGGTGCCACGAAAACAAAGTGAAAGTTTGAAGGAAAAAAAACAAACAAAAAATAGAAAAACAAAGAAGTCGAATAAGAAAAAGAACAATGAAACGAGGATGAGCAGGGAAGGAGTGAAGAGAAAAAGATAGAGAAAGAGGCGGAGAGAGAGAGAGAGAGAGAGAGAGAGAGAGAGAGAGAGAGAGAGAGAGAGAGAGAGGACAGAGAAGTAATTTACTTTTAAAGTTTTATGAATTCTTATTTAACTGTACTGTTAAATGGACGAAATACTTTTGGGATTTAAATTCTATTGAAGGTTGAACTTTTAGAGGGAGAATAAACATTTTAACGATTAATAGCATAATTGGTCCCCCGGTTTATAAAATGGGGGACCTATGTTTTGAGGCATGTCCGTCCGTCCGTCCGTTCGTCCGTCTTTTTCTCCGCAAGCATCCATTGAATTTCTCTGAAATTTTGCATGAAGTTGTAACTTCGGTCAGGTTAGAAAGTGACATTCTCTGATTTTTGAAAAAAAATCTGGTTAGCCCCCCAGGGCGTCAAAAGGCCCCAAAATGGCAAAAAATGACATTATTTGCCCCATAACTTTTCATCCATCCATTCAATTTTTCTGAAACTTGGCCAAAATATGGAGGATATTGTTCCTAATAGAAAATAAGTATCGCTGACCTTGGAAAAAATCTGGTTCGCGGCCCCAGGGGGTCAAAAGCCCCCAAAATGGCAAAAAATGAACCTTTTCTCCCATAACGTTTGATTCATCCATTCAATCTTTTAAAAACTTGGCAAAAATGTAGAGGCAATTGTTCTGGATATGAAATGAGCATCCTTAACCTCAGAAAAATTCTGATTCGCGCCCCCAGAGGGTACTATGGGGGTCAAAAATGCCCCAAATTGCCCAAATTTATTGCATTTTACACTCGCCACATCGAGTCACATACAGAGGGGGACCACGCACGCCGGCTTGTTATTAATTGAAATTATTTAGTAAAACAGAACGGAAAGGAACACAAGAAAAACAAAGATAAATAAATAAATAAATAAATAAAAAGGACAGCTTAGGTAACGAAAGAAAAGACAAAATAGGATAATATGCCGTCATGACAGTTGTCTCTTGTGAGTTAAGGCGAGTGACTTTTGAATTTTTCTAGATTCGGACTTAAAAGCGATGAAAGGAAAAGAAATAAAAAAACAGAACAGTATATAACTTCAATCAGAACACACGTACACAAAAGAAAGTAATTGTTCATAAATGGATTATGTGCCAGAGGAAGCGACTTTTTTCGTGTTTTCATGTGGATGGAAGAGGGGATGGGTAGGTAGGTTACGGGGAAAAAGAGAGAGATCACACAGAGAGAGGATGGAGAGAGAGAGAGAGAAGGGGGATGGAGAGAGAGAAATAGAGAGATAGCGGGTGGATTATCTACGTGTTTTGATTTTGTTTTTAAGACAGACAGACGCGACTACGAAATTAAAAAAAGACGGAATGGGGGAAGATTTTGAAAGAACCGTGTAATATTATGTTGTGTTTTGTTAATTGTGACTTGCTTTGTGTTAAGCATGATAGAGGGAAAGAAAATGAAGGGTGTGAACGGGGTGAAAATAGGAAGAGAGATAGAGATAGAGATAGATAGATAGATATATAGATATAGATAGATAGATAGATAGATAGATAGAAAGAAAGAGATAGAAAGAGAGAGATAGAAAGAGAGAGAGAAAGAAAGAGAGAGAGAGAGAGAAAAAGAGAGGAAGAGAACGAAAGAACCCTTTTTGGTGTTTGCAGGCCATGAAGTACATTTGCTTAGAAAAATAAAAAGGCAAAAATGTAATTGTTTTAGTGTTGAGAAAATATATTTATTTATTTTGTAGCTTATTGCACTTTTCAGCTTAGTTAAAGAAGAAAACATGTTCGTGTAATTTTGTATTTTTTTTGTGAATCCAGAGAGAGGACGAAGGAGAGAGAGAACTTAAGTAGGATGTATTAAGTGTTTAAAATCGTGAATTCAAGTTTATTATGCGACAAGTAAGAGGTATATTGTTTTTGTCGGTAATTTATTTTTTCGGAACTCGGAATTTGTTTTATAGGTCAATCGGGATTTATGGAAACCCTGACGAATGGGGTTATTTTTCGAGAAGTCTTACGATATCCCATAGTATGAGTGGCTCGAAGTCCAGCCAGCATGAAGCCAAAACCAGGGATTGGTTGTGGGTAACGACCTGATGGAAAGCACGAGAGTTTTTCCCACATACTGACAGGCAGACCTGATGTGAAATGATAGACAGTTATAATCATTTTGCGGATTAATTTGATCTCTAAAATACCGCAGTTATATACGATGGGTCTGAGTTAATTTTATGATAAAGTTTGAATTGTGGTCCCGTCTTATTGACATGTGGGCTGAGATTGACTACTTCCCCTTCACCGCGTAGATAGAATCATGGGAAAGGGGAAGTTAAACATAGCTGGAGCCTCGGCCTGCTCCGAGAATGTAGTTCCTGCATCAATTGGGTTGGGAGTTAGATGGATGTGGAGTGCCTCGATGTGTGCATCGGGAGGTAAATAGGTTTCATAGATGGGATCAGAATAAAGGACGGCACCGTATTAAGGTTAATAGTATGAGAGTAAGTCGTGGCCCGTTTTCGCGATCTGATGCGTGTGGATGTTAGAAATAACCTTTCACTTTTACCGTATAGTTAGAATCAGGAGGTGGGTCAATCATGCAGAGTTCGGAGTTGGCGCTTCCTCCGATGAAAATGGTTTAGGGTTAGATGAAGGTATGATGTTTCATCCCGGAAGTGCTGAAGTGTTTCGGACATCGGGTTAATATATAGTGATTCTGTATATAAGCGGTGCTTTATATAAAACTCGTGTGCTGACCATATAAGACATAATAAAAAGAAAGGTTTCATTTTTTCCCCTTGTATATCCATGTAATACCTATACGTTAAATTGATTTAAAATATCGATTAGATTTTAATGCAATTTTAGAGGTGTGTGTGTGTATAATGAATGCTAGAGAATGACGTATAAGGACCCCGTAAGGCAAATAGCCAGGCCATTGAACTTTGGGCGTGCACTATGAAATGGGATGAAAGAGGATCTATAATTGATAGGTTATATGGGATGGCCATTGGGCCGATATCGATCGTAAAAAAGACTTTTCACATATCCCAGAGGAATGTCACATGAAGCCAAGGGGACTTCCGGCCAGGTGAAAACTTAAGACGATGATAATGAAAATTACTGGACCTATTTAGTTTGTAGGATGATGAGAATGGTCTCTGGCATGACTTTACGGATGAGAGTGAAAAAAACCTACGATTGTTTTTCAGATAAGAAGGGAAGGAGTGTTATATTATCGATTGTAGATCAACTAGTATGGATTTTTAAACATGTGTGAGTGAGTATGGTCACAATGACCTGCCCGGGCCTGAAACAAACAATGTTCACAGAGTGTACTTTAGACCGACTAACCTTGGGTCAGATTTGACGAGTAAGGTCAAGATCACAGGGAATGACTCAGAGCGATGAAAGAACAGTGGCCCACGGATATGAAGTCACGTGAGAACAGAGCGAGAAGAAATGATTATATTTTAAAATGATTGTTGTGGAAAATCGAAGCGAGCAGACGCTTAATAAGATGGCTTAAAACTAAATAAAAACTGTGATAATCGCACGCAGCGATGAGCGCTATCTGTCTACCTGTCTATCAGTTTATCCATCTATATGTCTCTAATGTTGGGATTAAATATCCCTGAAAGAAAGTTCCATTCTCGCACGTGAGAATGTAGAAATAATTATGTAGATAAGTGCAAAATAGAAACACAACAACAATCGTATATAAGTTTAAAACAGTTTTGCTTGTGAGAAAAAAATGAGGGCATATATATACAACACATGGTGAGTTCAAAGTTCAGAAAGGAGGAAGTTAATTTAGGTTTGCGAAAACGTGCTTCGCGAACCTATCTTGTGGGAGTTCTGGTAACAGGTTGTACGTGCGTCCGCCTCAATTCTGGCTCTTGTCGAGATGTAGTCACTTCAGTCCAAGATGGTTGGTAACAGGAAGGAGTGGGGGCTCTCTGCGACTGCCGTCGTGGGCTTTGTCTCAGAAGTATTCAACCGTAGTCCTACCAGGTTCAAAATGTGGGTCGAAAAGTAGGAGTTGGGATGCCTGACAGCCAATCCGTGAGACCCTTAAGGGACAAGGCTGCAGCCAGTCAATGAGGAGGGGCGTTATTAAATTCTAATACTATCTATCTATAGTTAAGTTAGAAATATAACTTTCTCTCTTATTCATAACGAAATATAAATGGTTCTTGTGTATTTTTCTCTAAAGAAATTTCCATTTTAAATGTCTTATATCTTTCTATAATATAATGACGAACGTTGTCTTAGACGAAGGATCAACACGGCGCCGAGAAGATATGATGACGACAAGATTAGTAGCAGTGACAAAGAAATAAAGGACCCGAATTGAGAGAACAAGCGACAATACATCCACAAAGAGAAAAGAAAGAAACGACGAAGAATCAAGACGACGAAGAGAAAGGAACTATGCATCGCACACAACATATTCGCATATCGACATCGGGAGAAAAAGAAAAGAAGGACACAACAGACCCGCATATATCGACGTCGAAGAAAAAGGAAAAAAACAACGCACGCAATTTCGAAATAGACGAGGAAAGACTAAGGAAAATGCAACAAGTTCACTGAAACTAAATTATATAGTAGAAAACTAGTAAAAGAAATAAATACTTTGGCAGACACCGTAGTAAGATCTTCTGGACTACTAATAAAGGTAACAAAGTAGAACGCAGGAACATGAATCAAAGAACCAGGAAATTAATGTACTGCTATGTTTGTTTACTTTTAGATCAGACGCCATCTTAAAAAAGATGACAGCAGCAGTTTTTTAACCCCTTGCATGTTACGTAAGACGGAAAATTGTATTTTGCCGTCGCGAATGCTCTTAACTCTTCGTCTGGCAAATGGAAACATTCTAGAAGAAATATCACAACAAACAGTTTGACTCGTATCTTCTATCTTTTTGGATGGAAGGATTAAAAATATGATTTGTTGGGATAGCAAACTATATTACTTATACAGTCCAGCAACTTCTGAACTGGATTGGGCGAGGAATAATTCCTACAGGAATTATTTGTCGTAATCTATACATTCATTAAAACCAGCGACTGTCATGGCACACTCTCTCTATGTATTCGCCAGCTTTTCACTCAAAAAAAGCGTTTCAGCCGAAGGGTTAGGAGACCCCCACATCCGACTGGGTGGACCAGTCGTCGAGCCAGGTAGCAGACAGCAACACCAATCAAACAGCCCTTTTCAGGGCTAAATACAAACTACTAATGCGATTAACACTTTCCTGCCTCTTCAGTCTCCTGTTCCTGCTTCGACCACAGCACCTGCACCAGCGGCACCTGCTCCATCTCACTCGGCTCTTGCTGCACTAGCAAGCCTGAGCAGACTCCAACGTTCTGCAACAATCTCCAGCAGTCTTGAGCAGACTCCAGCTATCCCCGGCAAGCTCCAACAGCTACCCTGGAACTCTGTAACATGACACTCCCCGGCGGCACATCACTCTCCAGCTGCCCGGCACTCTGCAGCACACTCCGTCGTCTTGCCTGCTCATCATTCCAGCATCTCCTTTTCCAGTGACGTCATTCCAGCCTTTTCCTGCTTCCAGTGACGTCACACCTGTTATTCTTACTTTTCCCTTTTCAGCCCGTTATTACCTCTTATGGTAAATAAACGCCTCTCCTTTTTTAAACTGTTCATCTGCGTTTGTCCTCTCTTCTTTGCCATTGTCGTAATTTGCCTGTGTCTACCATTTTTAGTTGTGATGCAAATAAACGACAACGATCGACCCTGCAACACCATGCACAACACAACTCACACGAAGGAGGATACTGGTAGGTTTACTCTATGTAAAAAGGATAGTAAATGGAAGAGAACTGGTAAGTATTGAGGAGTGAATAGACAATGTGATAAAAGGACTAAAAGAAGACATAACACAAAATACAGTTTTATTAGCAGTATAAAGGCTAACGACACGGGGAGCAGCGAAACAATAAATAAAAGAGCGAGAAAATTGGCAATGGAAGAAACTACATCGTTTTATATATCAGATGGACAAAAGAAATTGCGTACGAAAAACATGGACATGGCTATGTAAATGAGATTTTAAAAGAGAAACCGAATCGCTATTGAAATCCATAGAAACCAATGCAACCAGAACAAACTACAAAACACCCAAGATAGACATGTTAGCTATGAGCACAGTGTAGTACCTGTTCTGAAACTACACTTAATATTTTCTGTTTTCAGTCACTAAAGCATAAATCCTTCTAGATTATGGCAATTTTAATTGTTGTCTTAATCCAAAGTGCCCATTTTGGGGAGATAGATTTTTCACACATTAAAATCTAACTGTGTGTCTTACTCTGTAAATAAATAGGGACAAGACTCAGGCAACAATGCATGTAGATTCTGCAGATAAAGAGACAAAATTGTAAATCATAATATAAATAAACGCAGTTAAAAGTTAGCACAAAAGGAATATAAAAATAGGTATGATTGGTTTGTGACGGTAACCTACTTTTAACTGTGCAAAAGACTGCATTTTGAAAATGCCGACAAATAGCCCAGACAAATAATCGGAGCTAGTATTAAAAACTTTTTTTTTCATGGAAGTCGCTCCAGCCAAGGCATGAAACCACTTGATGTAAGGAGCTAATAAAAATAATAGTTCATGGTTTAAAACTAGCCAACGATAAGTGTTATATGGATAGATTCCGACCTAGAAAGAAGCCATTCTTTCCCCTTTTTCAGAAACATCGCTCATGGAATGTGAGGACTAAAGGATAAACTAAGGGAAGCGAGAGTTACGAGGCTGTCGAAAGTAAACCCAAGGTCTATTTTCGACTCTCCTCTTCCTAGTATTGGAAAATTAATACAAAATGAATTGGGACATGAAACTACAAACGGGCGAATTCATCCAAGGAAGAAAACCGGGCATAATAATAGTTAACAAGACGGAAAAGGCCTACCAAATAGTAGATTGCGCTGTCTCAGTGACACTGAAAAAGGGGGAAAAACATGGCAAAGTAGATGGAACTTGGTATAGAATTGAAGAGAATTTGAAACACGGATAAAACTACGGTAATACTAATAATTGTAGGAGCACTAGGAACAGTTCCGAAAATGCGCACACCTCTCCACGTAACCCGGTGGAACCGACCAAACAGAGGTAAGTTAAAATAAAATAGCACTTCATAAACATAACTAGAAATATTAGTAGAACATACTATAACCAACACAAGGGAAGTAAAACTGTTAAGCGAGGTATATAATCCCCCCCCCCTTCCCCCCAAAACGCGGTTGCACCAACATCGTTCGTTATCAAAGATAATGGTCTTAAATGTTCTAAGAGACTGAAAAAATAGCGAGGAGAGAAAGCACCATCAAGACCTCCACTGGAACAATATGGAGAGTACTGGACTACTGAGGGGGTATTCTTACCGAAACTTCAGAGAAAGCCACCCGCCGCTATTAGCGAGAATCTAATGGTAAATGGATGTTGCGAGAACGCAAAGTGATTTGCAATGGTGATCGAAAGAGGCGGAAACTGTTGGTAATCTGCAGAGAATTGTTGTTACTCGGACTTCAGGGAACACTTCATGATTTTGTGAGCGGTCACTGGTAGTGACTCGACTAGAATATTGAGGAGGCTTATTGTCACTCAGATTCCAGGAAAATATTGGTCGGTATCAGCGAAAAATCAAAGCTGGTGGTCTCAATTGTAATGAAATAGGACGTAATACAAAATGAGTAATAATAATAATAATAATAATAATAATAATAATAATAATAATAATAATAATAGACTTTGCCGTTCCAGCAGACCACAGAGTGAAGATCAAAGAGACGGAAAAAAGAAGCAAATATACTGACCTTGCCAGAGAATTGAAAGGAATATGGAACATGAAGAAAGTCAGTATAACACCAATAATCATAGGAGCACTAGGAACAGTCCCCCAAAACATGAAGAAAAGACTAGGAGAAATAGGAATCAAAGGGATAACTGAGACCATACAAAGGACAGTAATGATCAAAACAGCTACAATCCTGAGAAATGTCCTCGAATGCGGAAACCAACCCACATAAGCTACGAATGGGAACAAACACATGGAAGCACAAGACAACAGAACCGGGGAAAATACAACCGCACGAGAGAGGCGCAAGCATAGGCTGACGCCACGAAAATTATGGACAGAGGGTCGAATAGGGAAAGCGCAAACCAGACCTCCACTGGAAGAGCGCGGACAGCTCTGGGACCTTGGGGAGGCTAGTTGCCACTCGGGCCCCAGAGGGGACCAATGGCCCTTATCAGCGGGAAATCGGTGGTAGGTGGCTGTTGCAATACCGCAAGGTCATCAGCGGTGATGAACGAAAAGAGGTGAAGCATACTGGAAGTCTGAGGAGACTTGTTGTCACTCAGACTCCAGGGAATACCACAGGTTGTTGGCAGTGGGCGATCACTGACGATGACCAGTGTGATAACTCCTAGTGAGTAAATAATAATAATAATAAATAATAAATAATAATAAATAATAATCATAATAAATAATAATAATAGATTAAAAAAAAAACAATGTCTTTAATTAATTTTATTTATAATTTTTATTAAGATTATTATCGAAGAAAATAATTTTAAATAGATCTGGTAATCTGAAAAAAATATAATCATGAGTGTATACTTGCGAATATTAATTTATTAGAAGCTTTAAAACTAATTAATTATGTAAATTTGAAAGTCGCATGATGGTTGGGGAAGTTTTGGAATATAGGAGCTGATAAGTAGATATGAAAAGAGAGCAATCAAAACTAATAATATAGTTTCGACTTCAGACAGACATACAAACAGACAGATACATAATCTCCATTACTAATAGATATAGATCAGCAGCAACCAGCAGTTACGATTGATGTTGATATTAATCTATCTCCCACAAAGTAAAATGTGACACAAGGTCGGAAAGTGGGATTTGATAAGTCAGCACTCTAGAGAAAGAGCACCTATTACCTTTAAAAATTGCCTGGGCAACCTCGTCGGCATTCCCCGGTAGGGGCGCCTCAGGCAATAAACTAACCCTTCTCAAAGGGTGAGAAGGCAAAGCCTGGGAGGGTGAACCTCCTAGAACTGCACAGGACAACCCCATAGATCGGCATAATTCAAACCCCGAAGGCCAAGACAATACCTGTCTATGGGATGCAGTATCCATCGGAACAGATACTACACTTTCTTCTTAGCCAAATGCTTCAAAAAACATACGCATATATTTATGAAACTTTCATTATGATGTAATAATAAACGCTGTCTCTCTAGCGTGTATTAAACGTCATAAAGCATGAATGGTAGCTTTTGGGAAATTTTGAATAAACAAAACAAAACTCATTTTATGACATCTCCATTTTCCAGTGTACCTTTCTTGAAAATAATACATCTTAAGAGACTGGCTGTTCCTCATTGAGGCTCGACCTTATTTCGCTTCTGGTCCTCGTGGGGAGGTTGGTGGATAGGGAGAAGCAAGACGGGATGCATCCCCGTCGGCATTCCCAGGTAGGGGCGCCTCCGGCGATTATCAATGAACTAATCCCTGAAGAAAGTCGGAGTTTACATCGGCCGAAACGTTGTGATAAAAACACCCAAGATGAGAAAAGTAGTCCGAATATACCAAATTCTACAAATATATTCATATATTTATATATAACATTTAATATGAATTTAAAGATAAATGATGTATCCTTAAATAGTAATCTACCGTGATAATAGAAAGTTCAATATATTGAATAGAGCAATAAATTTAGAAGATGAAAGATGAAAATAAAAAAATTGTACAAATACAATATTTATTAAGACATCAGAAGTTCGAAAGCAAGAAGTCTTATTATCCTTAACCCATGGATTTCAAAGAAAAATTCTTTTTACCAGAGGATAAAACTCGGTAATGTAAATATTACCGGTAACATTAAACTTTGAAAATTAATACATATAAACCAAACATTTTTGGCTAAAAGGAACTTAAAGGTAGGACATTCACTGCCAACAAAAATGCTGTTAAAGTAAATGAATTTGGGAAAAGAATACTCAAGGTACTCAAAGATTACAGGTAAATTTTTCACTTGGGGGGTGGGGGTGGTTAGCATTAGTCAGTACGTATGGATAGGTGCACATAAGAGGGGCCGTGGACAGGGGTCGGTGTTGGTGGGGTTAACATCAATAATTGCTCATGAGGAAATTGATAGTATAGCGAGTTGTGGTCAGCAGGCACGTTCAGTTGACATATCGATGTGAAGTTAAATTATATTTGATCTTTATGTAAACGCGTAAAGGGACAGCCGGCGTTTCCCGGGAGTTCTATGATGCACTACTTGAAATAACCTTCATAGAACAACATCAAACATTACCGAGTTTTATCTTCTGATGATCAGAATTTTTCTTTGAAAATCCATTCAGTTCTAAAATGTCATAACCAAGAGGTGTGCAAAAAAGCTTTGTAAACATTATTCCTCAAAAACGCAAGTGGATGGTCACTTATTTCATGGTGCAATAAATGGTTCCATCCCCTTATAACTGACTACCACACCAACGTTTTAAAACAAAAGAAAAAATGGTTAGTCAAAATTTCTAGACCATCTTATTCTTCCCATTCAATACATTTTTAGAGACATTTGTTAATTATTATTGTTGTTAGTATTATTAATACGGTGCCAGACATGTCCCATCCATCAGAGCAGAAAGGATGACAAACTAAAAGAAGTCTTTATCGTGACTCCCAAATAAAAGAGACAACATACAACACTTATTGGCGGTAAGATCATATTTAAAAACCAAAAACACCTTTTTGAATTTCTTATGCTTTAATAAACTTTTTTATTTTCATCTCTCATCTTCTGAATATATATATATATATATATATATATATATATATATATATATATATATATTTTTTTTTCCTCCCTACTAATTCTCGCAACAAACATCTCTTCTCTTCTCTTTCTCAACATGGTTTCAGAATTATCCAAGCTACCTTACTTACAATTAAAAACATCTTAAAACAAACATAAAAACAAAAATAAAGTCCTTACATCTCCAACTTCAGCTAGAATTTACACTATATCCTGCGCCGATTGCGGAAAAATATATTTTGGCGAGACACAACGTCCGTTAAATAAACGAATCTATGAACACAATTGTACTATAAAAAACTGCGACACCTCAAACACGTTATGTACCCCCATGATTTCTTTTGGTCATAACTTCAATACACAGAGGGCGATTTTAATGAAACATATACACGACACTAAACTCCGTCGTCTCATAGAATCATGTTTAATCCTACGTCATAATAACACAATTATTCAAAGACCAGCGTTTTACAATATTTCTTCATCATCTACCAGATCGATACTAATCGAAATGAACCTAAATCAATATGATAACGGATAACTTCTACAACTTTGAGTCCGTCTTCCTCCTCCTCCTCCTCCTCCTCCTCCCTCTTTGTTTAATTCCCTGCTGTAATTCATTTTAAATTACTACTAATTTTCCTTCCTTACTTTAATTAACTTACAGTGTTCCGATCGGCTTACATGCTAAACCAAAGCTAACTGCTGATTTTTTCTTTCTTTCTTTTTCTTTTTTCAAATTTCTTTCTTTCCTTCTCCCTTTCTACTGTTTATTACACGTGACTATATTTTTTTCCAAACTGCGTTCTTTGTACAAATTTGAAACCTTTCTGTTTTTAATTAAAGTTCTGCTGCCAACTGATGATGATCGTCCTAACAATTGAAATATTTTGGTAGAACTATTCAATATGCTTTTTTGAGTTTATGTTTATATTTTTGCTAGTTGTTGATTTGCTTATCCTTTATTCAATTTATATATATATATATATATATATATATATATATATATATATATATATATATATATATATATATATATATATATATATATATATATATATAGTCTCGGAAGTTTCTCAACCATTAAAACTATACAAAAAAAAAACTTTTAGTTCCAAGTCGTTCAGTGGAAAATCACTCATGGAAGTCAATTTATTTTTTACAGTTATTATACTAGTTTGCTTCTAACATTATTTAAGGGATCATCAGTTGTTTACCATGAAAAACTGTTTCGGGAATTTAAAAACAAGACAGTATTTAATTTCATAGCTTCCCAGCAGAGTTGATCAGACCCCACTTCCCTTAAAAGACAAAAACATAAACGTACCGTATACTAAATCTAAGTTTTGTTCCATATAAATGTTTTGCTAACTTATATTAGTTATTAAAAAAAATATTAAAAAAAGTCTTCCTTACCTGTGTTGTTCCTCTGTCTAATAACATTTATCCGTTAATTACAAAAATGTTGCTGCATTTTAAAGTGTTTGGACGAATCCATTACACTACTTTTTAGGTGATTAATGTATTCTTATTTTTACTTTTATATTAAAAATATAAAAAATATCAACATATTAAAATATTAAATTTTTTTTTTTAAATATATATATATATATATATATATATATATATATATATATATATATATATATATATACATATATACTTTTAGTCTTTCCTCCTCCCCTTCCTTCTCCTCTTTTCTTGTCCAACTCCCCGTTGTCATCAACCTCAAATAAATACTAATCTTCCTTGTCCAATCACAGCGTTTCCAATCGGCGTTCACAAGCCAACTGCCGATTTTTTCTCTTTCTTCTTCTTCTTCTTCTTCTTCTTCTTCTTCTTCTTCTTCTTCTTCTTCTTCTTCTTCTTCTTCTTCTGATTCTTCTTCTTCTTCTTCTGATTCTTCTTCTGTTTCTTCTTTGCCCACTCACAGCGTTTCTAATCTGCGTTCATAAGCTAACTGCCGATTTTTTCTCTTTCTTCTTCTTCTTCTTCTTCTTCTTCTTCTTCTTCTTCTTCTTCTTCTTCTTCTTCTTCTTCTTCTTCTTCTTCTTCTTCTTCTTTTTTAACATTTCTTTCTTTCTTTCTTCCTTTTCTACTGTTTATCATTATTGTTTTTCTTTTTCTCATTATAATTAGTATATGTGTTATATATACGTTTATACATATTCTACATTATTTTTATTTAGATACCTTTGGATTTGCTCTATCAATTTATTTTGATTAATTCGATAAGACTTAAAAGCATCAGGATGGCGAGTAATTGCCTTATTTAATTGTCTAAATATTTTATTTTGATCGTCACCTTGTTTAATCATTCTTATTATTAGGTCAGAAATTGGGGGCATAAAATCTACTAATTTTTAGGTAACACGAGCAATCCTCAGAAATTCCGACATAATACTCCCGTAAAATATATACACAGGGCAGGTAATATATATATATATATATATATTTTATACGTATATAAAAGTAATCCATGGACACGTGTTTCTGTCTCACAGCCGTCATCAGAATGGCTAACTTAGACAGAGATCGAACCATCGATATTGATGTCTATAGTCCAGCGTTCTACCACTGGACCAAGACGCTATGTCTAGAAATATGTACGATTTTTTATCACCTATATATTTATTGTATTTTTATGTAATTATTTTTATTGGTGATTGCATATATATATATATATATATATATATATATATATATATATATATATATATATATACATCTTTAGATGATTTGTGGAA
>OY744522.1:178502808-178510308 GCA_963556195.1 Sepiola atlantica | reverse complement strand
TTAATCTTTTAACTTGTGTTCGCTTTCCGTTCCTTCACGAAGTGTTTGCTGTCTGTCTCTTCATCTTCACAGGTGTCGCGAGAAAGAGTTCCCCATCCCCCCTCATTCTGTGTGCATGCATATTCGAACCCGAGGACCTAAACATATTTTCTTTATTTATTTATTTCTTTCTGTTGCGTGACTGTCTTGTCGTGCCCAACAAGACGCGACCGTAACAAAAGTGGGGGCTCAACGTCCGGGATATTCTTTCTCTATAAGACTCGATAAGACAGACTAGGACGGCTGTGATATAGCGGAGGTCGAAAATACAAGATGTTGTTAGTAAACACCTTTTTAGATTATTTTATGTTTGAAGAATTAGTAAAATTAATGAAGGATTATATTAAAAAAAAGACACTTAGAGTTCGAGGGTAGGTCGCCCAGGCGGAAAACGCAGTGAGTTAGGATAGTGACAGAGCACCTCCTCGATACGGATTTACTCGACGAGACTGTGCAACAATTCTTACCGGAAGACCCACCCAAACTTTCTCAGGCTCAGATTGAACTTGAGAAATTCAAGATGGATGCGAATTTGCGTGAAAGGGAGGTGCAGATCAAAATAGAAAAGGCGAAGAATTAGAGATTTAAAGGAGAGAAGAACGCTCCGCCAAAAAAAGAAGGGACGAATTCGACCTAACTAAGCAGGTTCGGCTCGTACCAACGTTCAATGAGTCAGACGTAGATAGATATTGCCAGCACTTTGAGAAAATTGCTGTGAATTTAAAATGTCCCGTAGAGTCGTGGTCGATGCTCCTACAAACAGCGCTGAAGAGAAAAGCACAGGAGGTCTATGCATCTCTTTCGATCACCAACTGCGCTGATTATAACATTATAACATCAGCCGCCCTCAAAAGTTATGAGATGATACCCGAAGCATATCGACAGAGGTTTAGGTCGTATCAGAAGGAGGAAAACAGATATATGTAGACTTCTTCCGCCGAAATGAAACCCCATTTTTTTGATAGATGGAGCTCTGCTAAAGATGTAAAATCGGACTACGATAAACTCCGGCAGATGATCTTGATGGAGGAATTTAAAAGATGCATCTACGACGATCTGAAAGTCTTCCTTGACGATAGACGGATCCCTACGGTCTATGAGATGGCAACCCTCGCGGATGAATATGCTCTAACGCATAAGCCAAGCAAAAATAAGCCCATTGACCCGTTTGAGCGGTAAAGCTAGATGCACGCCCTAACGACAGTTAGTGCTGATCCAAACCCAAGGTGTAGTCAAGTAGATAATATATATCACCCTCCTAGTCAAAGAGACAGACTCCATAGTAGTAAGCCTCATTCTTCCACCTACCGAGATATAGACGGGTGGAAACCCATAACGTGTCAATACTGAAGAAAGGTGGGCCACATCGCCATAAATTGTGTAGCGAGAAACAGCGTCAAAGTAAGCCACAAAGCTTTGTCTGTTTGCATAAATTCCCGCGAAAGATACTAATGACATTAGTATAGAATACCAATATATATATATATATATATATATATATATATATATATATATATATATATATATATATATATATATATATATATTTGCCTGATCTACTTAATCATTTGTTCAAATCCCATCCCATACTATTTTTTGTTTTGTTTTTATATCCTACCCTATTTATATATCTTATAGAAATAAATGTCGTTATTTTAATCTTTTAACTTGTGTTAGCTTTCCGTTCCTTCACGAAGTGTTTGCTGTCTGTCTCTTCATCTTCACAGGTGTCGCGAGAAAGAGTTCCCCATTCCCCTCTCGTTCTGTGTGCATGCATATTCGAACCCGAGGACCTAAAAAATATTTTATTTCTTTTCTATTTTTATTTTCGGCATATTAACCATTTTTGGGTTATTTAATGGCAAATCCAGTCATTTTTGTAAGAGTTTTCATGCTTCAAGTACTTTATGTCTTCAAATAATTATTCATGTGTTTTTTTTTGTTTTTTGGCAGATCAACATTTTTCGGGTTATTTAAAGCCAAATCTTGTCGTGTCAGTAAAAGTTATTATGCTTAAAGTTCTTTATGTCTTCAAATATTTATTCATGTTGTTTGATTTGGTTTGGTTGTTATGTTTTACGGCATATCAACCATTTTCGAGTTATTTAATGGCAAATCCGATCATCTGGGTAAAAGGTTTTGTTCTTCAAGTTCTTTATGTTTAAATATTTCTTCATGTCATTTGTTTTTCTTTTACGGCATATCAACCCTTTTCGTGTTATTTGAGATCAAATCCGGTCTTTTTGGTAAAAGTTTTAATGCTTCAAGTTCTTATTGTTTAAAAATATTGATTCATGTGGTATTCTTATTGTTTTACGGCATATCAACCCTTTTCGTGTTATTTAATACCAAATCCGGTCATTTTAGTAAAAGCTTCATGCTTCAAGTTCTATATGTCTACAAATATTTATTCATGGTGTATGTTTGTTTTTTGTTTTACGACATATCTACCCTTTTCGAGTTATAAGATCGCAAATGCGGTCATTTTGGATAAAGGTTTTATGCTTCAAGTTCTTTATGTTTTTAAATATTTATTCATGTTTTTTTACGGCATATGAACTCTTCTCGGGTTATTTAATGCCAAATCCGGTCATTTTGGTAACAGCTTTTATGCTTGAAGTTCTTTATGTTTTTAAATATTTATTCATGTTGTTTTGTTTGGTTGTTTTATAGAGGAAAACTGTTGTTTTTGTTTTTGGCTTTGCAGAACATGATTGAGTTTTGCAAAGGGAAAGGAACATTAAGACTATCCTTAATGTGCAGCTGATAAGAACATTGTATTCCACGTGTGATACTAAAAAGCGCATATATTTACGTCATTAATAACTAGTTACAGCAAACACGATTAATAAGGTTTTGAAGATATTAAAGACTTTAAGCATAAACACTTTTAACAAAATGATTAGATTTGCTATTAAGAAACCGTTGTTATGAAAGTGTTGATATGCCGTTAACATCATACCTAGCTGTAATCCTGCTATTAAATAGAGTGTTGTACAAAAGAACAAAATGTTACAACAGAGAATCCACCTACATATAGAAAATATGGTGCTTCTCCAGATTAGGACTCGAACTAAAATCGATTTTGCGTCGTTAGGGTAAGAGTTAGGGTTAGCGTTAGAGTTAGGGTCGGAGTTAGCTTGGGTCCTAATCTGAAGAAGTACCGAAAATATAATAGACCATTTCTTGTATTGAATACTGAACGTAGAGAACACAGCTGGAATTCGTAATTTCCCCTGGTAATTTCATTAGAAAATCGAAGACTTGAAATTGATAACCCGAAGCAGTTTAAGATAAAGGAGACATTTTTAATGGTTTGAAGTCTTTATCACTAATAAATTTCCTAATTTTCTTTATAGAAAAAAAAAAGATGCTGACAAAAGCCCTCTCGGCCATCCGCTCCTAACAAGAAGATTTGATCAGTTCCATTCAGCAGGCAATTTGCAAGCGAAACAATTTCGTTAATCTCAGCCAACCGCAGTGTTTATCAAATCGATATTTCTATGTTTAATACTAAAAGCACTCCGATGTAAATGTAATCCCCAAGAACATTTACGATAAAAACTCGTTAGAAATCCAGATAAGGATATTTTAACAAGAACATCAAGAAAGAAAGATAATAATTACTTTGTTGATCAAAGGTAAAAATAAATTAGCGAAAGTAGCCAAAGGATATTTAGAGGTTAGACACAATGCCAGGTGTGTATTGAAATGCCAATGCACTAGGAGAACTGAACTGTTGCCAACAAAAAACGTAAGCAGTCTCGTTGGAATATCCCGGTAAGGGCGTCTCTGATTATTAGCAATACACTAACCAGAGAAGGTAAAAACTGAGAAGGTAAAAACTGAGAAGGTTGACCTCCTAGGAGAGAACAGAACCAAATAACAGCCGACAGAAAGAAGGGTATCATTTATAAAACCAATGTAGCTGTTAGCTTTATTATTATTATTATTTACTCACTAGGAGTTATCACACTGGTCATCGTCAGTGGTCACCCACTGCCGACAACCTGTGGTATTCCCTGGAGTCTGAGTGACAACAAGTCTCCTCAGGCCTCCAGTATGCTCCACCTCCTTTCGTTCATCACCGCTGATGACCTTGCGGTAATCGCAACAGCCACCTACCAACGATTTCCCGCTGATAAGGGCCATTGGTCCCCTCTGGGGCCCGAGTGGCAACAAGCCTTCCCAAGGTCCCAGAGCTGTCCGCGCTCTTCCAGTGGAGGTCTGGTTTTGCGCTTTCCCTCCTCGACCCTCTGTCCATAATTTTCGTGGCGTCAGCCTATGCTTGCGCCTCTCTCGTGCGGTTGTATTTTCCCCGGTTCTGTTGTTTTGTGCTTCCATGTGTTTGTTCTCCATTCGTTGCTTATGTGGGTTGGTTTCCGCATTCGAGGACATTTCTCAGGATTGTAGCTGTTTTGATCATTACTGTCCTTTGTATGGTCTCAGTTATCCCTTTGATTCCTATTTCTCCTAGTCTTTTCTCCATGTTTTTGGGGACTGTTCCTAGTGCTCCTATGATTATTGGTGTTATACTGACTTTCTTCATGTTCCATATTCCTTTCAATTCTCTGGCAAGTTCAGTATATTTGCTTCTCTTTTCCGTCTCTTTGATCTTCACTCTGTGGTCTGCTGGAACGGCAAAGTCCACGATTTTGCAGGATTTTTCTTTCTTGTTGATTATTATCATATCCGGTCTCCTTGCTGTTATGGGTTTGTCTGTTTGTACATTCATATCCCATATGATTTTGTGTTTTTCGTTTTCTAGTACAATTTCTGGTTTGTGTTTGTACCGTTTTCTTGCATATTCGAAATTGAGTTGTTTGCACATTTCCCGGTGTACTTCTTTCCCCATGCTGTCATGTCTGTTCTTGTATTCCATTTGTGCTAGCTTGCTGCATTCACTTATTATATGATTTATCGTTTCGTCTCTTTGTCCACACAATCTGCATTTGTTGTTTTCCTGGGTTTTATCTATCTTTGCTTTAATAAAGTTTGTCCTAATCGCATTGTTCTGTGCGGCCGTCAGCAGAGATTCCGTTTCTCTGTTCAGGTTTCCTTTTCTTAGCCATGCCCAGCTGTTTTCATTGGCTTCATCGCTTGTGAGTCTTATAAAGCGTCCATGTAGTTGTTTTTCTTCCCACTTTTCCTTTCTTGTCTTTTTGTTTCTGGGTTCAGTGCTTCCGGGGTTGTTTGTTGGGCTGGTGTCTCTTGCCGTGGTGATCAGCCTTTCCGTGTTCTGGAATTATATATATATATATATATATAGTCCGTATCTCTTTGTGTAATTTCTTTGTTTGTTTGTTCACACACACCTCTTAGAGGTTTTCAGGCATGTCCTTATAATCGTATATATTCTAAAACTTCTATCTTCCTCTTTTTGCTTCCCTTTTTATTAGCAGATTCCCTCTCTCAGTTAATTCCGTCTAACCAATAAAAAAAACATAATTCACTATTTGTCGTCAAGATGAGTCCAGGTACTTGGATAACTGTATTTCCTTTCAATCAAATGTGATATAACATTATCTTGGGTTTGCGTTTGTGCACGGCATCCATAAAAAGGAATTACACCGTTTTACTTTATTTATAATTTATTTAGTTATACAAATAAAAATAATAAGAATAGAAGTGTTAATAAGATATTGAGGGGTTGGAGCAGAAATGTCGGCATTGATTCCCGGAAAACACCGTGTGCGACTTGAGGAAGTTAAAAATATAAATTCAACTAACTTTGTTTAAATAGATGTCACTTTACTAATATTTCCTCCCACGTAATTAATGTTAAATACATCGTTGGGTTCCACTTGAAAACTTAATAATACAATGTTTAAGAAATATGAATAAAAAGTTTTATATGGTGTTATAGACTGCGGGAAAGAGGGCATTGGATTCTTATTCAATCCTGGTTAATACCGATTCTTCTTGCTAAGTTATGTAATGTCTATATAAGTATTTGTAGGTGTCTGTAGATTTATGAGGAATAAAGTAACCCATGAAGGAATCGATGGTCTCAAAACTTAGGAGGTTTCGGACTTAATTCCTATTAGGAAAACGTGGATTGTGTTATTGATATCAAGATAAGCTACAAGTTCCCAGTGGGTGTTTCGCCTTTCGTACTTTACGTCAACCCCCAGATGACCCTGCGAAACTAGCTATTCACGTGAGTAGAAATTATGTAAGTTAAGATCAGGACATGAGTCTGATTATAAATGGCTATTCTTAATCCCAGAAAGTCATACAATGTTTATTAAATGTATCCGTTTATCGAAACCTTGTATCTATAAAATAATACGCTACGCCACTTAATGTTCGTACGTACGTTATCACCTTTTACACACATATTAAAAGATAAGATAATCCTATTATCAAAGATGTAGATTGGTGATTAATCTGACTTCGCTAAAATAAACAATTCCGAGTTTGCTCATTTTAAAATGAATTGTTCGAAAATCAAATTATGTCGTCTCGTCGAGTAAAAAAGTACAATTTCAAATTAATACATTTACAAAAAAGTGACATTCATTTTATTGATCTGAATAATTATTTTTACGCGAAGAAGACAGAATATTTAAAAAAGAATTAAATTGCTAAAGAAAAAAGATAACTCATTGCATTTAATGAATGTTAACAATGTTAGCTGACAATGACAATTAGTTTTACTGAAGAAGTGAGAGTCATTTCTTCTTAATAATACCGACCCTGACAGACATGTTTTTATTTAAAAAAGCATGTTATTATTTACAGTAAATTATCACGTTTACATTCATTTTTTTACATTCACTTTTTCATTCATATTTTCATTCATTTCTCTTTCATTCATGTAACATTCATTTTTTTCTCATTTAATTTATTTCATTTATTTTTTCATTCATATAAACAAAGATAGAACAGGTAGTAGTCCAAAAGTGCTCATAACAGTGCTCAATATCCTAGATAAGGCATGGGATCTTTAAATGCAGTGTTGCCCGGGATAAATAACTTCTATGTCTTCTCTTTTTAGAATGTTTTATACACTCGGGAGCCATAATCCAAAGTGCTTAATATCCTTTATCTTCATATTATTGTTTAATGACGGGTGAGAACAAGAAATTAGTACTTTACCGGGATCATATGTTCTACTCGGGATTGTCTGGGATCCAAAATTGTAAGATTACAGTATTACGTTTGGTAAGGGATATATAGTAATAGACAGAGTCTCGCTAGTAATTCAATAAATTAGTATCATGACCGATTCCAATGTGCTCGTAAGTAATCATTACGGTATTTAAACAATATATTACTAAAATTAATGTTTAATAAAATGCTAGGCAATCGTTCGCTGATTGGGTCAACGTTGGTACATTTGACAAGATATATATATATATATATATATATATATATATATATATAGATAAATAGATATATAGATAGATAAAGAAGAAAGAAAAGTAAATGGTATGTCCATCAATAAAAAATATTTTA
>OY744522.1:178440308-178497808 GCA_963556195.1 Sepiola atlantica | reverse complement strand
CCGTTTCGGAGATTTAAAAACAGGACAGTTATATGCATGGCTCTCCAATGGTACAGATCAAACTACCATTTCCCCAATCAAGTGTCGAAATAATTCAGCTTAAAATGTTACTTATATAAAACGTATATATACGTATTAGAGTATTAATTTTTAAAACATAAGTTGAAAAGAGCCATGTAAGTTATTTAAGTAATTAAAAAAAAATTTATCCATGTTTTGAATCAAACTAAATATATTTCTGTATGTTTTGTGTGACTGCCCCACCCTACGATTGTAAGTAGCGAGTTATTCGTAAATATAAAAACCACTGACCTCCCCCCCCAAAAAAAGTAAATGTGATCCAAATACATGCTTGAAGCTTGCTAAGGTCAGTGAAGTTAAATTCCTTCTAGACTGAAGCAATTTTTATCCCAATCCGGAGTTCCCATTTTAGTTGGAGATTGAATTTACCAACATTAAAAATCAACCTTTCGTGGCCGTGATTTAAATATATGGCGGTTGGTGTAAGGCATCTGTTGTCGTTATTTTGTTTTCGATTTCTCGACTGTTAACTAATCTGCACTTTTACCACTGACTATGTTGTTGCTATTTAGATGGCTCCCCACGAGAGGAGAGTTATACAATGGTGGTGTTCAATGTGTTGAAAATCAATCTCGTGGGGAAAACTGCCGCAGTCTAGAAGGATTTCTTCTTCACTGACAAAGGAGAGAAAAGAATATGTATAGTATCATAACACTAAGTAAAAACATGAAAATAAACAAAAATAAAACATATAAATGAATTGTAAAATAGACAAATAGTTAAATAGAAGAAATGTAATCATAAAATAAAAATTGTCGCAGTCTAGAAAGATGTCGCTTCACTAACCGAGAAGAGACGAGATTAAGTAACAGATACTACACTTTAAAGTTTAAGTATACTTTGAAAAGTAAAAATGAATAAATATAGATAAACCGAATAAAATTAACGTTTTTGTTTATTGTAGTAGGTACATAAAGAACTAGAGAGAGAGAGAGAGAGAGAGAGAGAGAGAGAGAGAGAGAGAGAGAGAGAGAGAGAGAGAGTTGGAAGGATGCCAAATCCATCTCTTGGGTAAAAAATAAAAATTGCCGTAGTCTACAAGGATTTCTTCTTCACTGACAGGAGAGTGAAAAGAATAAGTATAGTATCATAACCCTTAGTGAAATTAAAAATAAACCACAATATAATGAACTGTGAAATTGACAAATATATAAGTAGACGAAGAAATTGCCGCAGTCTAGAAAGATTTCTCCTTCGCTGACCAAGAATAAAAGAGATTAAGTAACAGATACTACACTTTAAGGTTGAGTATATTTTGGAAAGTAACCTTTTTATTGTAATAAGTAAATAAAGAAATTAAGAGAGGGAGAGAGAGAGAGAGAGAGAGAGAGAGAGAGAGAGAGAGTATTTCAGACGTTGATATCGGATGGTTAGAATAGGTAAAAGTTAAAATGAAAAGACAAAAAAAGAAAATAAAGCATATGTTAAGTGTAAGGCGTATCACGTAAAAGTAAAATCCCCCCAAATATCGATGTTTTCAATAATTGTAAAGGAAAACAAAGCATATGGATAATAATAATAATAATAATAATAATAATAATAATAATAATAATAATAATAATAATAATAATAATATATTTAAAGGTTTTGAGATTGTTTGAATTATGTTCGATGAGTATGGATGATCAAAATTGATTCAATTTACCTGTGCTGTGTGTGAATTATTATTTGCAGCGGCATGTAAAAAAGATAGTATGGACTTCTACAAGATCTCTATAAGCAATTGGATATTTTTTAACCGAAGACATCTGTTCGTTTTACGCTGTAATTTGTTTTAAATTGAGTTATATGCCTATCAAAAGTGTTATATTGCCTAAGTGTTTATGACATAAATGTATAAGTTGAAAGAAAAGTATTATACGTGTAACAATTGAAGATTCGTAAATTAAATGAATGTACTCGATGAGATTGATAGGTACGTGACCCCATTTTTAATTCAATGTAGAATAGAATTGGTCTAGTTCGGTAATTAAACCTTTAATTCCGGAATGAGTTGAAGTGTAAGTTTAATAGTTATAAACAACGACAGACAATACATAAGTATATGTAATCCGATATTCTGAAATTATCAAGGAATATAAGGCAGCGTTTATTAATTGATTTATTAATCTTGTATATTATGTATGAAATTATAGAAGAATTAAATGAAACAATTATAGTGGTCATGGTATAAAATATATAATGTAATTTATTTACCGGGGCTAAGTAGGAGAGTAGGAGAGTAGAAAATATTAGAGGGAAAAAGTTTTGCTACAGTCTGTATGTAATATGTTTCTGTGAGAGTCTGCGATGGCGGGCTAAAAGTAATATTTATTGTTAGATGGTGAAATAAATAATACATTTCTGGAAACACGTTCGAGTGAATAAGCTAAATAGAGTGGTGAGTTTAGTAGCCTGTGATACACGTGGTTATTTTCTAATCTAGTCACGGTACTGGGGGGAAACGTCTTCACTTTATATATATATATATATATATATATATATATATATATATATATATACATACAATTATTTAATAATATATATATATATTTAATAATATATATATATTTAATAATATATATATATATATATATATATTTAATAATATATATATATTTAATAATATATATATATATATATATATATATATATATATATATATATATATATACATACATACAATTATTTAATAATAAATATTTCTAATTATTTTCATTAATTTACAATTGTGTTGGTAGAACAAGTTAAAATATATTGATAAGATGAACTAAAAAATAAATACTTTTAGAAAAGTGCTCAATACAAAGGAGAGCTTTATAAATGTACATTATATAAACTTTTAAGGGTTATTTTAATTAACAACTTTCAAATATATTGATAAAATGAACTTAAAACCCATATTTTTTCAAAAGTTGGTCTTTTAAAATTTATTTTGTTTCTTCGAAATTGATATCAGTTGTGCACACACACATATATTCTACTAGAGAGAGAGAGAGAGAGAGAGAGAGAGAGAGAAAGAGAGAGAGAGAGAGAGTTTGAATTACTTACTAGACACCATCATCGAGTGTATTCGGTCTCTATGTACAAGGGTTTGTCAGGACAACCTGACATGATGATACATGTGAGGATATTTTCCCCTACAAGTAAACGCTGACTAAATATATGAACAAATAATATTCGAAGTCCAAATAAGACTCACTTGACACAACTATAGAGTCGTTGAGACGAGGAATTGTGCACCTTCTTCAAGTAACAGCACTTAGTTGGATACTTCACCAGACTAGATGAATTCTTGTCCTGGAATCTGGTAAAACCAAGAGATCACAATAAATATATTATATACTATAATTTACTGATCAATTGGGGAGAGGGGAATTAATGTTTTAAACTTCTTTATTAACTCAACGTTTGAGAGGTAAAGAGAACTTTAATTGAGCACGCGGATATCTATGTATCGCATTTAAAGATCAATTATTAGTCACAGGTGAAAAGATGTTATAGTTCAGCGTTGGCCACGTGCGCGCAAATAAATACATATTCATCAGTATAATTCGTGTTGGAGATTTTTGCTCCAGTTTGCTTGCTGTTACAATGATATATAAGTATGATTTAGTTCCAGTAGACATTCTTACTTACTATTAAATTCTAGAGAATTTAAATTCGGGCAGAACTCATGGAATAATCGAATATTTTAGTAACCGGCTAATGTTTTTAGTATAAGCTATACGATTCTTTTCATTTAAACTAATTATTATTGTTCCCCGAGACAAATCGTGCGAGAGCATCACTCTTTAACCCATAACGAAATTCAGGCCGGCCGATCAGTTTCGAATTGCATTCTAATGTAATGAATAACATTAGAAGTATCCAATTATCCACCTTTTCCCTTCTCAATATGGCGTCCAAGATGATCAGGGAATCTTGAAAATGCTCGTTATTCCTTTATTGTTTACTGCCTCAGAGCAAGTTGATAATAATGAGACACACTTGGAACATTTAAGAGGTGCACGAGACGAGACTCAGAAATACTTCACATCAACTAAAAATATACTCATATTGTTGTGTTCTTGTGTCACAGGACTCCTACACCATTTTAAAATTATATTAAACGTAGGCTGATCTGATTTTCTTGACTGACACAATAATGACAGAAAGGAATGATGGTTTCTTATGTTTTAATTGCTCTAAGCTCACACGCTTTGGTCGTGTGTGTAAGTACTAATGCTGGGACGATTAATCGGAATCGGGAATCAGAAAGATCGGAACTTTTTGGAGCCGGAAAAAATTGAGCTTAATTTCCGATTCCAAAAACGATTCTTTAAAATTTTGTTCGTTTGTTTAAATCTTAATTTTCCATTGTAGTACTAATGATACAATTATAAAAAATATTGTTTTTAAACTACCATTAAAACTAAAATTTATATATCATAATAATTAATTCAAGTAAACATGAGACCGGAAGAAATGCCACGGTAAAATGTCACAGGTAAATGGCATGAATAGATAAATACGAAAAAAATGACACAAGTGAAAACTATAAGTATAAATCTCGCAATGAGTTTATCTAATGACAATTTTAAATTAATTACGAGGAAAAGATTAGAGAAAAATAGTTAGAAATATCTATTCGTGTAATGTACGCCTCCATTCCCACACATACAAGTGCACTTTTACTGTTGCAAAAACATATTCACACATTACACGATTTTTTTACGGAAATCCGAAAATTAAAAAGAATAACTTTATAAGTAAATATTTAGAAATTTGAAAAGAATCGGAATCGGTAATTGTATCGGAATTAGGAGAAATATTGGAATTGTCCCATCACTAATATCAACACTTTTGTGACTATTTAATGTTTATTAGAAACGATCAATTATATGAGATGAGTTGAACTGAAGTTGCTATTTTACCTAGAGCCGGAAGGAAAAGGTACAGCAAGGATGACACATGAGCTAAATATTTAGAGATGTAAAAAGAATCGGAATCGGTAATTGTATCGGAATTGGGAACATATTAGAATCGTCCCATCACTAGTAACTACTCAATTAAGTGAACATTATTTCGTGCAAAAATCGGCTCGGTTTTAAAATATCTTGTTAAAATATTTGATTTTCTTCTATATCATACAAGAAAAAAATAACCGTACAGAAAATACGAGCAGTCGCCAAAAACCTAACCGAATCTTAAAAAAGCAAATTTTCTAGCGTTAAGACAATAACATTAACTATTTAATTCAGTTTGCTAGCATAACTACTAACACCCGCACTTTAACCTGCACGTCATGAACACACTCGCACATCATACGTGGGAAGGAGCAACTACCACCGAAAGACTGTTTTACTTGCTTCATATTGGAATTTATGGACTGGGTGGTGTTTATCCGGACAGTCTTCTTGTCGAAATGAGGTATGGTTCAGCTCTGTTCTAAGAGGAACCCCTCCCAGGCGTAACCTCCTCCTTTGCTGGTATCTAAATTTGTCGAAATTATGACACTTGATAGAATGAAATTATTCGTAGTCTTGGGCTTTACCCCATGATTAGAATGACCTTTTTATCGCCTATTGTGTTATGCTGATTTTTTGTTATTGTTTTAGCGATAGTCGACCGGTGTTTACCGGTACGTTTTGTTATGAGCCGTCATCAGCATGAGTTAACCGGTCATTCTAGTCTAGGAGTAAAGCGCTAGATCACCAATATTTATATCGAAGGTTCGATCCCTGCCCGGTTAAGTCATGCTGATGACGGTTCATAAACAGAAACACGTGTTCATGTCTATTTTTCGTGCACGTGCATAAATTAATTTAAAAAACTGTATACAAAAAAAAAATAAAAATTAATTTATAAATTAATTGATTAAAAAATCTATTTATACAAAAATTGATGACTTGTCCGATTAGAGGCGAATTAGAAATGCGGTCCCTTGGATATTTTTAAAATAAACAAAACGCTCAGGGTAGCGAAACATAATAATAAAAACCGCACCGGTCGACTATCGCTAAAACAATAACAAAATCAGCCTATATATATATATATATATATATATATATATACATTTCGTTTATCTTCAGAGCATTCCTATTAATCCCCCTTTTATTCTAATTCATCACCTGATCTGTAAATCCGAGGGAGTAATAATCTTACCGGGACTGAATAAACAAAGTGTTTTATATTTTCGTTCGCACTTGCGCCAGTTTGACATAAGGTTGTCTGTTCTGCGTGTTATCCTAAGTTTATGCATGAAATAATCAATTTAAAATCTTTCATTTCCTTTTGTTTTTCGTTTCACTTCCTTATTTTCCCTCTCGCCTGCCTTTACCTACCTTAGTTCCCTTTAAAGTTCCCCCTCATCCGGTTTGTTCTTTGATCCGCAGTTCCGAATCTTATTGCCAAACATCCTTATTCGTTCGATCGGAAATAGTTAATCCGCCCATCCCAAAGGACCCAATCGGATACGCTTCTCGTTCTCTTTATTTATCACACTTACGATTGTTCTTAACAAAGGAGCTTTTTGATCGCGACGCATCTGAATGATCGACAATCCTTTTATAACGCTTTCATATTTTCCTTTCCTCTCTCATCCATCTGACAAAACTAGAGTTATATGCAATTCACCTTTGCATCAATACTTTCAAAGTCAAAGTAGTCGATATGATTTCCATCTGCACTTTATGCACTCTCCTGGCAAAGCCATGATGTGATTCCGGTATTAAGAAACCCGTAATAATACAATTGATTTTAAAACAGGGACGGCGTCATATCAAGTTCATTGTCTTAAACGAAGAAAAAAATGGCGATGTAACAAGTATGCTTAAAATTTAGATACCAAATTGAAGTTTGTAAGTGCCCAGTATCTCGCTAAAAAGTGAGGCTTGGTAAAAAAAATCCTAGTTTTATACATAAGAAAAAAGAGGTCTATAACCATCTATTAGTCATGCTTTCTTTCTTCACTTCCAGTCTATGATGAATGAATTCGCTGGTTATTTCGTCTTAAGACACCGACCAATGCGGTTGAAATATTTATTAGCTTCGTGAACTGAAAATTGTATTCATTGCTTTATCTAACGGAAATAATATTACGTTGAGTAAAACGTATCTTATTTACTCCGTGAACTGGCAATGGATATAAAAATTGAAATAAAATGTGTAAATTTATATTATTCTTCAACGTAGATCAATTTATTTCGCACTAGTAGTATGACATTAAATCCGACTATCGCTGAATCAAGAGGGTTAATATATAAGCATGATTGGGTTATTTTATTATATTCTTATGAGATGATTTTATCCCTCTGAACTTAATTACATTTCTAAAATCAATATTTTCTTGTTTCTAACAATGAACACTTTTGATAATAACACAACTGACTGGTTGCCTATTCTTCTAGAACGAACTAATATTTTATCCCCCATCCCCTCGCACCGACACTAACCTAAATTTCTGTACAACTAATCTTGCTCCAATACCAGTTTCCTGTGATAAATCAAAATAGTCCCCAATTAACGTCTCTTCATGATGACTGAATGTGGTACATAACAGTTTAAAGGTATATGAATACATCTCTCTCAGAAAAGGAATGTATATTGCGACAAAAATAAAAAAAAATTGTCTAGTCTAGAAGAAATTCTCCATCCCAACTGAAAACAGAACAGTTTCTAAATTTTGATCCAAGCCCGAATACCAGGTTTATTTACCTGCCCCCCCCCCCCCAGGTTAGATACAAGGTCATTTTATAGTAAGAATCTAGCTTCCCGAAAAAAAAGGTACGCTGGTCTGGCTGTAAAATATCCTGGTCAGTCCCGTCGGGATTCCGTAACAGATGAAAGCCACCTCAGACGACAGGAAATCAACCTATGCCGTCTCCGAAAGGAGTAGACGGAAGGCAATATGAGGGGGTAATGCATGGGAAGATGACTCCTTTAGACCGACTAGAACAGATACTTCACTTGTATCTGAGTTTGTAGGCCAAGTAGCATTGAGAATTAATAATTATGATATTCCTTCGCCATGTAATGACGGTTTGAGTTATTTCCCTTTGCTAGAAATTATTACAGGCCAGAGTTATGTACCTTGGGTCTGGGAGCCCTTAGTAAAAAAAAATAATTCCCAAGTCTCGTCGCTAATATGAGATTTTACAACTCTCGTATGAATTGGTAGTCGAGAATTAATACTAACATTCGTTGTCTTTTTCTCGTTGGACGGCGAACAGATAGGACCTTAGTCACGTTCTCTAACAGAAACAACGCCATGGTCAAAAAGTAAGTCTTACAATGCATGAATAATTAGCACATGTGTTAATTTTATTCTTTTCGGTCATGATGTGTGCTATTCAGTGTATGGGAACAGTATTTGATTGTAGGTTAAATCTATGTATACATGTCTCATTTATAGTTTTATAGTGTTGTAAGACAAACTATTACTATCTTACAGATTACAGGGAGGACTACCGGGTTTCACAAGCGAGTGATTAATGAAATAATGACACAGCGTGACAATTTTTTACAAAAGTTTTGTTTATTGTATTTTTGTTACTGTTTTTTAATCAATTTTCTCTGCTAATTCCAAAAAGGCTATTATTTTTTTCTGTATCATCGACCGTTATGGAAATACATCGCTTTACAATGTGATCATATATTGGAAAATGCTATATGTTCCGCTACTAAATGTATATCTAATTTTCTCTTTCAGATCAATTACTAAGTTCTGTTCTTATTAAGATGGCTACTAGAGGATGTAAAAATTCACCAGATACAGTTTGCTCTGTGTGTGTGGTTATTATATTGAAAAAAGCAGGTATTACATAAGATCGTGAAAGGGACCAAATTGTGGATAGCATACATACTCAATTTCGGAATTCCCATGAGTGACCAAGACAAATCATGGGCCCCTCATCTGATATGTGGAAGCTGTCGATCTACTCTAGAAGGATGGCTAAAAGGTACAGGAAGGGAAATGCCTTTTGCCATTCTCAGAGAGCCGAATAACCATCACGACAACTGTTACCTTTATATGATTGATGTGACTGAGTACAGAAAAGTTAAAGGAAGACAAGCTCTTTAGTATTCAAACATACCATCATGTAGAGCACCTGTCCCGCATGATGACAGCATGCCAGTACCACAACCACCAGAAAATGTAAGTTTACTTCTCATTGTACTCTCCAAAAGTTTTACCTTTAATTAACTTGAATATTAAGTATTTACAATGCATTCATTTTCTTACAGATTTATGGAATACTAATGTTATTCAAGTCTTTGTTTAAGTTGCTATATGTAGTTATTTTCTTTACAGACGGAAGATGCAATGGATATTTCATCTGAAGGGTAAGCAAGTAGCAGCAACCAAGAAATGGAAGAAGCTTTTGTACCAAGAACGACTTTGGAGCCTCACTTTCCAAATCAGAGCGAGCTAGATGATTTAATCAGGGATTTAGGTCTCACTAAGTCAGGAGCTAGACTTCTTACATCAAGGCTGAAGGAATGGAATCTAATAGGGGAAGACTGCAGGACATCTGTGTACCGAAAACGACATGAAGAATTTGAAATTTACTATGACATTAGTGATGATCTATGTTATTGTGATGATGTTACTGGTTTATTTACTTCTCCTGGACTCACGCATGATCCTGCAGAATGGCAACTGTTCATAGATAGCTCAACACGAAGTCTCAAAGCAGTATTGCTCCACAATGGAAATAAGTACCCATCTTTGCCTCGTACAGAAGAAAGAAAACTATGATAATGTCATACAACTTCTTGACAAAATAAATTATGCTGAATTCAAGTGGGATGTTTGTGGTGATTTCACGATGCTTGCCTTCTTACTTGACTTGCAGAGGGGATACACAAAGTACTCATATTTCCTTTGCTTATAGGACAGCAGAGCTGATGATGATCATTACAAGAAAGTTCATTTCCCCCCACGAGTGGAATTACAGTCAGGAATGAAAAATGTTCTCAGACAGCCGCTAGTAGATTCCTACAAAGTCTTATTACCCCCACTTCATATTAAACTAGGATTGGTAAAACAGTTTGTGAAGGCCTTAGATGTTGGAGGAGAAGCTTTTCAAGAAATTCGTCTCATGTTTTCAAAGCTATCAGAGGCTAAGATCAAAGGTGATATATTTGTTGGACCCCAAGTAAATGCAATATTGAAGTCGAAGAAACTGGGAAGAGCGATGACAAAAGTTGAAAAATAAGCTTTTTTGATGTAGTTCGTGGATTCTTAGGAAATCACAAGGGTCCTAATAAAAAACAATTGGTATCAAAGCTTATTGAGAACTTCAGGAAACTGGGTTGTCGTATGTCCTTAAAGGTTCATTTTTTTGCATTCTCATCTAGATTTATTCCCCGAAAACTTGGATGATGTGAGTGAAGAACATGGTGAGAGATTTCATCAGGACATCGCAACAATGGAAAGAAAATATCAAGGACGATGGGATACTGCTATGATGGGAGATTATATATGGTCTCTTGTTAGAAAAGATGAAAGTGTGCACTTTAGAAAATCTCGATCGTTAAAGCACTTCTAATCTTAAGAAAAGAGTTATCAAAGCATTTACATTGCAAAGTTGTATGGTTTGTTTTGTTCTAACTAACATTGTATTTACTAAATACCATTCAATATATGAAAAAGTACTAAATACTGTGTAATTATCTTTACAACATACTGCTGTAGAGAAAGGTTGTGTATAAAACGCGAAAATATTAAATAAAGAAAAAAACTATCGATGTTATGCCAAAACGAATGTGATTTTTGAATTTAGTAGCAAAAAAATATATATAAAAACATAAAAAGTACAAATAAACAAAACATGTGTTACATTGTGTTATTGGTAATACATTATATTTTATCAATGTTTAATATTCCCTCCAAATCTCCGGCAAGCTTCATGTATTTGATTCGTTTTTCTGTCTCTTTGATCTTCACTCTATGAATTGCTAGAACGACAAAATGAACGATTTGACAGTTTTTTCCCCTTCATGTTTATTATTTCATCCTGTCTCACTGCTTGGATGAGTTTGTCCCTTTGCATTTCTACACGGCAGAGGATTAAATTATTTTTCTTGTCAACAATGAAAGTCAGTTTTATAAAATATAAACAGAGAAGGAACAACAACAGAACAACCGGACCAGACAGAGACAAAACACTTCTGGAGCAAGATACGCGAAAAGCCTAAAAAAAAACACGACAAAAATACCAAATGGCTGAAAAATATGAAAGATAAACTACAAGAAATTGAAAAAGGGGCAGATATTAGTGAAGAAACGATTAAGATAACATTAAGGAAAATGGTAAAATGGAAAACACCAAGCCACGATTAAATGCATGCATACTGGTTTTAAAAGTTCACGACCCTACATGAAAGGTTAGCGCAGAAATTGAGAGGATGTATCCACAAAACAGGCGTTCCAGAGTGGATGACCGAAGGAAGGACAACTCTAATACAAAAGACGCCGACACGGGACGATCCCAGGCAATTACAGACCAATAACCTGTTTATCAACGATGTGGAAAATCCTAATGACACAACTGAGAGAAAAAATCTACCACTCCACAAAAAATTGTGGACTGCTCCCCGAGGAACAGAAAGGATGCCGGAAAGGGAAAAGAGGAACGCATGATCTGCTATACATAGATTAAACGATCCTGAAGGAGTAAAAAGCAGAAAAAGAACATATCCATGGCATGGATTGACTACAAGAAAACATGGATAATTGAATGCTTTAAAATGTACAAGATACCCAATCTATTTAAGAACACAAATTGGGAGCATGGAGACTCAAACTCTACTTTGGACTCAGAAAACCATACCCTCCCTAAATTCGCATTGGGGATCGAAATCACAATTGAAAACCTGGTCATCACCCCATCCCAGATGTCAGAGATATCATAAAAAACATTGACACCTCCAAAGCTTGTGGGCCTGATCTTATACCTGTAATAGTAATAAAGTAATGCTCTGCTGAACTGGCCCCTGTCCTCTCCAAACTATACAACAAATGCCTAGATGAATATTTCTTCCTCGATAGCTGGAAAATTTGCTCTGTTGTACAAGTCTTCAAGAAGTCTGGGGATAGAACTGATCCTCAGAACTACCGCCCAATCAGTCTACTCCTGATCTTTGCTAAAATCCTTGAATCCTTAATCAATCTAGCAATAGTACGGCACTTAGTTAATGCTAAACTTCTTTCTGACCGCCAGTATGGATTTGGACAAGCACGATCTACTGCGGACATCTCTGAAAGCATGTATCATACACTGAACAAGGGAGGTGAAGCTAGGGCAGTAGCGCTTGATATATTCAAAGCCATTAACAAGGTATGGCATAAATGGCTTATCTTGAAAATATGGTATTACTGGGCAATTACTTAATATAATTAGATCCTTCCTAACCAAAAGAAAGATCCAGGTTGTCCTCGATGGCCGCTCATCTAAGCAACATGGCATAATTGCTGGTGTACCCCAGGGATCTATCCTTCGACCTTTATTGTTCCTGATCTTCATAAACGATCTCCCTGATGACATTGGGTCTGAGATTGGTATATTTGCTGATAACACCACGCTTTACTCTCGTCATGTGGGCAAAACGAACGCGATCATATACGGGGCAATGGCTGAATCCTTAGAAAATGACTTCCAGGATGTACTGGATTGAGGTCATAAATGGTTGGTAACTTTTAATACCGCAAAAACAAAGCTCCTTTCCTTCAATAACTACAAGAAACCTCTCCAACCACTGATTGTCATGACAAATAACACTCTACCTGAGAGTTGAACATTCAGACTCCATGGCCTAAAATTCACAGGTAACATGAATTGGAAGAAATATATTGAAGACATTGCCAAGGCTGCAGCAAAGAAGGTGGGCTCCCTTTACCATGCTAGTAAACTATTCACACCTGACATTATCCTGTATCTCTACAAAGCCACCATCCTCCCATGCATGGAGTATTGTTGTCACATCTGGGCTGAGGCATCATCTACTAGTCTTTCCCTCTTAGACAAGGTCCAAAAAAGAGTCGCCAACTTAATAGGTCCCTAACTATCAACCAAGCTCCAGCCCTTCTCCCATCGCAGCAATGTTGCATCCTTGTGCTTGTTTTATAAATACCTCAATGGATTGTGCTCCGATGAACTGGCTACTCTGGTGCCCCCTCAACGTAAATACACTAGACCAACTCGACAATCAGCCAAATCCAATCCATTCACTGTGGAGGTTCCCAGATGCCGTAGAGCCTTCTACTCAAATAGATTTTTTTCCCGTGCTGCCGGCCTCTGGAACTCCTTATCTGCTCCCTGTTTTCCCGACAGTACCGACATGCATAGGTTTAAAACTAATGTAAACAGACATTTCGCTACATTGCTCCTAACATAGGATGACACCCACATCTATACTCTAATTCTCAGTAACCCCTTATGTCTACAATGGCGGCCTACCTTTTTGGGGGTGAAATATGTTTTTTAAAAAGTTGGAATCCTGTTCGTTCCACAAAAACATTTACAGTTCGGATATTGGCAATCGTCACGTGGTCTCTGCTGTAAGTATCCGATGTCTTTCTAGAAAGATATCGGCGAAACCATTGCCAACAACATAATCTTCTAATCAATACGAAATGAATGAATGAATATATGAAAGATAATAAAACCAATGCTGTCAAGCATTCATGACTGAAACTTGGTGGACAAGAACAACCTAAACTGAACTTTATTTGTATATAGAAATGTGATATTTAGAAGGCAATACAATGCAGAGGTGTGACGGATAGACACAAGTTGGAGCAAATAAGACATATAATGGTGGAACAAATGAATTAGTTTCAACCTTAATACAATGTGTACATACACATATATATATATATATTTATTATTATTTTTTTGTTGTTGTTTTTCTTCCCTTTCAAAACACATATATATCTGTCTATCTACACAATGTTACAATGTTATGTAATACCTGTATCAAGATGGTCTGGTGGAAATTCCGTATGATATATATATTTTTTTAATTTTCGGGAACTCCTACTTCTTCAGAACCGTGTTCAACTCAAGCAAACTACATAAACCTCTTGAACTTTATTTGTACTAAATATAGTTTGATTTCAGAAAGAATTGTAAATTTTATTACCGATTCCATGGGTGGATTTTTTGCGGTGACCCTATTATTATTATATGTCGATTATTTCTTAACATTTTGTGCATCAAGGTTAACAATGGACAAGAGTTAGAAAAGGTCTTGACTTCCAAATTGGTCATTTCTTGCCAGTTTAATAATCGACCCAGGTGTCACACTAAAGTGAATGCCTGGTGACCAAGCACGTATCACAATTGACAGAGTGACATTTCGAAAACCCCGTCGGACGGGACAAAGAAATGATTGTGTCGACATAATAAATTTCGTCACAAGTATCATTCAAAATCAACCACTCCTAACTTTTAAAAAGAAAATAATGGGTTCTTTTTTACGACGGGGACTCGTGAAAATTACGGTTTTCTTTTGCATTAGGTGCGCAAAAGAAGAATATGTTTCGAAATGTTAAGACGATGATCAATGATTTGTATCATCTAGATTATTCCAACTACTATCCTCATCTTGCTCGTTATATCCACAACGTTTCGGCCGATGTAACCTTCGACCTTCTTCAGGTGCATCTGTTCGAACTTGGGAACTGTCTAGTCCTACTTGGTAATCTTTATGTTAAACTTGGGAACCTGGATGGAATTTCGAACTGAATTCTTTGTTTAATCTACGCATGGCCTAACTATTAAAAGCGTTGATTTATAATCAGTTCTAAGCGACAGTTTTTTGGAAGTTGAACATTAAATCTTTGCTATAATAGCTAATAATAACGTACATTAACACTTCTAATCAGTCATAGGTGACGGAATGAGAACAATCTACCTCCGTCGATTAAATAAAATATAAAGTTTGAGATTCCGTACAGATTCCCGAGTTCGATATAAAGATTCCCAAGTTTATGGTTGAAATAAGATGACGATTCCTGGAGAGGTATAATGAAAAAATACAGACAAATGGTACCGGATCAAACCGGATCCAGTATTGAAAAAAGAAAAGCATAACATCCTCCGAGACACAGAAATACCAACGGACACACTCATCAAAACAATAATATCGGAATGATAATAATCAACCAGACGGAAGAATATCTGCCAAATAGTAGATTTCGCCGTCCTAGCAAATCACAAGGTGAGTCTCAAGGAGGCAGAAAAAACTTAGTAAATGCACTAAACTTACCAGAGAGCTGAAGAGAATATGGAACTTGGCGAAACCTAGAATGATATCACTAATCGTAGGAGCACTAGAAATATTTCCGAAGAATCTGGAAAAAAGATTAGGAGAAATTTGAATAAAAGGGAAGATTAACACCATAAAACTCACGAAACTGATGAAAACAACCAAAATATAAGAAAAAAATCCTTGAGTTCTGAAACCAATCCACATAGTATGGTAAAGCTGACCAGCCACATTTAAGTTGAAATAAAATAGCACTTCGTTAACATAGAACATACTAAAGAAATTGATACTTCCTAGGAAATTATATGATACCCCTTTAAGATTCCCTAAAACGTCCTGGCATCAACATCGGTTAGTATCACAGAAAATGGTTGAGCAGAGTTTGAGATGGCGGAGAGACCAAGTAATGAAAGCACTACCTAGACTTCTATTGAAAAGTACGGAAAGTTCCGTGGAACCCAGATGAGGCTTATTGCCACTCAAAATTCAGAGAAATTCATCAGTCATTATTCGTCAGAAACGGCTGTTGCAAGAACGCAAATTAGATTACAATGGTAATAAAAAGAACAAGAGAGTTCTGGAAATATGGATAGACTTGTTGTCACTTATATTCGAGGAAACACCACCTGTTTTTATTAGTGAATAGTCACTGTTAATTACTCACCGTGAGTAAGATATGATAATCTGTATACTAATACATTTATACACGTTTGTATCTACGTTATCACCGACTACACCTATTTAATTAACAATGAGATCGTCCGATCTCCGAATACGAAATGCAAAAATAATTGAAAATGAACTGCTGTCGCTAAAGTAAAAACATCAAATATTTAAACATTTTCAAATGAATTGACTTAAAATTGAATTCTGTCATCCTATCTACCAAACACGATTTAAGATCCCACACTTTCTTTGTTTTCATCTTAATATAATTTTAATACGCACCTTAGTTACAATTTTCGAACAGCTATTGTACACGTAAATGTGACAAACTTAAGCCTGACAGACTAACCGTACAGACGGAAATCCACTCTTATAGAGATGTGTAAGCGCATCTAAAATGCTATCTTCTCAAAATATAGGCGTGACAGAGTGACGAACAGGCAGATCATTTTATAGAGGGACGTGGGCGCATCTAAATATTGACTCATGCGTGACAGACTGACGAACTAACATAGACTCATATATAGGTGCGTGTGCACGTCTTAAAATTCAATTTTAAACTTAGGCGCGACTGACACACGAACATTCTTTTTTTTGCTATTGAATCACCACGCACCAAGGCCAAGAACCACTTTTTTTTTTTTTTAGTTTCAATTTCGACTGGCAAATCTGCGTATCTGCCACAGTTTAGTAACGGGGGTCCTTTTACTAATTTTTTTTTCTCATTGTATATATTTTCATTTATTGTTTTGTACATAGTGTTTTATCATTCCCCCTTCCCCCGTTGCATATTTGTAAATATGGGGTTTAAGTAGGTTATTCATGGAGTGATTTCTTTTGGTGATTGAGAAGGATGTATAGTATAAATGTGGTATTTTGGTGAATGATGGTCCTGCATGGAACTAGCTAGGTTAGAAAGTTAGAATTGGACCGAACCCTTCCATCCCCTTTTCTTGGCCTTGTGTCGCATTCTGTAAAATATTTTTACAAATAAATATTGAGAGTAAGTGTTAATAAGACTGAAATCATTTTCAGCTGAAAGTTGAGGAAAACTATGGTAGCAAGCACATTGATTAATAGTATTCACTGATTATTACTTATGGGGCAGTTTTTGACAATAATGTGTTGACATTGCATTTGATAACGGCCAAGTTGTAACGAGCAGGGAAGCAGTCCCGCGATATTGTGTTCCACAGACAGGAAGCCCTTGCAAAGAAGCCCTTTCTATGGAAATTCCACCGGATTCTAGACACATTGACTGAGAAAAGGAAAATTCTTTTTTCGATGTTGTAGAACACTGAGTTCTTACTGCGAATGTTTTACAATGGGGGAATCGAAGATTTGAGCTCAGTCGAGCGATCTCCATCCTAATAACGATAGAGCAGAGAAAGACTAGCAACTTCTTTTTTGTGAGAAAAGGGTTGTAGAGAAGAGAAAGGATCAACCCCCATCAGAATTTCGAGTTCGATTGTGTACTCTGCCAAGGAAGATAAGAGTGGTACGTGGAGCTCTCTCTAGATGTGGCAGCAATATTCCATCTTTGGATGTATGTTACTCTTGGCCAAGATCAAAGTGTAGTATCTGTTCCGATGGATACTGCACCCCATAGACTGGTATCGTTTTGGCCTTCGGGGCTTGATTTACGCCGGTCTATGACTCTTAACTGTATCTTCATTTTTATCATGAAGCTTGATTCTCGCCACCTTCCGACTTTTTGTCACATCTTCTTTCATTAGGAAGGACATAAATACCCAGTCTCGGACACAATCTTTCTGTAACATACTATTGGATACTTTTCTCTGCCTTTTCGTCGAGATCAAAGTGTAGTATCTGTTCCGATTGATACTGTACCCCATAGACTGGTATCGTTTTGGCCTTCGGGGGTGGATTCCGCCGGTCTATGGGTTTGTCCTGTGCAGTTCTAGAAGGTCCACCCTCCCAAGCGTTGCCTCCCCTCGTTGCCTCCCCTCGTTGGGGGGAGTAAGTTTATTGCTTACTGCTTGAGGCGCCCCAACCGGGGAATGCAAACGGGGCTGCCCAGGCAATTTTTAATGGCCAGAGTTCTCACCTTCTCGGGCGCTGGCTTTTCAAGTCCCACTTTCCCGACCCGACCTTGGGTCACATCTTACTTGTGGGAGTAAGATAAAACTGGCTTTGTGCCTAACCTCCCGGAGAGGCCGTAAATAAATACTCTTATATAGATAGAGGGTTGCATCTGGGATTAGGATTAGGGTTAGGGTTAGGGTTAGGGTTAGAGTACTTTCTGAAGCGGTAGAATGATACACCAGATTTTCCAGCGACCTTTACAACGGACTGGATATACGTCCCCCATCTTAGATCTTGGGTGACGTCAGACATAAGGGGATCCTTAATGAAAGAGCCATTCATTTCGGCTGAGGCAAAACAGGGATTCGAGCATCGATGGCGAAAGGACTGAAACCCTTGATTTTAAAGGCGTTAAATGTCATTCATTCATTTCTTATGAATCAGATGATTCTGCCGTTGGCATTGTTTTCCCCAATATCTTTCTGATTAGAATTTTTTCTAGTGAAAGTGTTTCTGCGGAACGAACTGGAATCGAACGTGGCACACCCAGGTTATCAGACCATGTCGTTAACCACTTAGCCACCGCAACTTTTTTCCCGTGCACTACATGCTCCAGGTCCGGATATATATATATATATATATATATATATATATATATATATATATATATATATATAGAGAGAGAGAGAGAGAGAGAGAGAGAGAGAGAGAAAGATAGAGAGATAGATAGATAGATAGAGAGAGAGAGAGAGAGAGAGAGAGAGAGAGAGAGAGAGAGAGAGAGAGAGAGAGAGAGAATCATCTAGATCTCGATCACCAGTGATTTCAGTCTCAGGAGTTATTGTTCGACGAACGTGCTATTTCAAACTTAAGCGTGTCAGACTTATTGATCGACGGATAGAATCTTTTATAGATTAAAATGGTTGAGTTGTTTAGGAAGAAACTGAAATGTATAATGTTGGATTTAATTTCGTTAATAAATATTGTTTTAATAGGATTCCAATGCAGAGATGTATCGGATATAAGCCGATTAAAAGCAAGATACGACGGATACAAAATTATTATGTTTCAGTTAAAAAAAAACAAGCGAAAAACTCATTTCACTTTTGTATACGTCTTATACTGCTTTTAGTTTGAGTATATCCGATATCATCTCTCCGTCTCTCTCCCTCTCTCTGGCTTTCTGTCTGCCTGTCTGTTTATATATATATATATATATATATATATATATATATATATATATATATATAAACAACAAACGCTGCAATCACCAATAAAAATAATTACATAAAAATACATTAAAATATTTAGGTGATAAAATCGTACGTATTTCTAGACAGGACGTCTTGGTCCGTTAGTAAAACGCTGAACTATAGACATCAACATCGAAGGTTCGATCCCTGTCTAAGTTAGCAGTGCTGATGACGGCTGTAAGCCAGAAACACGTTTCCATAGATCACTTTTATGTACGTATAATATATATAATTACACACAATGCTTCAAGAAACCTACATTAACTTCTTAAATTTATTTTATTTCATACTAGCAGGGGCACTTGGCGTTGCCCGGGGCCATAAAACAAATTAGAAGAAGTTAAAAGTGTGTGTAACATCTTTTCTAAAAAAACTTCTACCTTCCTCTATCCGTTTCCCTATCTTTCTCTCTTTCCTCCGTCCACTTTGCCCTCCCTCCTCCACACCTCCATTTTCTCCACCGCATGCTTATTCCTCTTTCTTGTTTTAATGTTTTGAAAATAATAAAGATGTAAGAAATTCATTTTCAATTTTAAAGTTATTACTTACGGGTAACACAAAGTTTTTGGTTCTACCTCTCTTAAAAACATATACTTGTTTTAAGGTATTCTTTGGCAACACTGAGTTTCTCCCCCTTCTTCATCAACATATACCAGATACTAAATGTAATACTGTATTTTTACTATTACTGCTCTCAAGAAACCTCATGTATCTTGTATAGAATACAACATTATAACAAACACATTGAAGTTCTTACTACCGGGCAATTCCGAGTTTCTTGTGCTCATCTCTCCCTCTAACAATAAAGAGAATGATGTTGATAAAGACAATAATCCGAACAGAACCTCAAGAAACATTAAATAAAATTAGCGTTTCTCAAAATCTTAAGAAATGATTTTTTTCCAAACCACTTCATAAATACATTAAAAAGTCGCTTTAAATGTGGACCCCCGTTGCCGAATTTTACTCTACCCCCCCCAAAGAATGGATATTTATTAAATTTGAGATATTATTGGGCAACCGTAACGCCGGATACGAATATACCAGCTCTGTGAGTGTGTCTTGTGTGGTTTTGGCTTTTAGTTGAACACACAGACAGACAAACAGAAACTCCTTCATATAATATACTATTTCATTTTTAATTTCATTAAGTAATCAATTAATGTTTATATACTATTTATAACATATTTTTTGTGAGTTAATCTAAAAATGCTATTTCAACTTAAGCGTGACAGAGTGACGAATAGACAGATTCTCTTATAGAGGTACCTGGACGTATCTAAAAATGCTATCTAAAAATTACCGTGATAAACAGACAGATTGACAGATTCTCTAAAAGAAGTGCGTGCACACATATAGAAATGCGTGACAGACTACCGAATGGACATAGTCTCTTATATAGGTGCGTGTACGCGTCTAAAAGTTAGTTTCAAGCTTAGGCGTGACTGACCGACGAACATTCTAATTCAAATTAAACATAACAGAACGCCCGCCTGTCTGCCCGACGGACATACCTCTTGTAAAGATGCCTGGACGCATTTTAAGATATGTAAATAAAGGGGAAATAACAAAGCAGGAAAATAGCAAAAACAACAAAAATGGGAGATGAGCAAATCGGATCGTTTATGGATGAGGAAAGAAACGGTAATGATCGAAATGATAAAGATTGTAGCGAGGAGCAAAAACAAACAAACAAACAAACAAATAAACAAACAAACAAACAAACAAATAAACAGACACAAAATTGAAGAGGATTGTAAAGAGAACACAAGAAAGAAAATGACGGGATTGTTGGTAAGTTCCGCTTGATTAACGCCATCGTTGTCGGCAAGTACCATCTCAGTTGATTAACACCGGATTCGTTTGTTTCAAACTGCGTTAACTTGAGAGTAAACCTCTCGGTAGAGGAAGGCATGCAATGAAAGGAAAACAAAGAATACTACCCCCCCCAAAAAAAAAAACAACAAACAAACCGATGTCGTTTCAAAAGAAAGGACGTGGTAGAATGACTCCAACGATAATTAAAAACAATGATATCCGCTTGGAATTGTGGGATCGGGATTAGGTTCGGTCATGCGAACTAAAAAATGAAATGCACCAACGCATTGACACTACGGATCGATCCAGCCATCCGAGCATAAAAGAGCAGATTTGGTAATGGTAAATATAATAAGGGAGTTCATCGGATCATGAACCTAGGAGCATCGGGAATGGTGGCCACGAAAGAAAGCAACACGAAACCAACCCTTTTGACAACAAACCCCCCCCCCCACAAAAAAACACAAAAATGAAAACAAACAAACAACAACAATGCAACAACACAAATAATAATATAAAAGATAACAGATAAAAGATAATAAGAAATGCTAATTTAGAAATGTATATGTTTTGAAATAAAATGATATATAAGAGATTGATGTAGTTTGCTTGAAGCATTGTTTAATGAAGGTAAATTAAAAGGAAATACAATGTAGGTAAATTAAAAGGAAATACAATGCAGATGTGTAAGGGACAGACACAAACTGAAACGAATTAAGACATATTGTCGCATAGCTCCTTAAAAATTCATACTTTCGTTTCTTCTCGGTTTGCTCTGTCGTCTAGTGGTTGAGTACTTTCTTCGCCTCTGCACTGTTGTGGCCATCTCCGTGAGTTGTCTGTAACAAAAGAACTTTCTCACCCGCTTCATAAGACAACAATCTTTTCATTTTAATTACTTCTTATTCGGCGTCAGTTTCTATTGCCCGTGGAGATGTTTTGCTATCGTTGAGAGAGAGAGAGAGAGAGAGAGAGAGAGAGAGAGAGAGAGAGAAAGAGAGAGAGAGGGAGGAGACTTACGAATATCGTGGTTAATTATTAGCTAGCTTATTGTCTAATAAGTCCTTTGTTATTTGAGGATACAGGGGGGGGGGGGGAAAGGACATCTTGTACGCCAGTATTCTTTCTTAGGGGAAAAAACACTTCCCGTTCTGACTTGGCTACATCTTAATTCCTTCGTCCGATTTCTGCGCCTCCTAAGTCCGAACTGGTTTTAAAACTTCAATTTTCTCACATATCAAAACTGTGACGTAATATCACGTGATAACCACACAGGTGCAGGATGACCTTTTGAACCAGGGTCAAACATTGTCTCGTCACTTGTCACGTTTTGATTCCTGGAAACAGCATCGCACTCTATGCACTCGGCGGCACGCACTAAGTCGCACCAGCCAAACCAACGACCCCACACCCGTTTTGCCGCCACATACGTCCATTATCATACAACGTTCTCGTAAAGGTTATGTCCATCATTATATAACATTCTCATAAAGGTTTTTATAATCCCACAAGTTACGTCCATTATTATATAACAATATAATAGTGGAATTAATTAAAAAGTCACCACATTTTTATTAATACAATTAATATATATATATATATATATATATATATATATATATATATATATATATATTAATTGTTTATTACCTACAGACATCGATGTTTCATGCTTACGCAATCTTCAGTGCAGGAAGCTTATTCCCGACGGTCGACGGACGCGAACTCCGATCACAAATCGCCACTGATTCGCAGTCAAGAGAGTTACTAGTTGGCCACCAACACTTAGTCGGCGAGTATTAACAGCAAGCGGCGAAGAGTGATCAACAACAACAAATCGTATTTGAGCTCGCAATTGAGCTAGTAGTACTGCTTGTTATTAAATTCACTCAGAGTTCCCAGCCTTAGTAAAGGAGGCTATATAATAATATTTATAAATATTATTGACACTTATTATTAAAATTTTTTTTTTTTAATGATTTAATACTTGATCCCACATATTTAATACTTAATCCATATATATATATATATATATATATATATATATATATATATATATATATATATATATATAATATTTGTTATGTACGTATACATTTCGTCCTTTTTTAAATCGGGACTCATCAGCATAGAGATATGACTATTAATAACCGGTCATGCGATTCGAAACCTCGGAGTACAAGTATTTTTCAACTCAAATCCGACGTCTTTAACAGCTCGGCCAATTTTAAACAGCGAATAAACGATCATAATTCCTATTTGCGTCAGTGTGGTCTGGTGGGAGTTCTGTATAATGATATTTCGGGAAAATATCCCTTCGTCAGATGTGTGTTCAACCTTAATTAAAACGTTCATACGAAGGTCGCTGCCAATGAGAGCTATTCAGCAACAATTGAAATGGATCTGAAATTAAATTAAAAATATATTTTATTCTAATTAAATGTTGCTTCAAATCCATTGTTAATATTTAAATAATATATATATGTATATGCATATATGTTTATATATATTTATATTGTTTCTGTTATAGTTTTTCCATAACGTCCTGAGACGTCCTCGGGGAGTCAGGCAGATACTCTATCCGTCCAAACTTTTCTGTGGGCATGATAGAACCTGGTAACGCCCATATCTTCTCCAGGCCACGCACAGCACCTGGTCACCCATTTAGTACTGCCCATCTCGCTGTAATCATTTTGACTTACTATATCCTTCAAAATTAGTACAGAATGTTGAATTTAAAAAATCGTAATCCTTAATTTAATCTCTATTATTATATATTTATTATATATTTATTTCTCTAAATACACACTTTAAAATCCAGGTGAATTCACTCTCATCAATAATAATGAACAATTATTATAAGAAGAGTCCATCTATATTTTACAGTTATCTAACCTTACATTAGTTCTCTTAGTCATTTAGAAATACGTACTCTATAAAAGCAAAACTCTGGCAGCCATTTTTGATTTTCTAAGCTGCTTCAGATAATGCAGTTTTCTTTCTATTTTTAAAAAAGGTTTCTCTCACCTGTATATCGTTTAACCCTGGAATTTTATCCAAATGATTTACCAGCTGATTTGGCCTTACTTGATTACGTCAAATACGCTTTCTTTAATCGACGTGAAGAAGAGATCTGCTTCGTGTTGCATCCGGTGGAACTTGTTTTTGTTTAAAATTGTTTTTCTGAAACGGAAGATATAATTATTATAACTTTTTTCTCGAAAATAGAGCTCATTACATTACTGTAAGGTTGAATTAAATTTCCCTCAACTATTAAATATTAAATCCCTCAAATATTGTGGGATTACGTATTAAATCATTAAAAATAATTTTAAATTAAATTAAAAAAATAATAAGTGTCAAATGTTAAAGTTCATTTTTTTATAATTTCTTTTTAATTTCTCGTACTGAATCGTGTATTTACTTTCAACCCGATGAACCGTTTTTTAAGTTTTTACCCAATGAACAGTTTTCGATGTGCAGACGAATTTTTTCTGAACATTTTAATGATTCACATCTTGTAAAAAATGGGTCAATTCCTATATCGCCATAGTGTTTTTAAAAATGATTTCTGGTGTTGTTTTCATGGACACTTGAAGACTTTTGCCTAGAAATTAAGCTGACAACAATGCTCTGAGGCCAAGAGTTTTTTTTATTTACTACTTGAATTTATTTCAAGTATGCTTTTTCTTCTAGAAACACATGTTTGGTTTTTTTGCTTCGAAACTGACAATAAATCACAGTATAACATAACTTTGATCTGTAAATTTATATTCATTTATTTTCTACTTTAGTATTTTGAATTTACAATTCTTTTCCTATTTCTCTCTTTCTCTCCTTCGCACTCTCTCTCTCTCTCTCTCTCTCTCTCTCTCTCTCTCTCTCTCTCTCTATATATATATATATATATATATATATTTATGAATATAGGATAGTTTTAGATAATGTAATAAATTTGCTATACGACCGTTCCAATAGGTCTCGCTAATATTAGCAGAGCTGATACATTGAAGCGTATAATGAGAGGATCGCAAAGACCGAAACCTCCACTTGTCGAAACCATCCATCCATCCATAGTTTTAAGACACATTAGTAAATCGGTAGAACACACAATATTCTGCAAGTCCAACAATATAGACACATTAAACCAGCACAAAATAATACCAAACTACTCTAAAAATAACCCAAGCATCAAATAATATACAATAAGAACACAAACATAAATAAATACAATAGAAATCGCAATTGTAGAAGTTAAACTGAAGATGGATTGCTACAACAATCGCTCAGAGTGTATCTGATAACTCCAGTCATGATCCAGGAATGTCACGTGCTGACTTTATGTTCGTAAGAAAGATTAGATAAATATTACATAAACTGATTCCCCATAAAACCAAAACGTTAAAAATATACATAATACCGATATAAATTTTTTGTACTTGTCCAGATTAGCATCCAAGCTAAGATCGACTTAGCGTCAGTAGTTTCTGGATGTTTACGTAAATGGCTGGAAAATGCCGAAGCGCTTATCCAATCAGAATCCAAGAAAATAAGCAGACAACGAGTTAACATTTTAATTGATTGAAACGTGAAATTCACTAATTGGAAATAAAAGTTGATCAAAGCGATAATGAATTTTATCGAACCCTAACCCTAACACCGTGTTTACACTCGTTCAGTGAAAAACCTACTTTTTTCATGCAGAAAAAACATTTTATAACCCTAACTCTAACTCTAACTCTAACCACTAACTCTAACCCTAACCCTAAACTTAACACCGTTTTAACACTTGTTCAGTGATATTTTGCTAAAAAAATAAATTTACGTGTACAAAAATACATTTTTTTAAATTGTACATTCAGCCTTGTTTTTAGTCTTTTGGGCGCAGGAAACCGACGTTTCATTCGACTTTTTTTCTAGTCGTCTACGTAAACATTCGTAAACTACCAACGCCAAGTCGATTTTAGCTTGGGTCCTAATCTGGACAAGTACCAAGGAAATATATTGCAAAGATTATAAAAATGGATAATTAAACGATACTCTAACCAGCTTAATAAGTAGATGTATGTATGAATCAGATAATCATAGGGAAGAGCTTATGAAGGTTATTTATGATTTGTTTGATGCACCGAAACCTCAAATATCACCAGAACAGAAATGTCCTTGCAACCATAAAAGTCACCAATCTTTAACTTTGGGTATTAATCCCAAAAGAAAAAAATATATACTTCCGGATAAATGCAATTTCAAAAGGGGATATTTTTTTCGAGTGATGACACTCTAAATTTCGTTCGAAAAACAGTATAAATAGTGTGTATTTGTATTTGTTATCTGTAAAAGCGAAAATATACGATATATAGTTTATTATTTTAGTTTGTGTTCGAGTATATTTATTCTCTTAACCGTTAAAGTACGATAGAACACAGGCCAATAGTAACATAATGTTAGATATTGCGTGTACGTCAACTAGTACTCATTTGAGTATTTAGTTTCGCAGAGAGTTTGTTGTCAAGTTAGGCAGAATGTAGGGGTCGACAAAAAGACATGCAATTAACTTTGTTTCACAGAGAGATTGTTGTCACGTTGGGAAATAATAAATTTGAGACCATCCTTTTTCCATAGAGAAAATAGTTCGATGGAAATGACGTCAGATGAGACAGGAAGTCAAGCATTAAAAAGCAACGAGACTTAACTAAGATTACTTAAGGGTCAGTAATGGATTAAAGCAATGGACTAGACTCAATTTCTGCATTTCTTCTTTCCCTGGCTACCGGTTATGGCGTAGGGCGAACACAAAATACCTTAATGAAAACCGATCTTCTTCCAAATTGTTTGCTTTCGTTTGTGTTGCTAGTGCCCGGCGTTGATTCAAGAACGATATGTCCTCAGTCCGGGGGGACCGCTGTAAGTGACAGTTTAAAGATACAAAGTCTGATTTTATCTTATTGATTTAACTGGTTGTGACATGCAGAGTGCAGAGTGTTTTTCTACTATCGTTACATTATCATGTAACGATAGTGGAAAAATGCGAAACTGTCTGTGGTTGGTTAGCCAATCGAAATAGTTTCCTCGTGTTAAACTAGTAATACTTTAGGGTTCTTCAATAAGAAAAATATCATCAATCGATCCAAGTAAAAAAAAACTAAATATAAAATGTATCTAAATAAATATTCCTCTAAGGAAAAAAAAAACACAACGAAATAATCAAAATTTCTCAAACCAAAAATAGCACCAGTAAAAATCCGCAATTTGTCTTTTCTCCGCAAACAATAGCAACATAACTTTTTTGTATAGTTTATTGTTATACAACGTTGTTGCTTTAGGATTGCTGACTGAAAAGACCAATTCCTTAAGTCTCCGACTAAGTTGCGTCAACACGGAAGTTATGTGCACTGAACTTTTGATAGAGCAACCAATCAGAATGCATATAATCGTAGCATCGGTAACATTTGTGGAATCGAGGATTATTGGCTAAATCTTTGCCTTTCCCTTCCTGCATCAGTGCAGGGGGGAATCCTGTGCGTTATATCTGTCTCTCATTCTCGAAATATTTCATCTTGTTATGCAGTTGCAATTTACTTTATAATTCTGTGGATTGTTCTTTGTCGGAAACCGTCAATAAATCTCATTTTGTTCACCTCTCGGAATATTCGTAGTTCTTTGTGCTCCCCTCCGTGCGGAACATACAATCTGTGACGGTATTCCAGATAGCTCGATTTCCTGTTTTTCCAAGACGTCACCTGTACTTCCAATCATCATCAGAACTGTTCTCTGATCATCATCTGGACTGTTCGCACAAATTCATAGTAGTTGTTGAATTAGGATAAATGAGAAGAATATACAAAAGACTATACAATCAGTCGAAAATAGAAAATATATACAACTAGCACTAACGATCCATAAATTGCGAATATGAAATCTTAAGAAATCATTGTTTACAAGTAGGTATGTGTCTTGTTTCTATTATTATTATAAAGTTGCGGTTATCAGTCATCCATAAGTGTCTGTTTAAGATTTTCAATCCGCTTGGAAAATCAGAACGAACTATTTGCTATGATATAAACTCATTTTTTTCCTCTGATTGCTTTTTTACCTGTTCTCACTTTCTATAAATATTAAAGGTAAATCTCTGAATTATGAATTCGATCTGTCATCCCCGGCCGAGTTTGATTGACACAGATCAAAACAAGTGGTCCACGACTGTCCATTGTGTTCGTTATATTTGCAGATAAATACCTGACATCGGCTTGCAAGTCCACCAAGACTGTGTTTTACATACAGCAACTGATATTCCCAAATGGTAATTCACTTAAGTACAGTGTAAGAACATTGAAGCAGTCCAGGAGGAGTCGGAAAAGACAATACTGTCTTCTATTCCCCTATCGTACTTTTTTCGTAGATATCTAAACAAACCGCCATAGATTGTTGAATAATAATAGCTTATTAAATAATCTGACCAAGTGAAGTACTATTAGGCTTTTGTGGAGATAGGAACTGTTCAACGAGTCTCGTTTACATGTGAACTGGATTCTTGTTATTATAATTGCAACGTTTTGTCCATTAGACCCCAGAGACATTATTTAAATGTCTGATTTAAGATTTTAACACCCTGGAAAGTACGAACCAAATATATTTTGCGAATATAAAAGAAGTCGATGAAAAAATAATTTAAAATGTGAATTGTAGTGTGTTTTCTTTCATTACACACCAGTTATCGTCAGATCACTGAAGTTAAGCGACGTGGAGACTGGCCATGGCAGGATAGGTGACCATTTGGGAATGCTAAGTACTGTATGTCATCTTTTCATAATCGGGATATACATGCAGCTGGGGATTGCTTTTGAATTTGATATTACAAGTTAACTGAAATAACCACAGTCTGCTCAAATATCACAGTGAATGCCTCCCCAAAGATTACATCGCTTTAATAAAAGCATCTCGTTCACCGCGCACACACAATATATCCATCCAAAATATACTAGAAAACACTCAGTAACATAAAATAAACCCTAGCTTATAACAATTTTCCCAATAGAATCGTTGATCAACAAATACAACTATATCTAACATCTCTACACGAAAAGAATCAGAATAAAAGACACAATAAAAATAACCCTTTCCCTTATACTACAAAAACCAAATGCACTCTAACTTAACGAAAAAACTATAACTAACATAATAAATAGATACACTAAACCTATTGTACAGCAATAAAAACTAAATTAACAATTTACTACACAAAATTAAAAACCTCTAACTTAAAAATCAAAAACAATAACACCACTAACTCCTCTCTAAACCAAACAAACGGACTGTATTCGTTCCATTGCCCATTCGAGGAATGTTTTCCTAATACTCAAACAGACAAATACAGCAGCCATATCGGCCACACGACAACAACCCTCTTCCGACGTCTTACATATCACTTAAAGGTTACACGCGCTATTCAACGACATATCATCTCACACAAAAACTATACAATAAGCCGAAATATAATAAATACTAACAACTAACATTAAAACCGTCCATAAAAATAATTGTACACGCAGGTTTAATATCCTTGAAGCCTTATACATAAAAAACTGCAACCTAACATTAATAAAAGGCTGACAACACAAAGTAAAACAATAGGACAAAACATCCTGATGGCGATCGAGGGATAGAAAGTGCTTGAGAGATGGCCGATGAAACAACATTCAGAGCAACAGTATTTAAATTAACACCTGAAGACAGAAAACTCACTCGCCGCGTCGAGGATCGAACAAGGAAAAAGATCCGTAGTCTTCATCATTAATAATGATTTGCTGCTTATATATATATATATATATATATATATATATATATATATATATATATTTTATTATTTTTTGGGGGGTACAAAACTTTATTAATGCAATAATGAAGGGAAGACGTGTTGAATTTTTCATAATTAAAAGATTTAGGGGATTTAGAGGATGAGAAAAAAAATTTTTTTTGCCAGTCGACTAGTTTCGCCCACACTTTACAAGACTGATATCGTGGAATTAAAAAAAAACAACCTTTTATATTTAAAATGAAATTAGCGTTATATTATGAAGGGGAAAAACAAAAAGTTCGAATTTAGAATAAAATAAGCGTGATGTTATATGGAATGGAGGTTGTGTCTTAGAGACTAATCACACTCAACCCCAAGAGACACTCCTTCTGTTTGCAGAGGGAGGGCCTCTTGAGGCGTACGTGGATAGTCTCTAAGATTTTCAGATGATAAGATGAGTGAGCACAGCTTAAGATGGAAAATGAATCTGTGCTAAAGTTCGTTGCGCACAACGGGTTATTTATCAGGTGGTCAGTTATCGAAGACCCGTATGTATTTCTTAGAACGTCCCGTGACCGGAAGGTTCCATTCCTGATTTTACTGGGGATGTGTTGCTGCACTCTGCAGTCTAATCTTAACGTCGTGCGGCCCACGTAATTGGCACTGCAATTACATTTAAAAAGATAAATCACATTATTTTCATGGTGGGGGGGGGGCAGGACGTCTTTTCGAGAGGATGGTAACAGAGGTTTTGTACAGAACACAACCCGCACATTAGATGAAAAATAACAATTTTCCACCGCTGAGCTGATTTGTTTGGCGAACTTCTCACTTACTGTACCTAACCAAGGCAAACGAATATAAATTGGACATTTAGCCACCGTACTAGTTTTTTCCTCGGAAAACTTGGCCACTTTCTTATTGATGACTGACCTAATCACATCCATAGGGTAGCCATTATTGGACAGAGTATCAATAATTATTTGTATTTCTTCGTCCAATTTTGATTTTGAACAGATCATAAGATCTCTGTGTGTTAGGGTCCAAATTAGATCTAATTTTCGTTTGCCCGGGCAGAATGAGTCCCTACGAGTATACAATCCTGTAAACGTAGGTTTACGATATATTGATGTATGGTAACAGAATGGAGTTTTCGTCACCAATACATCCAGGAAAGCTAGGGAGGAATTGCACTCACCTTCATATGTATACTTTAATGCGGGATGCATATTATTCAGTAAGGAGAAGAATGTATTTGCCTCTGTTTTATTATTAAAGAGGCAAAATGTGTCGTCTACATATCTAAAGTAGACTAACGGTTTCATGGGTCCTGATAGAAGTTCTTTCTCATGGAAACCCACCCTTCATAACATAACGCTAATTTAATTTGAAATATAAAAGTTTTTTTTAAAAAAATCCCACGATATCAGTCTTGTAAAGTGTGGGCGAAACTAGTCGACTGGCAAATTTTTTTTTCTCACCCCCTAAATCCCCTAAATCTTTTAATTATGAAAAATTCAACACGCCTTCCCTTCATTATTGCATTAATATATATATATATATATATATATATATATATATATATATATATATATATATATATATATATATATATATATATATATATATATATATATACAGGGTGGGCAAAAATAAGGGTCCTATTTTTAAAAATTCATAACTTTTTTATTTATTGATTTTTTTTTTTTTTAGAATAAGTAAAGGACCCCTTCCGAAGCAAGCATGAGCCGTATTTGCCCTAAGGAACGTACCCTCATTTAGAAAACATTAGTTTTACTTAAAAAACTCAAAACAGTGTAAAAAACAATACTTTAGTTTTTGTAAGTTTTAAGAAGTGTTTTTCGGCTAAAATTTGTTTTGTTTATTTCAAAAAATCTCGGAAGGGTCAGTCTACACACACATAAAGTTTGGTGAGTTTAACTTTTATTTTGTGGAAGTTATTCAAATTCAAGTTATTCAAATTTAAAGATAGGACCCTTATTTTGGCCCACCCTATATATATATATATATATATATATATATATATATATATATATATATATAATGTAAAATAAAGAAAGGAGAGCCAAACACTATGTTATTTATGTATTTATCAACGTTTCGTCTTTATTGAAAGACTTCTCCGGGATGAAGAAAGCAATGTAGAAACATCATTCAGAATATTAATTTTGGTATGTCAGAAAGTGTCCAGACTTCGGTATGACTGTTGACGTGAACAAGCAGAGAATGAAAAACATGATTTTGGTAGTAGCGTTATTAAACAAACTTCCTAGCTAATATAGCCATAAACTAACAAATCGAAGACATCAATCCCATTCACTTTGGGTATTTTGAAGGAGACAGGCAACTGCTAATAACGCTACTACCAAAATCATGTTTTTCATTCCTTGCTTGTTCACGCCAACAGCCATGCCAACGTCTGGAGACTATCTGACATTTCAATATTAATATTCTGTATAGTGTTTCTAGATTGTTTTCTACATCCCGAGGAAGTCTTTCAATAAAGACAAAACATTGATGGATACATTAATCACGTAGTTTTTAGCTTTCCTTTTATATTTTACATTACGTTGGATCATTTTATCTCTACTTTTCTTCATATATATATATATATATATATATATATATATATATATATATATATATATATATATATATATATATATATATATATATCAAGATGAGAATAGTAGCTAAATTCATTCAAATAATATAAATTCTCAATTCTCATCTAAAACGTTCCGAAACATTATATAATATATAGAAGCAATTGAAAAAGGGCAAATTACCCTCGAAGTGTCTTTTTTTTGACTGTGAATATGCCATAACTAGTTGCATCACAAAATAAAAAAAACAAACTAAAATGGGTTATTAAATAATGACTACTTCCTCAAATAGTCCGTCCAAGTATTGTTGTGCTTTGTTGGAAATATGCACTTTTGTAAAGACAACTTGCTTTCAAGTGCACTTGTATCTAGCTTGCTATAATTACAACTCTCCAGGCGTTCATTGTTGTTTTGTTACCGTCTAGAACGTTCCGTAAACGTCGTTTATTCAACCCACAAAGGTGGATCCTTCTTGTTCGGTCGTTCATACTTATGAAATATTTGTTAAGTCTTCTGGTTTGATGTCACTTGCCTCTCAAATGAACCGGAACAAATTATGCATTGGTCGATCCATGAATCGACCCAGGGGTCACACATTCTTTTCAATCATTTTCAAGAACACTTTTTATTTACAAGGTCAAGTATCCTGTAAGAACGGATCAAGCTTATGACGCCAGTCCGATTGTAAATTACAATTGCTAATCGCAGAGATTCTGACATAGGGAGGTCTTTGTTAAATCAGATTGTCTGTGTGTTCATAAACTTTCTCGCGTTCAGAGCACACCCACAAAAACACACCCACATATAATATATATATATATATATATATATATATATATATATATATATATATATAAAAATGTAGTGTCGTTCTTTGTTCATTTGTCTTCCCAGTAATACAATTGAAAACAAAAGGTCTATACAAAATAAACACAATTCAAATTAGAGATCCAATTGTCGTTTTAATTTTGTATTAGAGATTTTACAATAATATTATAGTGTTCCCCTGTGCGTGCTCCTAAAAAAGCTATGGGGCAGAATTCCGTTAAGGGGTTTATATATATATATATATATATATATATATATATATATATATATATATATATATATATATATATATATATATATATATATAATATTTATTGAAATAAAGCTAAACAGAGGCGTCCGCATTTCATCCCCGCAGGGAATCGTATGACACTCTGTGTAGCTTAATTGGCATAAATCTATTTTCATACTTTACTACTAAGCTCGACTCACGTATTGAGCATACGTAAAGTAAATACTGAACATCTATACACAATATATTATGTCATCTTATAATATTATATGTGTATACATGAAATAATTATTTCAGTATAAGTTAGTTTCAAGTATATCGAAGTAAAAAAAACCCGGAGCAAGTTTTGCAAGCTAGGACATCGAGAAATGGAAATAAAGAATGAGCTTCCTTGTCCATAGTAAACTTAAGGGCTAGATAAGTATTGTTAAGGGGCGTAAAGAAACAGTTCGCTTCAATCTCATTGTTGAACAGACAAAAAGTGTTGTCATCATCTGGTCTTTAAGGACCAGATAACAGATCCTCTTCATTAAAACCTACTAAGATTTTGACCAATGCCGACACCAAAGAAGAACCCACAGAAACCACATTAATTTGTCTGTACATAATGTCGTAAAAACTGAATTCAACTAAAATTGGGGGAAATGTCATTAATTCCACAGAAAATACTGTCAGCAATAGAAGATGACAGTTGACTATGATATAAAGCGTCAACACATATATTAAAAGTCTTTAAAAGGGGAACACAGATGAAAAAGGTTTGAGATGTTAAATGAACACGCACTCGTCAGGATGAGAGTAATTTATCTATAAAATTGGAAAATACTAAAGAATCTTTAATACAGAACGAACTGCAGTTTTTCAAAGATTGGTTGCAAAATAATAGTAAGCCATTTGATTACCTTATGTTGCGAAGAAACTATCATGAACACTATGCGTCTTAATGATACCTCAGATTTATGGGTTTCGGTAAATTCATATAGGCGGCGCCGAATAGAACAGGAGCGTCTAATCAAGTTAGAACAGCAGGACTTCTAACAAACTAGACAGACGTTTCTTTTTAAAACTTGTCCTCGATAGTTGAATCATGTGTATCTACTGAACCAACTCAATGAAATTTTAAGTATCCACCAGAATTGTCATGATTTTATTAACATAAAATTTATAATCCAAAATAACTACACGGGGCCTTTATCAGGTTTTATGATAACCAAAGATTTATTAAGGCGAAGTGCTTTAATAATACAGAATTTTTCGCCCTATCACTTTAATATTCTAGAAACTATCTATATTAAGTCAATGTAACCTTCTCTTTGTAAACAAAGAGAAAACCTTCTCAGACTTAATGTAATTTTTATTTTAAAAATTTTCCTTTTCGTTCTGTTTCTCGTATAACTTTTTTTCACTTAACTTTACCTGGGTGAGGTACGAATCCGGTTATCTAGCCTCTTCATTCTTTTATTATTTCAATTAGTTATGTTCAGTAATAATAATGATAATAATAACATATATAATATTACATTGTATTTTTACTATTTTACATACGTACGATGTCGTTTCAAGCTTACGACTCTTATCAGCGCAGAGAAATAATAATCTCAGACGGTCACAAGGCACGAACCCGGTTCACAGAGATACCTTAAATTTGTAAGAGTTCACTTTGTCTCATAAGCCACGGCAGATAGTCACGTGACAACGGAGAAATCAATTCATATTCAACAGTGAAAGCGGCGAGTGTAAATATAACGAGATTCGATAGGACTCAAACAACTAAAATTTTCAACGTAAGTTTATTTATGTTTTAGTACTACCGTGTACCTCGTCGGGATCACAATTTCATACTGAAATTTGGTCAATTTGATTTCTGTATGAACTTGTCGTTCCAGAGATGAAAAACAGTCATATTGAAACATAAATTGCCTTGTGTAAACCATTTTAATTTTCATATAAAGTATATTTAAGCTCGACCTTGTATTGAATACTTTTGAGTAAGTATTAGTTTTAAGTTAATTTACGAAATACATTTGAACTTGATCATATATATATATATATATATATATATATATATATATATATATATATATATATATATATATAGTAAGGTATGAAAATATATTTATGACAATTAAGCTAGATAGAGGCTTTCACGTTACACCCCCGTATGGAATCATCAGGATTAAATGTATGGAATCCGTGTTACCGTGCGTTATATATATATATATATATATATATATATATATATATATATATATATATATATATATATATATACACGACGTGTTTAGTCTAGCTAGCTAACCAATCAGATGCATTGTTATTCCCTCCCTTGGGTTAATGTTTCATTAGCCAATGGCATGGCTTCTTTCAAACAAATGTTCGGCTTACTTCTACTTCCTCTTCTTGTGTTCTGTTTTGTATAGAGGTGACGTATCCTGTTGTGTATGTGTCGTATTAATAGGCAACCTTATTTTAACACGTGCGTGCTTGGGATAGTTTTCCATTTTAGGGATTGGTTAAGTTTAGCATATACACGATAATATATATATATATATATATATATATATATATATATATATATGTATTAATATATATATATATATATATATATATATATATATATATATATATATATATATATATATATATATATATATATATATAATTAGCCGGTAACACGAATTCCATGCATTTTAGTCTGGCGATTCATTAAGGGGATTAAACGCAGACGCCTCTGTCTAGTTTCATTGCCATACATATATTTTCATAATTTACTCCCTAGCTCTACTCACGTATTGAACACTGTTGAAGGCAAATACTGTAAATAGACACATACTATATTATATCTCCTCATAACATTTTATGTGGATACAAGAAATAATATATATATATATATATATATATATATATATATATATATATATATATATATTAAAATAGGAGAGTTTTCTTTTAAACATCTTTTTAAGAATTTACTAATAAATGAGCCTTTAAAAGCATGTTTAGATGTGATATTTATTAATAAAATCAAATGAGAACAGATTTTTTTCTTTTTTCATTTTTTACTTTGATCTTTTGACTGATAGTTTCGCTAGACACCTAGCATCTTCAGAGTATTAGGAGAAGTTGTAATAGTTCCGTATGTTTGTAGCAGTCCGTAAGGATGGAAAATGGACCTTCTTTTGTTAAAACGGTTCATTCACTTTTTAAATATGAGATAACGCGCATGCACGCGAGATTTGTATTACAATAGGAGAGTTTATATTTGTTCTTTTTAAACATATTTCAAGAATTTAATAAAAATGAGGCTAAAAAGTCTTTAAAAGCAAAGGAAAAAACTGTCCTGATTTTATTTTATTAATGATATCGCATGTAAACATGCTGTTAAAACATTTTAGTTTCATTTATCAATATATATATATATATATATATATATATATATATATATATATATATATATATATATATATAGTCTAAAGAAGCTTTGAGTCATTTAAAAAAAAAAATGTAAAATGCAGTTTAAATTCCCAGACAAACTAACTAAATCCAAGATATTGCAGACTTATATATATATATATGTAAATATATATAGTATAATTATGTTATTTATACAACATTATTGGTTACATCTGTGCACACGTGTTTCAGTTGTACTCTCTCATAGAGAGCGAACTTCAAGCCAAAAAGAATGCCCCTTTTTGGTCTGAAGAAGTTGACTCTCTATAAATACAGAAACCTATACTACAAAACAGATCTACTTGTTATTGAGAACTTTATAAACACTAGATTCTCAACGGATTAACATCTATAGAAACAAATATAATACATGTACCATATATATATATATACATATATACAGGGTGGGCCAAAATAAGGGTCCTATCTTTAAATTTGAATAACTTCCACAAAATAAAAGTTAAACTCACCAAACTTTATGTGTGTGTAGACTGACCCTTCCGAGATTTTTTGAAATAAACAAAACAAATTTTAGCCGAAAAACACTTCTTAAAACTTACAAAAACTAAAGTATTGTTTTTTACACTGTTTTGAGTTTTTTAAGCAAAAATAATGTTTTCTAAATGGGCGCCGTTGGCGGCTTCACACTCTTCGGCTCTTTTTAAAACATTTTCCATAACAGTTTGCAACATCTGAGGACTTATGGCTCTTATTTCTGCTTCAATATTTGCTTTCAGTTCCTCAATATTGTTTGGCTTATTGGCATAAACCTTTTCTTTGAGGTAACCCCATAAGAAGAAGTCAGGAGCTGTAAGGTCGGGTGATCGTGGAGGCCATTGAATTTCGCAACTGCGAGAGATAATCTGATTTCCAAATATACCCTGTAAAAGTGTAAGGGTATCTCTCGCAGTGTGTGCTGTGGCTCCATCCTGTTGGAACTACATCCTGTCAGGTTTGGCGGCAACCCACGGTTGCAAGAAATTTTGCAGCATTTCTCGGTAGCGGTCACCCGTTACTGTTACCTGATTTCCGGCATCGTCTTCAAAGAAATAGGGGCCAATTATCTCTTCAGCAGTAACGCCACACCACACCGTGCACTTGAGTGGATGTAATGTGTGCTGCTGAATTATCCTTGGGTTCCCCGTACCCCATATTCGGCAATTTTGTTTATTGATGAACCCATCAAGATGAAAATGGGCTTCATCCGACATTATTAGTTTTTTGAGAAAATCGGGATCATCATTGGCCAAATCCTGGAATCGCATAGCGTACTCAAGTCTTTTTTCATTATCTCGAGGTTGAAGTTCTTGAACTAGCTGCACTTTATATGGAAAATATCCTCTTTCTCTTAGCATTCTCCGAAGTGAGCTTCGAGAAATGCCAAGTTCTTTTGATCTCCTCCTTGTGGATGTGGATGCATCCTCCTCCAAACTTCTCTCCAATTCCTCGAAATTTTGAGCTGTTCGTACAGTACGAGGCCTACCACTTCTCGCCATGTACGATATTCCTTGTTGGTCTCTAAAACGAGCAATAATTCCTCGGATTGCTTTTGCCGAAGGAGAGTTTCTGGTGTTGTAATGACGCCGATAGATGAGTTGAGTCTCCGAAATCGACTCATTGGATTTAAAGTACCACTCTATTATGAGGGTACGTTCCTTAGGGCTAATACGGCTCATGCTTGCTTCGGAAGGGGTCCTTTACTTATTCTAAAAAAAAAAAAATCAATAAATAAAAAAGTTATGAATTTTTAAAAATAGGACCCTTATTTTGGCCCACCCTGTGTATATATATATATTCCTGAAAAATTCTTGGTCTGATGAGGTTGACTTTCTTGGAAAAGTGCAACCGAAACATGTATGCACATATGTAACCAATAATGTTTGTATAAATACAAATTTATACTTATATATATATATATATATATATATATATATATAATATATATATCTATCAAGATGAGAATAGTAGTCAGATTCATCCAAATAATATAAATTATCAATCCTCATCTAAAACGTTTTAGCCTCATATATTTCTCTCTCTCTCTCTCTCTCTCTCTCTCTCTCTCTCTCTCTATGTATATATATATATATATATATATATATATATATATATATATATATATAATTTGCATTAAATGCAGTTATGAATCTCTCACATTTGTTGTATATACAGTGCAGTAAAATTAAGTCGAATTGGTGAAAGTAATAACATTTAAAGCTAACTGATTGCATTAAAAAGTAAAACTAAACCATTTACTTCATGTTGTAATTTGAAATTCTATTATACTAAATCAGAGTAAATATAATTATGCCCAGGGTGAACTTCGAACTCACAACCTCTATATTTAAGTTCGAGGCGCTCACCAAATGACTCACTGAGGCTTGTAGGAAATAGTGACGCTATTTAATACATACACCCGACTATCTTCCCCCATTCTCTGTTTAGAATCGAATGTAAGTCAGTCTCTTATTAAAAACGGAGGAGAAGGGAGAGTAACAACAAACTGTGACTATACATGAATTATATCTTCTTAAATATTTCCCGGTGTCTATGAAGACAGTGGGAGTAGATGGAAGTGAAATGGTAAAAACTCGACCGCTTCCTTAATTTATGACTAATAAAAAAATACTGATCAGGATTAAATATTAAAATCGATGAAATAGACTCAGAAAAATTGTGTCTTTAACGATACGAACAAATATTTGGCGTAAATCACCGTTGAAACAGTTTTGTTATGTATATTGTAGTAAACAAGAAACTAATCTTAAACATACGAGGGAAAATCGTCTTTAATTGATATATCAAATACAGACTGTATTTATTTGAATAAAATAGTGTTGTATATCAGCTGTGCTTTGGGGTTGCACTTGGAACAATATTTAACGTGAGATTAATAGATTAAACAAAATGTCTGTAAGCGATTGGAATGTGTTTAGTAAGATTTGGTTGCATCTGGAATTCAAGGCGGAGGTGTTTGGAAAGTTTGTGATTTAGAAAAGTCGGTAGGTAATTAGTAGAAACACACCTGTCCTTTATTGTTCAGAAATGAATGTGCAAAATTAAAAACAAAAAACTATTTTGATAAGTACAGTGAGCGCTCGGAAAACAACGAAGATGAAACTGAATTTCGAGAAGCGATGACGCCTTGTGATTTGCTTTTCAAGTAGGGCCTCTGTTAGGGTTGGGTTAGGTTTAGGGTTAGGGCCTCTATTAAGGTTCCCGATGTACATAAAGAAATGAGTGTGAGAGTATTGATTTACTCCTCTCCAGGAGGTTAGGCACAAGACCAGTTTTTATTTTCTCCCACAAGTAAGATGTGACCCAAGGTCGGGTCGGGAAAGTGGGGTTTAAAAATTGTCTGGACAGCCCCGTCGGCATTCCCCGGTAAAGGCGCCTCAAGCAGTAAGCAATATACTTACTCCTCCCCAAAGAGGGGAGGCCAAATCTGGGAAGGTGGACCTCCTAGAACTGCACAGGACAGACCCTATAGACCGGCATAAATCAAGCCCCGAAGGCCAAGACAATAACAGTCTATGGGGTGCAGTGTCCGATTCTTCATTGTGTTTTAATCTGCTGTAGGAAACTTTGACTTTTTTGATACGTGGCATCTGGTCGAATTGTCAGTACCTCCGCTAAACGAAGATTAAGGGCTACGTGACACTTAACAATGAGAAGTAACGTCACGCATAACCATTTGAAGTACATGACATACATTTTTATTTAGAACCTATTTAAACACGAATTGAGAGACTGCTATATTACACACTTTTTAGAGCGGGGCTGATCTTTGGACGATTATAATTATAACTATCTCGGCGGGAACTTTTTATTTTCTGAACGAAATGCCCCCAAACAGATCGCAGTGGATTTTAGAATAGACACCTTGTTCTTTTATTTGGTCCTTAGTCGTTGTTTGTGACACAATGAAGACGAGAGACGTATAGAGAACCGCCTAATGTATGCTGCTACATTTAAAACACTTCGACTAGTTTCCAAAAAACTTCGTCGATGAGATCATGTGCCCAAGTTTTTCTTATATACTTTTTTACACGTTTGACAAACCTAGCCCCTACGACCGCAACAGAAAGCACTTCCTATAGCTGACCTTGAACGATGCAAATCCCTACTCCTATATAAAGCAATAATATCTCGTAGAAAATAGGTTTAGTGATTAAAAAAATATGAAATCGAACATTTTTTGATTATTTTACTCCCACATTTCCATTGTCGATCTCTCCCACTTCCTAAATACCCCATCAGCTTTGTCAATTAGACATTGACATTCTTAACACGAAGTGGCAAGTAAAGAAAATGCTATATTACGTAGTAGTTAATTTTATGATCAAAAAGAAACTTTACGAAAATAATTCTTCTGACGCAACTTAAAAAATAAACGACAGATAACTGTTTTTATTTCGATTATTTTTATGTACTAAAAGATAACTGCTCAAAGATAATAACTCAAAGTCCAATGCTCACTTAAGGACAAGGGTTAATGAATGTCAAATGGACGGTAAAACCACACCGTTATTATTAGTAACGATGGTTGAAACTGGGCAGAACCTGATTATCAAAGAGGGCGGCTAAACAAAAATTTGTTAACATTGGACTTGAAAACAACCATGTTGTAGTCAACTAGGAAGAAGTCCGGTTGTAATATGTTCCATATACAGAAAATTCTTCGGAATGAACTTTGCTCATAGAAGCTTCGTTTATATTTAGGTAGACAGAGGAAGAAAGGAAAATTTAAATTATTCATTGTACAGTTTATATAGATAGATGTACGGTTCTGTTCTTGACGATATCATATTTATTGAGACGTTGATTTGATACAGAAAATTACATTTTTATTACGAAGATAACGCAGTAAATAACTAAAGATCAACACATTTCCAGACATTTCTGGATACGTAACCTTTTGGCGAATTACAAGCGAATTCCCTCAACGAAGATAATGGCTAAGTAACACATAATCATAAGAAGCAACGTCACGTATAATAATTTGAAGCGCATGACGGACATTATTATTTGGAACTTACTTAAATACGAATTGAAAGGCTGCTACACTACACACTGGTTGAAGGGAAGACACCGTATTAACACGTATACTTATTTTTTAAAAGTAAAATAATGTAGTATTTTTCAGAAGCTTTTCCAATACATTTAAATTATGCATCGTTTGGAATTGATTTATTGTAGAGTTTAGTTTAATCTCGCAATTAAAAAAACCCGATGAAATAGGAGTTGTGAAACCAAAAGTTTTAAAGTTTCATTTCAAAAATATGTTTTTACGTTTGTTTAGGTATAAAACTACGATATAACCTATTATATAAACCAAAATAAACGTATTACTACCAGCTGATTGGGCATGATCTCAACTAGTCCATTTCAGTAAAACTAATATATCCGACTATAATGTGATTTGTGCCATAATAAAGAGTTCCCAAAATCAACTTGCGTTATTCCTATACATATTTCTATCACAGTAAATTAACAATATGGAAGAAACAGTTTATGAAAATTATGGACAAAACACACGACGAAATATGTGTGTTATAGGGTGACCCCCCCTCCCAAATCCCATCCATGTAATAGTTAAAACAATTTACGATAATTTCTGTAACCCAATCATATTACATGCAAGTACACTTCAGACTATGCCTTTCTTGCCCACCAAGTTTAAGTTATGATCTTCCAACTGTCTTTGTTTGATCTCCGTTCAAAGATATGCGGCGACACTTTACGATCGTCTATTCAATATGAAATGTGATTCTGAATGGGGTTCAAAGTCACCGAACTGTAACATATTTTATCGTTATGATTATCACAAAGATATTGTTTACAACAAACAAGCCTTAGACTATTACTAAACTGAAGAGGCCCACTACAGCCAACATCAGACCAGTGTCGAAAGTTATTAAAAATTTTGCACGTCCTACTTAGATGTGCTTGCAACACTATGGTTCACATTCGGAGCGTATAATTGAACTGCGATATAATAATGACTGTTGGACATTCATTATTGAAATTTAGTGGACATCTCAGGCATAGACTGAAATTTATTTTTACCTAATATGGGTGGATAGTAGAAAAGGTTGTGAATTTTATTAACGATCCCATTGACATTAATGATTCCGGAAACACTTAATTTAGGTCACCGTGTACATAAAATGAAACATAGATACGAGAAGCTCTGATTGGTTGAGTTGGACTAATTATAACAGTTAGTGTCAGGCTTGTACGGAAGCCATTAGCGCCTGTTTTCACGATGAACACCAATAAATTGGACACTTATAGGTAGTACCACTCAGGATCAGAGTGGACCTGAGATTAATGGTAACTGCAAGGTGATTCTACAACCCCCATAGCGACTAATTCGGGGCATAACCACCAGATGCTCTTTAATATATGAAAGGTTAATGAAAGTTTAGTTAATTGAGCATATATATATGTTGCCTCAAAAATGTGCATCACTAAACCTTTAAGTAAGGCTGTGTCTAAAATCTTTAAATTAATTATAAACCAAATAAATAATTTCCATAAAAAAAGTAAATTCTATAGTAATATAAACCTATTTTGGGTGGTAAATAATTCCGATCTAGTAAAAGAAAATTTAGATCGTATTAATTCTCGTAAACAGGCTAAATCAATCTCGACATACGATTTTAGTACATTATATACAAAAATACCCCATAAAGAACTTATTAAAGAATTAGGTAATACTGTAGATTTAGCTTTTGCAGGAGGAAAAGGTAAATACATAGACTTTGCAAAATCTAAAGCCTTTTGGTGTAAAAATAAAAATGGTAAGACGAGTGTATCCAAAACTGGTCTGATAATGCTTATAAGTCACCTTATAAAAGAGAGTTACTTTCAAATAGGGAATAAATTATTGCTCCAAACAATAGGTATTCCAATGGGTTTGGATCCGTCTCCATTTTGGGCAGATCTATATTTACATAGACTGGAATATATATATATGTCATCATTAATAAAAAATGATATATCTAGAGCGTATAGGTATCATGGATGTAGGCGATATATTGACGACCTTGTTTGCATTAATGATAACGAAGAGTTTGCAAATACTAAACATTTAATATATCCTAAAGAGTTAAAATTAAACTGTGAACATAAGGGAACACAATCTACTTTTCTTGATTTGGATATAAAAATTGATGATAAAATATTTATCTATAAACTGTTTGATAAAAGAAATTCATTCCCTTTTCGTATCGTGCGAATGCCATATAAAAATAGTACTAGCCCTGTGTATATATTTTACGGGAGTATTATGTCTGAATTTCTGAGAATTGCTTGTGTTACCTTAAAATTAGTAGATTTCATGCCCCCAATTTCTGATCTAATAATAAGAATGATTAACCAAGGTGGCGATCAAAATAAAATATTTGGACAATTAAATAAGGCAATTACTCGCCATCCTGATGCTTTTAAATCTTATCAAATTAATCAAAATAAACTGATAGAACAAATCATAGTATATATAAATAGAAATAATGTATAATATATATAAACGTATATATAACACATCTGCTAATTATAATAAGAAAAACAATAAAAATATAGTAGAAAGAAAGAAATGTTAAAAAAGAAGAAGAAGAAGAAGAAGAAAAAGAAGAAGAAGAAGAAAAAAATCGACAGTTATGAACGCCGATTTTAAACACCGGGAGTTAGCAAAGAAGAAGAAGAAAAAGAAAGAAAAAGAGAACAAATTAGTGGTTAACTTATAGACACAGATTTGAAACAATGAGAAAAGAAAAAAGTCGGCAGTTGTGAACGCAGATTAGAAAAACTAAAGTGAACAAGGAAGATTAATATTCATTTGAGGTTGACAACAACGGGGAGATGGACAACAAAGTAGGACGAGGGAGAAAAGGAGGAACTAAAGGTATATATATGTATGTGTGTATGTATATATATATATATATATATATATATATATGTATATACATATTTATTTATTTATCTTTTATTTTTTGATGTGTTGATGTTTTTTATATTTATAATATAAAACTAAAAATAATATATTAATCACTTAAATAATAGTGTCATGGATTCGTCCAAACACTTTAAAATGCAACAACATTTTTGTAAGTAACGGATACATTTTATTAAACAAACGAACAGCACAGGTAAAAAATTTTTTTTTTTTGTGTCTTAAATAACCCTATAAGTTAACAAAACATTTACATGGAACAAAACGTAGATTTAGTATAAGGAACGTTTATGTTTTTGTCTGTTAAGGGAAGTGGGGTCTGATCAACTCTGCTGGGAAGCCATGAAATTAAATATTGTCTTGCTTTTTAAATTCACGAAACAGTTTTTCATGGTAAACAACTGATGATCCCTTAAAATAGTGTTAGAAAATAACTGTAAAAAATAAATTGACTTACATGAGTGATTTTCCACTGGAAGACTTGAGACTATAAGTTTTTATTATTATTATTATTTTTTTTTTATTTATTTATTTTTTTTTTATATAGTTTTAATGGTTGAGAAACTTCAGAGACTATATATATATATAAAGTGGTGTACTAAAAGCGAACTTTTAGGAAAGGTAAAACCTATTGTGAAGAGTATACAGCTCAATATCCAGGATAGAGCAGGTAGATATGAAGAAGAATGGAAAGGAATTAGAGAAGCAAACGCCAAATCAAAATTCAATTCAATTGCTCAGAGCAAGGTATATTCCGCAAAAAAGCCTGGCTTAAGGAAAATTTAACTTGAATAAATTGCCTTTTTGCGGAATATACCTTGCTCTGAGCAATTGAATTGAATTTTGATTTGGCTTTTGCTTCTCTAATTCCTTTCCATTCTTCTTCATATATATATATATATATATATATATATATATATATATATATATATATATCAATTAGAAATTTAAAATAACATTATGTATCATGTTTCTTGCATGATAAGATTTCTTATTTTTTATTATATCTTTTAAATGGAAATCGCTCTAGACACGGCATGACGCCACTTGATGTAAGGCGCTAACAATATACAAATAAAATACTACTTCATGGTCAAAAACTAGCCAACAATAAGTGTTAGATGGATAGATTCCGACCCAGAAAACAACAATTATTCTCCCTTTGTAAGAAACATCGTTCATGGAATGTGAAGACTACAAGACAAAATAAGGGAAGTGAGAGTTACGAAGCTGCTTAAAGTAAACCCAAGGTTCACTTTCTACTCTAATTAGTTTTATATTTCTAATTATATAATTATTTAATTTTAAAAACCCGAAACAAAATGCAATTAAATCTAAAATGTAATTTATGAATGAAAGAAAATGGATTAAAAATTAGATTTTGATTAAGTTATTTATGAAGAAAAATTAAAATAAATATATTTCAAAGAATATGTTTTATTAGATTGCTCACTCTAATAAACATCTGGTCCTTGTATAATATTAAAGAGCATCTGGTGGTTATGCCCCGAATTGTCCGCTATGAGGGTTAAGGTTGTAGAACTACCTTGCAGTTACCATTAATCCCAGGTCCACTCTGATCCTGAGTGGTACTACCTATAAGGGTTTCTATTTATTGGTTAAATAGAATTTGTCCTAGACATTACACTAAACAAAATTCCCAGTTGCATGTGTATTCCGCGAGATAATTTTAACAACGTTAAATTTTGTAGTTTTTTTTTCAAGGATATGTCGTCGTCATTCCACATACAGCCCGTGGTAATCCCAAATGGTCACCCATCTTTTACTGGGCAGGCCTAACGTCGCTTAACTTTGGTTATCTATCGATAACCAGAGTTCCAAATGTGATTATGCCGGACACCGTTAACCCTTAAATCCTTTTTTTTCAAATACGACACATTCCAACTAAATGTCTAGTTAATATAATATTCAACAAAAATGTGTCAAACTGCAACTATTTCACATCTGCAATCAACTTGTAAGTAAGTGTGAGTAGGTATTAGTATGATGTTGCATCAGCACACCCGCTAAATAAGTTATCAGTATCTTTGACGTCACGGGCAAGTGTCATCGGTGTGTCATCTGCGTAATTCAAGAGCTTAAACGTTTTAAATCTGTTCATTATAATTGTAAGTAAAAATTATTATATGATTCTCTAGTGTATTATGATTATTTAAATTCATATATAGTAGTGTTTTATTATACATGTAACATTTTACGCCGTTCGTTGCAAATTTTCAACATCATTTATACATATATATATTTTCCCAAATCATTTATACTAATTTATTTTACCCCTATGAAACGTTTTTCACTTTTTTCAAACCACTATAAAAAAATAAAGCATTTAAGGGTTAAGCAAGATGTTGACCTCAGCCCCAACTTTCACAGCTCTAAAAATTTTTATTAATGTTTTTATTTATACCTACCGTATTTCAAAATCCTATCATCTACCCAAGCGCATCTACTCTTCTTACTGTCCCGTTCGACACAAAACTGCATCCGCTGGTTCAGTACAGCGTTATGGATTGTAAAGTTACCAGTACTCACAGGTCTACTCTAACCCAGAGTGAGGGTAGCATCTATTGTTTAAACAAAATTTATCAATTACAGAATACTTATTTGTAAAATAGATGTCTACCAACTACAAAGCAAGTTTATCTAAAAACCATTCGTATACAACATAGAAGCCATTAAACATTTGAAAATATTCAGAACTTAAACGATCAAAACTTTTACCAAAATAATTGGATTAAGCATTAAATAACCCGAAAAAGAATTTATATGATCAAACCGAACCTAATGAATACTCGTTTCTTTTATCGAAAGAGTAATTAATTACAGTACCAAGTTACCGACACAAGATTAATAATTTAACTAGTATACATAGTTTACCAAATAACATTTTCCAAGATTAGGGTATATAAAATAAAAGTGTTATATAAAAGCGGGTTAGAAAGACAACGTAGATATGAAATTATGAGAATTGCCATTGCACTTAAGTCGCGGAATGGACTCTAGGAACGTTCTATGAATCTTTTTTTCTTGGTTTGTCGCAAAGACACTGGCTCTTCGTACAACACAACACTTTGGCACTAAGTTAGTGTCAGACTGCCGTGTTGTATGGAGGCCTTCGAGACCAGTGTCATCACGGAAAACCCAACAAAGAAATATTCATATTACGTTAATAGGAGTCTATTCTGCGACAAAAACCCGCCTGAGAAATTGCTGAAAGGATAAATCAAATATATTTTAACTTTGAAACCTTTTCTAAATAAATCTTCCAGCGACAAAGAATAAATTTCAAGATGGCGACGTGATCACGCGTTGGTTCTAAAAAAAAAGCCAACAGACGTTTAGAATATCTAAGAAAAAACGAGTCAGGAAAGTTTTCAAAGTTTAATTTTGAAGTCAGAATTAAATCCTATAAAACTTCTGGCATATCCACAAAGGATTTCTTTGTCAGTTAGAGCAGATTATTTCGAATAGGACGGCTACAATTTAAATGTTTACCTCAACTTCTTAACTTATAAAATTGAACTTTTATTAAACATTTTTATGTATTGCAGCCATTTTAGTTTTGATAATTTGTTATTCTTGAATTATTGTCTTAGCCTTTTCATTTTTGATTTAACATTTTTTAAAGTCTGGTATGAAATAGATTAATATATTCGTTTTTTTTAATCAAAGGAAGATATTTTAGACTTTCTTATTTACTTATACAATTCTATGTTTTTATTCTAACCCTAACCCTCACCCTAACCTATAACTCTGATATAATCTTCAGTTCGTATGGATATGAGGAGCGCGAATATTAAAATAAAACAGAGGAATAAGGATGAGTACAATGGCGTCGGAAAAAGTAGGAGGATGTTCAGGACAAGATTGAAAAAAAGTAATCCGGCGCGGAGAAATGGGAAGAGGGAAACACAGAATCGAATTCAATAAGAATAGACATCAACAACAAAAAGTCCGTCCAGAATTGTTCCTAAATCCAATCTAAACAGTCAAAAACTTTCAATAAGGCCGTCGTGTTTCGCTATTCTATGCTTTTCGGATAAAGGATTTAAAACATTCTATTTCCGATTTCGTCTCTAAATATCCAGGATATCAGGATATTTCCTGATCATCAAATGATACTATTTATTCTTCTATTAAAAAAAAATCTAAATTGGCAAAGAAAAAAAGATGGCGTTTTATTATTCTGTCTAGTTTGTATTCACTATTAAACCTGTTGATCCACAATTTGAACAAGGTTTTTTCAAATGCAGCTTTATTAGAGACACCGTCCGTCGGTCGATCGGTCAAACTTCCGTTTTAGATGACATCTTTTTCATTGCTAAACACGCAGATTGAATTGACCCATTTTATTTGAGATGCGTCCAAGTTTTTCTATAAGAGGTTCTGTCCGTTTGTAAATCGGTCAGACTTTAGTTTGAAATAACATTTTTATCGGTCTCTCACGTTTGTAACTCAAATGTAGCCGCAATGATTATCTAAACTTCAGAATGGAACTTCTGTTCAACAATATCGTAATAAACACTGATAAAAGATCAATACTGACGCTTTCTCTGCGGTGTTACAAAATTCGACCCACTTTCTGATTTTAATCCGCCTTTTTTTAAGTCAGTAAGTCTCTACACATGCAAATTAATTCAAATTATAAAAAACCTGCCATTATTAACACGAGTGCTTTTTATTCTGAAAACGGTCGTCCGACACGCGAAGCATCTATTACGCTTTCAATCTTAGAAGTGTTCGTTTTTGTCTCAATTGCTACATACAGTATTTTTATCATTAACATGCAGATGGACACGCAAAGTATTATTGATACGTCCAAGCATCTGTCTGTCACGATTAAATAGCATAAGAGTTTGCCATACCATCTATTTATAAACAAAATCATTTAAAAAATAAATACATTAATAAAACCTTGTATTAACAGACATCAATGCGTGCGTGTGATGGTGTGATCCTGCCTGACTGGAGACAACCTTGTCACTGTAACCGAACGCCATCTAACATGCATCTCACGTTAATTATTCAATGAATTAATTCAATACAGTATCTTTTAGAATATGAATAATTTATTCAATCGAGCGCAGTTTATCGTTCAGTGGATGGAGGTCAACAAAAGGGAAGAAAAGCACGCGAGAGATATCATTTAATAAGAGCATGGCTTATTTATTTAATGTTTTATTAAACCATCTTAAAAACACGCCTTTCTTTATTGAGGCTTCTAGCAAGAGTCTAGAGATTGGCAACCGGGAATCTCTCTCTATCGTTTGTCTGATGTCATTTCCGACTAATGGGTATCACTTCCTTTCTCACGAATACCCACCTTACCTAACATTCAAATACCATTGAACAGCAAAGAACTTAAAGTACAATTAACCAACCAATATTTACCAATATACGACATTCAAGTATAATTGTAATACATGCACACTATTTAAAAACTAAAATAACCGATCTGTTAACGTCTGACTATTAAAACGATAATTCAATTCTGCACATGATGTAAAAATCATCATTATGATTTACTCAGAAGTTTTCACACAAGTTATTATTAGTGGTTGTTCACTGACAATAACAAGTGGTATTCCCTGGAGTCTGAGTAACAGCAAGTCTCCCCAGGTTTCCATCACTCCGTCTCTTTTGTTAACCGTTGCATATCATTTTACAGTATCTCAAAACTGTTGACAATTGATTTCTCGCTGATAACAAGCGTTGAATTTCTCCGGAATTTCAGTGGTGAGACGACCGCCGCGGATTCCAGTACTCACCGTGTTTTTATAGTGGAAGTCTGGATTGTGCTCTCTGACTTCGGTATTTCCATCCTCTTTAACACTTGACGACCGTTTTGTGTAGTACCTACCGGGGCAAATGCCACTACATTGTGTTGTTGTGTGTATGCGGGGGATTATGGGATTTTGGCAGTTTCAGTTCCATTTGAATCGTGTAATCTTCTTCTTTCTTTCTTTCTTTCTTTCTTTCATATATATATATATATATATATATATATATATATATATATATATATATATATATATATATATATATTACATCACTCAATAAATCCCGGGCCCGACATGCGGATGGTGCCAGTGACAGAAAATCAATATGATTTTTATAAAGTACTAATCTTCAAATGGATCGTGTCAAAATTTGTGCCGAATCGGGTTATTATATGAAAATTACAGTTATTTAAGTGTAGCTACTTTGGCTAACTTTCAAAACAATGGAAAAATCTGAATTTCGTGCATTGATAAATTACCTTTTAAGCAAAGCAATGGCTTTATAACTGTTATTCGGAACTCTGCACTGACAGAAACAACGTTTCAGATGTGGTATGCTGACTTCAAAAGCGGTTGTACAGACAAAAATGATGCTGAACGTTCAGGTCGTTCTCCTTCTCTAAAAAGCCACACCTTTGTTTTTGGCCGATCGTAAATGGAAGTAGCGTGAGATAGCAGAGAAGTTGAATATATCAGAAGGCAGCGTATCTACCATTTCACAAGAACATTTGCCAATGCGAAAAGTGTGTTCAACGTGGGTGTCTCATTTGCTCACAGTCGATCAAAGGCAACAATGCGCCGACAATTGAGCGCGTTGTTTACAACTACCTCAACGCAAGTGTTATCATCACAACGTTTCAGCCGCTGTAACGTTCGGCCTTCTTCATGTATATCTATTCGAACTCAGGAATATTTCTGTCGAACTCGGGAATCTGTACGGAATTTCGAGCGGAACCCTTTATTTAATCCATGGGGGTAGCATGCTCTTGTTCCGTCAGCCATGACTCGGAGAAGTCTTCAGTAATTCGCAATTCTTAGTATTGCCCGCACCGAGGATTGACTATCACTTAGAACTGAATTTAACTTAGTACTCTATCCAATGCGCCACGGACCGTACAGTACTAGTAGTGGATAGAGTACTAAGTTAAATTCAGTTCTAACTGATAGTCATCTGAAGGTTGAAGGGTCAATCTATTACAACAAAAGATCGATCTAATTACACCTATATTTGTGATACAACCGTCGCCCGGGGGTGTCACTTAGTGTTTTATTCTGGTTGACTCGACACTAAATATAGTTACGACAAGTTTCTCTAAGTTGCATCTAAGTTTTGTTTAGAGATCCGTAAAATTTTGGTATTGACGTCATTAAAATAAAGGGTTGCATAACAAAAATGATAAAGACATTTTTGTCTTTAATATATATATATATATATATATATATATACTTTATTATATTTAACCAACACTGTGTTAACACTATGTTATTAGATTAGGCCGAGGGCCTACTAAATGTTCAACCTGACCGTGTTGATGCCTACCTCGCGCCTGATATTTGTCACCTTAGTAAACCTGTCATACAGAAATATCATAATCCCGTGTTACCCAACCAATGAGCAACCCATAAACAAGTAAGGGTGACTCACGTTTAACCCTTGAAAGTTTATGTAGCAAAGCTGATAACTGTCGTTTATAACGCTCCATCTCGCTAAATGTAAGTGTGAACTCTTGACCCAGTAAGATATAACTCTCGTGTGACAACAGTAGAAAATCAATTATTATTGATAAAAAGTAAGAATAACTAATCTAATAGGCCCCTCGCTATCTACCAAGCTCCAATCCCTGTCCCATCGCCACAACGTTTCATCCTTGTACTTGTTTTACACGAATATGCTCCGATGAACTTGTAAATACACTCGACCAACCCGACAATCAGCTAAATCTCATCCATTCACTATGGAGGTCCCCAGATGCCGGAGAGCCTTGCACTCCAATAACTCCTCGTGCTACCGGCGTCTGGAACTCCCCCCGATCCCTGTTTCTCCGACTGTACCGACATGCAGAAATTTAAAAACTAATGTGAACAAGCATCTCGCTACACAGCTACTAATTGAGGATGAACCTCCTCTCCCCCCCCCCAAAAAAAAAGTTCACTCTAATTCTCAGTAGCCCTTTACGTCTACAGTGGCAGCTTGCCTTGTTTGGGCTGAACTATGTTAAAAGATTTTTTTACATATTACTCCCCGAGTAATACCTGGTAGCACTGCGAGAAGTTAAACATTTGAAGCGTACTGTAGAACTAATGCATAATTCTGATTTTACATCAGTCAAAGTGAGGGACTAAAAGTATCGATATTTTAAGTTTTCTTAGTTTTTCCTTGCGGTCAACGATTGTAACCTAAATAATGATCGATTGAATTTGTCATTAAACTGATTTGAACGTATGCACAAACACTGTAATCCACCGCGTGATTGTACACCGAGAAGAACTTATTCGCGTCTCTCATTTGTAAACCATGTCCGTTTCACTCTTTTGTCTTATCCTTTCGACGCATGTGCAGACACACGCGCCTCACGCGTCTACATTTCGGTCACGATAGCGTCTGGTCTTGTCAGCGTCGAGCCAATTCTTTCAAGTGAGTTTTGTGTGCCAATTCAAAAACAAAAGCCAAAGAATAATCCGACGAACACGACCGGTTAATCCCGGCCAAAACAGCGACAAGCAAAGACAATGGTGATCGTTTGCATAAACCTACGCTGATATTGTTGTCCTTTTTGCATCTTTTGAAGTATAAATCGAAGTCGGTACGTGATCGAAGACCGGCCGTAGAGACTTAAAATAAAATCAGCCGACAGTTGTCTAAGTCCCGATCAACAACGAAGACCGCTGGGGAATTCTTTGATCAATATAAAAGAATAATAAATGAAGTTAGGTCAACATTGGTACATTACTACACCTTTCGTTATTTACCCCTTTTTCTTCCTCAACTGCCTACCCATATAAAGGTTGATATTTATATTTATACAACGTTTCGACTGATTGTATATACGGTCAAGTTGTATTATTAATTAATCGCCATATTTTCTTTTTATTAAATAATTTCTCCATAGCACGTTTACAAAAAAGCTAGCACACCGATTCCCGTAAGGTCACCGAAGTTAAGTGAAGTTGAGCTTGGTCTGTGTCCTAGGACTCTTTGTTGCACCTGCAGATTTATAGGCAACTCTCGACTTACAATGACACTTGGACATGGCTTTACATATCAGGAACTTTATTTAGGTTGAAAATATATAGTGTATAAACAAACAGTAGTATAACAAAGGACACCACACTCTCTCGCCCGTGGCTATCGTTGTCGGCCACTCACGCACAGGTGTTTGATCTCCTCGTCGCGGCGCCAAGTATAACAGATACCCCACTCTGATCCGCGTCACGGAGCCTGTCATAAACATGTACCCCGCTCGTCGTCTGTGTATCTATCTGTGCTCACGCCTCTGGTTCTCTACACAGAGATCTTGCCAGACCGTGAACACTCTTTGGCCGATGATCGTCATAGTGACAATACAAAAAGGATATGTCGAATTTCCTCCGGTCGGATGATGACGATGATAGCTTCGTTGAGTCTGTGAAGGCAAGGTTATTCAAGCAGAACAAATCAACGATAATAATGCAACAACTAGGCGATTTCTTTTTGTATGAAATAATTATTAACAAGATAAAACAATTGTTTTTAAACGTTGAATTAAAGTCTACCTTTCGATAATGTCTTTTTTTTTACTAAACTATCTCGTCGTCTCTCTCTCTGCGTGTGTGCGTATCCATTTACAACGATTATTTTCACAAGTTGGACTAATTAAGACATTAATCTAACTTCTCTAAGAAAACGATGAGAGTGTTTTTGTCCGGCATTCTTGTTCATAGTCGCACGGCACACGGCTGATTTTGCGACTGGCGTCTCCGCCGCCTAACTCTGGGTAGCTTTCATGCGTGGACACTTATTGAAAATCTACATTGCTTCAAGCTTTCGTCCCCCTTCCTTTTTCCTTGTGTCTTTCTTTCTCTCTCAGAGTTGGGTTGTGTGCGCGATACGGACAATTTGACTTTCTCTTTTAGACTTTATTGTTATCATAAAACACTTATTCTCTTTCTCGCTGGGGGAGGAGGTCTCTGCCCTAATTAATGGTGACAGCTTTTAGATGGCTATCTTAAAGCCTCAGCTTCGCCCACCCGGCCAGTATGTGACCGTATGTTTTTCGTTGGTGATAAAAGATTTTGCCCAAACTCTGTCCAGCTGTTCAAACTCATCGTCGTGCAAGACTTAAATGCTATTGACAATTTTACATGACTTTTCTTAGAAAATCCAGACAACGTGTCGCCATTTTCTCTCCTTGTTAGATGGTCGACTCGCGTTGAGTATACGTACTAGCCTTATATCTCTACGTTGTTTCTACGTAGGGTCTAGCATCATCACCAAGATGCATACTAGTGCGCCCCAGGTACCAGATCCCCGTCGGTCCTAATTATTCTGTCATAATAGGAATAGCGTAAAAATTAAATGCAAACGACGTTAGGGTAAAACATATACATATTAAGAACAATGCAGATCAAATGGATGGCGATAACAATACATGTTAATATAAGAGTGAAAATAGCTTTAACCTCCTGTATAGAATACTGTGTTAGAAGAAAAACCGGTCCCAGTGGATTATCTAAGCCGAAGGCGCCTACCGCTCTGCGGCTTCAACAAACAGTTCACGGACGTTTATTATAATCTGAACCTACCATTCATTGGCCACCGATAACAGATTGATTTCAGAATTTCAGAATATGTGTTTGGAGTTTTACAATCATTTTGTAAACCTCAAACTAGGAATATTACCAGTTAAGAGATGTTGTATATTGCTGCTGTGCTTAAAAAGGACGACGAGAACTTATGTATAAATATACAATTGTATATTTTTTTATTTTCTGTTTGAAGCGCATGATTAGTGCCAGTGAGAGTCGTGTAGGGGTTAAGATCGAATAGGAGTTCACAAAAGTTGATCTCTTGAATTCACTATCAAGCTGCTTTCTGTCGATCCGAAATCGAGCCGGTTAATATAACATTTTTGGACATCAACAATACTTACCATCCACTTTTTTCGCGATATCAGTAACACTATAAAGCAATGGAAATATATACATATTTCGTTGCTTTATAGTTTTACGTTTTATAATTTTTATACAATCGTATACAATTGTTTTAAATTTGTAACTTTTCTATATACTTGTCACATGTGTATACGTTTACCAAAAAATTATTTTTTTTATAAAAGATAACCAGCAAGAAATTTGCTTAATTCTCCACTTCAAGCGTTTTGGCAGATCAAGAAAATGGCATCAGAGCGATGCATCAAATTTAAGTCGAAGGGTTATTTGTTACTAGGCTACGGTTGTTTGCGAAACTAGTGGCATAATGTGATCTAAACTTCTGTAAAATTCATACATAAATATTACGTTTTAATATAATAATCGAGCACTTTATTGGATTTTATATATACTGTTAGTTATAAAGTCTCAGAAAGAAAACCCATCACCACAGGAGTTGTATCCGTTGCGTTATGGTTCCTTGCGTATAGTATATATAATACGATGCTGCTAACCCCTTTTCTCAGATAAAGCGCCAACTCCGTACTCTACATAATTGACCGACCCCATGTCTCTAACTAGATTGCAAAAAAGCGAAAGGTTATTTCCAACACCAACACCGCGAAAACAGTTTTACATCTTACTCACCTACTATTTAAGGTAACATTCATACTCTACTTTTTATTTATTCTGACGCCATCTATGAAACCCATTTGCCTCCCGATGTACACACCAAAGCACTCCAAACACCCAAACGAGTTGAGTGGGAACTGCATTCTCGGAGCCGGCAGACGCTCAAGCTGTGTCTTACCATACCCTTCCTCATGATTTTATCTGCGCGGTGTGGGGGGAGGTAGTCGTCCTCAGCACACACACCAGCCAGTATCAAAATCCGAATATAAAACTACAATTCACAACTCTATTCTAAAATTCACTCACACCAATCAGATTTGCAACATTTTGAGGGTCCAATTAATCAACAACAATGACTATGACAGTCTATCATTCCATATCACGTCCGCCTTTATGTATGTGGGGAAAATTCTCATGTTTTCACCAAAGTCGTCACCCGCAACCAAGCCCATTTTAAGCTTCATATTGGTTGAACTTAGAATATCTCTTTTAGCTATTCAAGCATCCTATTCTAAGGAAAAACGCGTGACTTCTCACAAAATAAACCCATTGTCAGGATTTCCGTAACTCCGATTAACATAAAAAACAACTACTTCCAAACCTAGAAAAATTAATTACCGCCTCCCTAGAAAAAGAACATATCTAACACTTGCCATATCGTAACTTGAATTAATTATTCGGCCAACCACGATTTCAAAAACTCAATGAATCTGACTTAAGCTGGTGTTCTTTCAAATAATTATTTAATTTTTTTTTTATCTCTCCTCCTTAGTCAAACAAACAACAAAATCCATATTTCAGTGCAATATTTGACATCGATTAACACATATACAAGCAAATCTCTGGATTCAAACACACGCATAAAAAAATACACTAAGTTGACAAATTTAATAAACTATAAAAGGAAAAAAAAAAATTAAACAGAAAACAAAATCTGGAAAAAGTCCAAA
>OY744522.1:178277808-178430308 GCA_963556195.1 Sepiola atlantica | reverse complement strand
CAAGTGCAAGAGAAATTCAAACAACTGCACTCAAAGAAACAGCCAGAATCATGAAAAGAGCTCTCGGTTGGAGTCTGTAAATAGCGGGTAATCGTATGGCATTTGGAAGAATGCCCCGTCCCCAGCAAATGAAAGAAAATAAAAGTAAAAGAAGAAAAAAGAGATAATTTACGCAATTAGAAAATGTATACCCTCAACTAATTGTGACTATAATTGACACTTGTATCATCTGGATTATTCGAACTACAATTCTTATCTTCGATGTTATTCTCACAACGTTTGGGCCGATGTAACCGCCAACTTTCTTCAGGTGCGTCTTATCGAACTCGGGAATCTTTATGTCGAACTCAAAAATCTATACGAAATTTCGAACTGAACCTTTATTCAATCTACAGAACGAGACTGTTCTGGTTCCGTCAGCCATGACTGGGTAGAAGTCTTAAGTTATTTTAATTTTATTCTTAGTTAGTATCGCCGCTAGTGAGGATCGAACCTTAAACCTTTAACCTATATATATATATATATATATATATATATTATTTAGTTTATTAGATATATCTTTCTATTTTGTTTTAGTATAGATTATCGAGGTCGACATGAAATCCCCGTGTAACACAAGGGTAGGCACCCATTTGTTTGGAGCTAGATTTCTCTACATTAAAAGTCAACTTTGTGCCTAAGATTCCCCTCGGGAGAGACTGTGACAATGAAGAGGAACACTTACCAGCAGGAAAGAGAATGAGGTGCTTCGCATGTCGCGTCTGCGGGGTAAACAAGGGCTTCTCTTCATGAGTGCAAGTTTTTATAGTGGAGTTTGATTTGTATATGTGGAGATCAGCTGATATGAATGAAGAGGACAGATGAGAAACAACATTAACGATTTGGATTTAGAGAGAAAGGCAGATATAAAGTGGTGGTATTGAAAATCGGTTGGAAGTTAAATTACCGTCAAAACGTTTAGTTTTTAATTTTTTTTGGCACAGTTAGGTAACAGAGACAAGTAACTAGATACATTTATTTTATTCGCATTAAAACATAACGTCAATCAACTTTCGACTCTTCGAAATAACAGATTCATTTTAACAAGCCAGGTTGTTATTAATATCGCACTTTGTCTAAGGCTTGGCGTGTTCAACGGAAAGACCATGTTCAAAGCAATGGCTGAAAAAGGTCGAATACTGTTAGCTGACGCCAGGGACTTGTTGATACAATGCAACCAATGACTGTTGTTTTTCTTTTTCTCTCTCTCTTTTTGTTATGTATTCTTATTTTATCTCCTTTTTGTTGAACGTTTTACTCTCTCCGTCTCCTAATTGACGCAACGAGAGAGAAATAGCAGTTTGTGAGATTTCTTCGCACAGACCGGTCGGTCGCGTCCCAATCCAGCCAACTCGTGATTTTTATCTTTTTTAGAATGCTATACATTTTCTTTTTAAATATAAGATGTTTGTTTGCTTTTTATACCATGTGTTCAAATTTCATCGACTAGATCCCCTAAGACCAGATAATTAATTCTCTGGATAGAATTAATGTCGCCATCCATACGACGACGCTGAAATTACCCATGCGTTTGAAGATATTAGCCAGCGTGGGCTCAAACGTAAGAAAACAATAGTCAATCGCTGTTTGAACCGGTATTACCCTTTCATTAAAGGGAATGTGACTCGTGGCCCCGGGAGGCTGATGTATCCAAGGCCAAGACGATAAGATTCCTTCCAGAGACGTCCTCACGGTGCAGATACACCAAGTTACACCCCACGGTCCACGATAATATCACACGTGTGTTCGACAAGATGCACCTGCAGAAGGTAAGATATCACATGGTACGAAAGATTGTGAAAATAATCTGAATAATTTAAATAAAGCAAATTATTAATCCTCAGAAAATTCCGAAGCAGCAACTTTTCCAATAATTATTGCGTTTCTGTCTAAATTAGTGGCAAAAGAGTTATTTGTAACAAAACAAAAACGAAAAAAAAAAAAAAAAAATCAAATCTCTAATGTGTTTTCTCTTCACCATTACTCTGCTGTTCGTTTGGTCTTTTGGCTAAGATCAAAGTGTAGTATCTGTTCCGATGGATACTGCACCCCATAGACTGGTATTGTCTTGACCTTCGGGGCTTGATTTACGCTGGTCTATGGGTCTGCCCTGTGCAGTTCTAGGAGATCCACCCTCCCAGGCTTCGCCTCCCCTCTTTGGGGAGGAGTAAGTTTATTGCTTACTGTCTGAGGCGCCCCTACCGGGGAATGCCGACGGGGCGGCCCAGGCAATTTTTAAACCCCACTTTCCCGACCCGACCTTGGGTCACATCTTACTTGTGGGAGTAAGATAAAAACTGGCATTGTGCCTAACTCCTGGAGAGAAGTAAATCAATACCTAGCTGTTCGTTTGTCAAGTCACAGATGTCATATTTGTTGCCCGTTTCTAAGACTACGTGACAATTCTTCTCTCAAGTACTTGGTCTTTTGACCGAGATTAAAGTTTGGTATTTGTTCTGTTTCCGGTTTGTTACGAAAATTCTATTTCAAACTGATGCGTGATCGACTGAACAACAGAGCATCTGAAAGTAATGAAATAAATGGATTAAACAAAATGGCGCATCTTAAATAAAACTAAAACTATCAAATTGAAAAGTTCGACCGCAAAACGCGATAAACGCCATTTTCAAACTTGCGAAGCAATCACTTCATAAAGTGTAACATTTCTACACTCTACCAAACCCTAAAATGATGTTTACATAATGTGATATCGGCATAATTTCTTTTTTTTGTTTTCAATTACAATAAGCTTTTAGTTGAAGTGTAGATTTGATATGTTCGTCTTTTTTATTATTTTATGTCTCAATTTAAACAAAATGTATTTATCGCATTTTGCATTAGAACTCTTCTATTATCGAACAAAAAATCCCCGAAACTTTCGCCTCAGTAATGGCTGAGTTAAGATTAATCACATTCCGAAAGATAAAACAAAAAGTATTCATAGAACGAAAAAGAAAAGGAAATCTAAATATGAACAAGTAACGTTTGAATCATTTACCAGACAATGATTTATTATGATAAATAGATTAAGAGACAGGAATACAATTCAGCAAAAAGACAAAATGCCATTATGAAAATTAAATCTTTCGCGAGACAAAATGTTCTCTGATTATGCAGAAGATATCGAGAAATCCTCATGTAATCAACTCCACCTGTTCACCTCATGTCGTTTTGCAGCCTAGATCGTTGCGTTTGATATAAAGGTTGCATAATTCGCCCAGGGAAGGGAACACATTCGACGAAGAGTCCGATCAAGTAAAAGATCCTAGGAATAAAAATTCGAAAATTAAATAAAAGTAAGCACACATCGACTCAGAACATCATCGTTTTATCATATATATTTTTCTTTTACATCAGAACTTTTGAGATGGGGATTAATAATTTATATTATTTGTATTATTCGGACTACTATTCTCATCTTGGTAATTATATTCATATGGTTTCGGTAGATGTTACCTCTCACCCTCTTCAAGTGCATCCTTTCAAACTTGGAAACCTTTTAGTTCAACTTCTTAAGATAAAAAACCAACCTAAGGCCAAACAAATGTACAGCACTCATCGACGTAAGACACTAAAAGTATTTTGTATTATTTGAAATATTTAGACTACTATTCTTATCCTGTTTATTATATTCACAACGTTTCGTCAGATGTAAACCTTCACCTTTTTATGTCCATCCTTTCCAACTTGGAAACCTTCTATTCAAACTTCCGAAGATACAAAAAAAATCCGAAGCACTAAAGAACATACAACACTCATTCGACGTAGGACACTAAACATATTTAGTACTATTTTGAATTATTTGGACTACTATTTTTTATGGAAATCACTCCAGACAAAGCATGAAACCACTTGATGTAAGGAGCTAAAAATACTACTTCAAGGTAAAAAAAAACTAGCCAACGATAAGATTCCAACTCGGAAAACAGCAATTCTCTCCCCTTTGTCAGAAATATCGCTTATGGAATGTGAAAATTAAAAGGACAAAATAAGGGAAGCGAGAGTTTATAATATTCACAACGTTGCTTCAGATGTACCCTCCAACCTTTTTCAAGTGCATTTTCTTTTCGAATTTGGAAATATAATAATCGAACATGGGAATCTTTATGTAAAACTGTACATAAGTTCGAACAGAACCGTTTATAAAATTATAATATTCCATTTTTATACATTTTCATAGCGTAAAACAAGCATAAGAATTCAACATTGCGGCGATGAGACAGAGGCTGGAACTGGTTTAATAGTGAGGGACTTATTAGATTAAAGACTCTTTTTTGGACCTTGTCTAAGGGGGAGGGACTAGTGGATGGTGCACCAGCCCAGATGTGACAACAATACTTTATGCATGGGCGGAAAGGGCCGTTAGAGTTAGGTTTAGGGTTAGAATTAGCGTTAGCGTTAGGGTCAGGATCAGGGTCAGGGTCAGGGTCAGGGTTAGCATTAGGGTTAGGGTTAGGGTTAGTTTCGGTCCTAATCTGGAGAAGTACTAGAAAATGGTATGGGGACAACTGGTGTTAACTAGTGTGATTCTAAATTTACTGCAAACTTTCACTGACTTTATCGTATGAATAGGTCGGCAAACTTAGCAAAGATTTTCTGACAGTTTGGATTTAATGACTTCAGAACATTTCCTCGTTTCAAGTGAAAAACTTTTTGATCGATATCTGATCAAACTGTATGTGATTTATTTGCACCGTGAAGTGTTGAGACGTTCCAAATCTGAACCTTTGAATATGACAGCATGAAACAAGGCAATAATTGAGAGGCATTCGCCGTTTAATTACAGGGAAATGTGTCGCTTTGACAGGCTATGATTTATGAGTGTGAGACTAACAAGGCAATAGATGTGTTGATTGCCAATCGCCTAAATAGAGAGATTAACTTTGGAATGCAACAAGGGGCATGAATGATAACGAGAATGGCGTTCCATGTGATGAGACGACTGGCACAGGTGAATTTGTTTGAAAAGCATTGTTCTTGTAGAGGAAATGATATAGCCCAGGGGTTCTCAAAATCTATCGCGATCTACCAGTCGATCTCAAAGGTAGTGCAAATATATCCAGTGAGATTAAAACGATTCTGTATATCTTCAAAAATAAAATAATAGATACATTTATCCTGCATTATTGAATTTGAAACTTGATGAAGGTAAATAGTGGGGTGATATACTAAGGTATGGTTGCTTATTATTTACAGTGCAATGAGTCTCAGTATCAAACATCTCCCAAATAGATGTTAAACCGTTGTTGTTTTTTTTAGACTTGACTTCACCCCAGACAAGACACATTGCAACTGAGACGCAAAGGGGCTACTGTGGATTAGCGGCCAGAAATTAAAAGAGGGCAACCTAAGTTAAGAGTTGTGCAGCGAGATATTTGTTCACGTTACACTTACATTTCTTCATTTCGGTAGAGTCAAGGAAACAGATATCAGATAGGGAGTTCCAAAGGTTGGATAATAGCCCTGTGAGGCCGGACGCATGTTGAGTGGACGTATGTGTGGGGAGGTCGTTTGGTTTGGCTTACACGATTTAGTGCGGGGGAACCCGTACAACCGAGTGCAAAATAGGGCTGTTCTCACAGTTGGAGCTCACAAACGTTGATAGGCCACCATTTTGATGAGACCTTTTAGGTCGGGGGTTACAGGGAGTCGGGCTGTGACGAATGCACCTGCGCATAAGGGTTCTGTGATGTCACGGGTTCTTGTGTGGGAAACTGAGTTTTGCCAGTCTATTTTTGGAAGCAAGCTGAACAGACGTATTTCTTCATGTAGTCTGCAAATGAACAGGGGAACTTATTTCCCTAAAAGAATACAGGCGTAATGAAATTCCTTCTTCTCCCCTCCTCGAATGGCTAAGGACTTAATGGGCCATAGATTGCTAGGAATTAACTACGTTAAAGTAGTAAATTGATCTCTCCCTCAACGTTAGTAAAACATCTCCAAGAGCGACAGAAAACTGACACCTAAATAAAACTAATCAAAATGTGAAAGATTGTTAGCCTCTTGAACCGTGTTATGAAGGTTTTGTTGCAGATACAGCGGACGGCGATGTTCACGGCAGTACAGAAGCGAAGAAAGAACTCAACAACTAGACGACATCGAGACGACGCACATCCCTCCACAACAAAGAAGAAAATGTACGAGTAATTAAAGGGTTGCAACACAAAGGCTGATAACTCGAAGAAAAGAAGTAGAAGTTCCTAGGAATATACCCAAACCTAATGAAATTCAATTAAAGAATCTTTTATAATTATTCTTGATTGTGTGCCAATTAATAATTTGTCACTGTGATGTTTGTATCTTTATATAGTGCGTTAATTTATACTTAGATTAATCGGCACTAAAAGTTTAAATGTAACAATCGAACAAACATGCAATAAATACAAGTAAATAGCTAAAGTTAATTTTATTATTATTATCATCTTTTTAATCTTCTTGTCTCATGTTAGACGAGGACTTAAAATCATGCTTTATTTAAAAAATAAAAAATGAAAATTAAATAAGTTAATTATAAAACAAACAACTGAAGAAAAAACTGCTCTAATTCGAAAATGAACATTAAATAAGTTAGTTATGAAAAAAAAACAACCGAAGAAAAAAACTGCTCTTTTTCGAAAATGAACATTAGATAAGTTAGTTATAAAAAAACAACTGAAGAAAAAAAACTGTCCTATTCGAAAATGCACATTGAATAAGTTAGTTATAAAAAAAACAACTGAAGAAAAAAACTGCTCTTTTTCGAAAACTCCAATGTGGAGTCTCGAATTCTCGGAGATTACAAAGGAAATAGGTCATTTAACTGAAAATGATAAGAGACTATAAATTAGGAAATTACTCACAGTGGTTAGTCTGAGACCGTTTCTCTTTTATGGATCGCTATGTATGCACAATAAACACACACTTATGTTTATTTTAAATAAAAAAATGTTGTGTAGTGATAGTATTATCCAATTTTAAATAATGTCACGTGTAAATATTTTAAAGTTTTTTCAATGTTTAATAAAAATTGATTTTTTACACATTATATTTTAATTTGATTAAATGAAACACAAAACGTGATTAAGTTAAAAAAATAATAGTAATAATATTTTGTAATAAAAAAATAATTTTGATAGATTTTATTTAATAAGAATTTTATGTAGATTTTATACTTGCAACAAATAGAATATTTTCGTTAAATGTTAAGCTTATTTTATTTTTAGTAAAATAAATTCCAACAGCCCCTGCAGTACAAGTCATCAGAATAATTTAGCTTCTTTTTTTCTTCTTATTTGCGGCTCTCTTTGTTTCAACCTTTTCTACTTCTTCTTCCTCTTTTTTCTTCTTCTTACTATTCGTTTACAAAAGACACGTTTCACTGAGTTTTATACCCTCTACCCCTTCTCATAATTCTTCACTTCCCCAATCTACTTCTACCTATCTTAATATATATTTTATAAAAGAAGACTATTTTCGTCATGACACTCTCTTCCAAAATTCGAGTTTATGTCAGTTCCATTCATTTAAATCATATAGATAATTTGGATTTGGTCATTAAAAAAAATATCGTTCAATCCGAACAAGTGTGGGAATCCCTGATCTAGTCACTAGACCGGATAAATGATGATTGTATAGTTGTGCTGGGCTGTTTCTCAGTTGGCTGCATCTTTGCGTATATTAAATGAAGAAAACAACCTTGCATTTTTATATTGGTAAACTTTTGTCCCCTGTTTCAGCTGACTAACCCTAACTCTAACCCTAACCCTAATCCTTACTACCAAGCTCTGAGTAAATGCTCAGCCCGTGGGTCAATTGACCTTACCTGTGCTGACGTTTTTCATACAAAGTCGAGGTTACGTCCTCGACAATCAGTCCGGCAGAGTCTGGGTCATTTGGTCTAGGTGGCCTGTTCTCTGTCGGGCTGAGGTATAGTTCTGTGCAGTTTTAAGTCATTTTTGTAGGCCAGAAGAGTGCTCTATCCATTAAGCGCTGTTTTTACAATCCTCACCTTCCGATCGTGTGTCACATTTTTCCACGGTAAATACTAGCCCTGGGTTGCCTCTCTGTCTACTTGCATGTCGTTTGGTTCCATTTACGCGAGGAGATGCTAAAAAGGTGCATTCTGTGCTATATTACAGTTGGCCACTATTCTCAACAGGCAAGTGATTAGTGTACATCTACCAAGGTTTGAAAGTAGTTTGTATTATATTATTCGGCGATAGCTGTGTACGTAGAAGAATCTGTATACAATAATAAATCCCCCAACAACATTTCTAAAAGTATTCAATAACCGTTGCGAAACTTTCATTTTTTTATACTAATGGGTCATTGCTTATGAAGCCCAGCGTCCACTAAGGGTTAAAGAGATTGTCAGTTTGACGATGATCTGATCTCCACTGCGAGAGGGTTGGAAACAATGGGTTGAAATGAGCAGAGATTGCTTAAGAGGAATGCATTATCCTCCAAATGGTCGGCTTAACAAATATTTGTTTACATTATACTTGAAGACGACCATGTCGTAGTCGGTCTGGAAGCAACCTTGTTGTATTATGTTTAACAGATGAAATGTTCACGGAAGTTTCGTGCTCGACTGGGCTCCACACCCTGATTCTCCTGTAAAACATTCACAGCAAGAACTCGCCTAGCTATAAAAATAACAAAGAACCCTGTCTCTCTCTACCTAAAACCAAACGAAACTGCCATGAACATCCCATCTGTGGAATAAAATACGAGTCTGCTTTGTAACCGACTACAACATGGTTATCTTCAAGTCTACTATGAACACATATCTGTTGAGCCGTTCTCTTTGATTATCGATTCCTATTAAGCAATCTTCTACCGATTCTAACCATTGTTTCCAAACTTCTCGTGATGACGATCATCGTCAAACTGATAATCTCTTTAACGCTTATCTTCGAGTGCTCCCCTCGGTCCTTGACAAGCGGCGACCCATTAGTAAAAAGAAAAGAAAGAGAAATCGACTCTAAAACTTCTTGGTCTTTCTCTCTCATCAAGTCTTTCTTGGAGTTCATACATTAGATCATTTGTTCATACATTAGATCATTTGTTCATACATTAGATCATTTGTTCATACATTAGATCATTTGTTCATACAGTAGATCATTTGTTCATACATTAGATCATTTGTTCATACATTAGATCCATTGCTCTTTCTGCTTGTCGTAAAGTCGGTTCTCTTTTTCGCTCCAAACACTTTGTCACATCTGAGGCTATTCTCTATCTCTAAAAATCCACAATCAGACCATGTATGGAGTACTGTTGTCATATTTGGGCTGGTGAATATCTGTCCCATTTGAAGGTTCGTCATAAGGCGCATAAACGTATCTATAATTTGATTGGCCCTACCCTTTCTTCTTCTCTACACCCCCTCTCTCACAGACGTGATGTTGTTAGTCTCAGTCTTTTCTATAAATACTATTATGGCATGTGTTCTTCAGACTTATGTCACCGATTCCCCGCTTCTTTTCTTCCAGCTCGTTTTACTCGTTGGTCTAGTGGTCTCCATCATTTCGCTGTTTTGATACTTCATTGTAATACAGCTTCCTATTCAAGTAGCTTCTTTCCAAGAACCGCAGGTTTGTGGAACTCTCTTCCTGCTGACTGTTTTCCTCCTACCTACAATCTTGGTCTTTTCAAGACTAAGGTCAATAAGCATCTCCTGTCTTTGCGATAATCATATTTGTTCTTGTTAGTTCTTTACATCAAATGGCTTCATGCCTTGTCTGGAGCGGTTTCCATGAAAAGTACAAAACAAAAACAGCAATTCACCCAGTTAAAATTAATTCGATGACTACTAGTTTAAATCTGTATTATCATCTTTCTGTTCATCTCTCTCGTTGTTCCAAATCTGTCCGCCCTGTCGGTGGGGCCATGAATTGGCCGACTACAGCTCCATTCAGAAAGGTTACCCCCCCCCCCAAAAAAAAACAAACGGTTTTCATGGGGGATAAGCCATTCTTCCACTTCAACCCTTACTTCGGGGAGACAGGAGATCGGAGAGACCCGATCTGATCAATCGGCTGGTCACGTCATTATATATTATCTATAAGTTTATCTCCAACCATATTATTCAATCTGATTATTCAAAAAAATCAAAACCTTATTTCTTCTTATTTTCTCTTAAAATAGAAACATAAGGCAGTGCCTGAGGGTCAACCATGTTGAGAACAAAGAAGATTACCAATGCCAAGGAGTTACTTTTTTAAAAAGGTGATATACTCTGAGAGCAATGTATTCTAAAAGTATAAATAATTATCCTACCAATAGAATTACATTTGAAAACTTTATTCAGCATTACATAACCTATAGATGAGTGATATTCTGTAAAACACACAAAACCTAACCCAAATCTGTTCGCCAACACTAATCGAATGTGAAGAAGAAATGAAAAGAAAAGAGATTTATTAAAGCCATATACAATTTTCTGCAACAGCCGAAAAAACAAATTTTGTTTTGGAGAAAGATAAAAAAGAAAAAAAAGAAAACAAAAAAACAAAACAAAACAAAAACAGAAAGACAAAACTAAATTGTTCATTGTACATACGAGGCATGTCTAAAAAGAATCCGACCGTAGGCCAGAAAATAATATTTCAAATACCTGACGGGGTTGGGACCCTAATCCCCTTCAAAGTAGGCCCATTGTACATGCACACACTTAGCCCATCGACCCATCTACTGTCGGAAACACATTTGGAAGTCTTATTTTGGAATGGTGTTCATCTCCGGCGTCGCGTTCCGCATTATCTCTTCTCGAGTCTCAAAACGGGAACCTTTCAGTGGCGTCCTCAATTTTCGAAACAACCAGAAGTCGCAAGTAGACATGTCTGGAGAGTAAGGAGGTTGGCGAAGGACTGGAATTCCATGTTTGACCAAGAAATGTTGGCTCAATAGGGATGAATGTGCGGGGGCGTTTTCGTGATACAGTTGCTAGTTTTTTGCCGTCCACATGTCTGTTTTTTTTGCGCCGAATTGCGTCACGGAGACACCGGAGAACATCTTGATAGTACTCCTTTGTCACTGTTTGTCCTTCCGGTGCGTATTCGTGATGCACAATTCCACGTATATCAAAGAAGACAGTCAGCATCACCTTGATTTTGCTTTGCACCTGTCGCGCTTTTTTTGGCCTTGGAGATTCGGGATTCTTTTATTGCGACGACTGTCTTTTTGTTTTTGGGTCGTACTCGTACACCCATGACTCATCTTAAGTTATCACGGTGTTCAGAAACGCAGGATCAGTGTTGGTGGTTTCTAGAAGGTCCTGTGCAACTTAAACACGGAGGTCCTTTTTTTCCTGCAACAACAACTTGGACACAAATTTCGCAGCCATTCTGTACATGTTAAAATCATCACGCAAAATTGTATGTGCGGAATCTTTACTCACTCCGACCGCTTGGGCGATCTCCCGCACGGTTGAACTACGATCTTGCATCACCAAAGTTCGCATCCTCTCAACAACAGCTGCACTCCGAGCAGTTTGGGACCTGCCAGAACGTTGGTTACTTTCCGCTTATGTGCGGCCATTTTTAATCGGTTGAACCACTCCTGAATTTGTGTTACACCCATCGCATCTTCTCCAAACACCTGAATCTTACGAATTGTTTTGCTTTGAGAATCACCAAGCTTTTGACAAAATTTGATGCAATACCTTTGGTCAATACGTTCAGTCATCGTGGGAGAATCTATAATTCGACGAACACGTTTTGTAGTACCTCACTCAGCGCCCGACAGGCAGCGACTAACGCACAGGAAGGCGGTGATAAAATTCACACATGCGCATCAAAGTGTCTTCCTTCACTGTGTAGAGTGCCACCGCCCTATCGTCTTAATTTTGCACGGAAAAAATAAAGGTCGGGTACTTTTTAGACAGGCCTCGTATATTTGTTAGTGCGGGAAAAATTATATATCATTTTTATTCATTTTTCTCTTTCATTCTCAATTTTTTTCTCTTTTTTTTCGTTTTCTAAGTAAGTGTTTTTTCTATTTTATCTCAATCTGCAAATGTCATAAAACGTTTATATTTGTTTTCTGTCCCTTTTCATTTTTACTTTTCGTTTCTTCCTTAATGCTTTAAAACTCTAACACAGCAACGTTCCCTGTTTTTTGCATCACTGTTTAGTTTATTGCTCTTCTCTGTATCTTAGTTACAAAATGCTATTCACGATTTAGCCTCTTTTTCTCATTCACTTCACGTCTAAGCGAACGTCTAATTCACACGTTTCGTCCTCAACCCTCCTTTTTTTCTTTTCACATCACCTTTCTTCCCCACTCTCTTCCTCACGACATGTCCTTTTTACTCCATCTGCTCCTGTCGAAACCTTATCTTTATTTTTTTTATATACGTCCAACACACGTTCATCGAATATATCTGTCACCTCCCTTTATAATACAACATAATACTTATGGCGATTTAGTCATTTCACAGCCAAAATGGCAGACTATGAACAATATGCTAATTTACGAATTCACAAATGAGTAAGTATACCCAAGTAAATTGTTTTGGACTAATTTCAAATTTATCTTAAATTATTTTAATGAAATACAGTGGGGAAATTATTCCCAAACAATTTATTTGGGTTTACTTACACATTTGTGAGGTCTGAAAACATTAGAAATTAGCCAACGGTTCATTGTCCGCCATTTTAGCTGCGAAACGCCATAGTTATGTTCTCATTTGTTTTTGCTGGGAAGTTGGCATCCTAGCAGATGTCAGACATTAATCTACTATTTCAGACACACCAACTAAAAGCTCATTTAGGATTCTAACCGTCTCTTTAAGCGCAATTGTTTGGATCTCTCTCGAATTTGGTTCACCGGGTATATTAATTAAGTAGTTTACAAAAAATATTTTACATTAGCCCGATGGCTCTTATTATTACTGGAATCATTAAGATCCTCCTAAGATTTCAGTTTCTTTTCATGTAATAAGACCTTGGAATGTAGTCATCATTTCTCTTTCAGCTCTGTTAAAGCCAGCATCATTAGGGACATATACTCATGCTAGGTTCGCTACTCCCCCTCTTATTCCATATAACTATGTTAGGTTCAACAGCTCCGTTTTCTAAATATGTAGCTGTAGGAATTGCATAGACATAGTGGATGGTGTATGACTTATTTCTAACAGTTATTTCTGGTATATGTTCCCAGAACTTGCTGCTACATTGGATATTAAATATTTTGCAGTGTGTCTAATAGATATATTTACACACTCCAATTTGCTGCATTGTATAGTATCCCACCGATCCGTCTACTACTACTAATGTAGAGCATTACAACTTGATGTCAGGCGGTTCACACTCTCTACTTCAGTGTAGCAGAACCTGAACTTGTTGTTGAGACCATTCATTTTCTTAAAAGCATTGGTCATAAGAGCCTTGATCTGGGACAACCATTATCATAGTAAAGCAATACTCTTTTGAGCCAGTCTATCGAGTCTTCTATATCTATATAAACCTAGCATTGTTCTTCCAGAAAATATTTAGTACGTTGTTGATTGGCACAGTCTTTCATCTTTCTACCGTGGAAAGTCATGTATTTCTGACGGCTCCTTTTGGCTATTTCCATGGCATGCTTGTTTTGTGTTTCTGTCTCATTTGTTAAACAGTCTTGCCCAAAATGTTTGAACAGTTTTCTGATAGAAGTTGTTTTACTATTGTTTATTCTTCAATTACTTCAGTTAGCTCTCAGAAATTAAGGGACCGCTTCCTCGGGCTAGCATTCAATTTCTATATGAGATACATAGATATCTTATTGTTCAATCAAGATTCCTCTCTACATCTAAAACACTGTGTTAGTAAAGAAGTTAAGATAACTAATATTCCACTCTCCAATTGCCCACTTAACTATTAATATTTCATTTTACTTCAGTATAAGTTCTCAGAAATCAAAGGGCTCAGTGAAGGGGCTAACGCTATATCTATATATGAGATATATAGATATATGTTCTCCATTACCTCTCAAACGTTGAGTTTGTAAAGAAGTTAAGAAAGTTGATTTTTCTTATCCCTATTTTACCAGTTAAATATATTATAGTATATCTTTCTTGTGCACTCTTGGTCTTACAAGATTCCAGGACAAGAATTCATCTAGTTTGGTGGAGTATCCAGCTTTGTGAAGAGAAGGCAACATCACTTGGAGAAGGGGCACCATTTCTCGTACTAAGGCGTATCGAGGGGATCTTATTTGAGCTTCGAATACTATGTTATTTTGAATATTTGATATGGGTTTACTTGTAGGGAAGAAGTGTTCAATGCCAGGTTATAATGAAAAACCTCGATCTCTTACGATGATAGTATCTACTAGGCATTCAAGTTATGTGTGTAAATACTAATTATCCTTTACTTTCTTCATTTCATATAAAGTTGCCATCTTCTTTCTTTCCTTCTTTTGACGCGTTTTATGTTTCTTTTTATCTAATTCTTTCTTGCTAACACTTAATTTAGAGTTATTTCTTTGCTAACACTTAATTTAGAGTTATCTCTTGCTAACAGTTAATTTAGAGTTATCTCTTGCTAACAGTTAATTTAGAGTTATCTCTTGCTAACAGTTAATTTAGAGTTATCTCTTGCTAACAGTTAATTTAGAGTTATCTCTTGCTAACAGTTAATTTAGAGTTATTCCTTGCTAACACTTAATTTAGAGTTATTTCTTTGCTCACACTTAATTTAGAGTTATTTCTTTGCTAACACTTAATTTAGAGTTATCTCTTGCTAACAGTTAATTTAGAGTTATCTCTTGCTAACAGTTAATTTAGAGTTATCTCTTGCTAACAGTTAATTTAGAGTTATCTCTTGCTAACAGTTAATTTAGAGTTATCTCTTGCTAACAGTTAATTTAGAGTTATTCCTTGCTAACACTTAATTTAGAGTTATTTCTTTGCTAAGACTTAATTTAGAGTTATTTCCTGCTAACACTTAATTTATAATAATTTCTTGCTAACACTTAATTTAGAGTTATTTCTTGCTGACACTTAATTTAGTGTTATTTTTTGCTAACACCTAATTTAGTGTTATTTCTTGCTCACACTTAATTTAGAGTTATTTCTTGCTGACACTTAATTTAGTGTTATTTTTTGCTAACACTTAATTTAGAGTTATTTCTTGCTGACACTTAATTTAGAGTTATTTCTTGCTAACACCTAATTTAGTGTTATTTCTTGCTCACACTTAATTTAGAGTTATTTCTTGTTAACACTTAATTTAGAATTATTTCTTGCTAACACTTAATTTAGTGTTATTTTTTGCTAACACCTAATTTAGTGTTATTTCTTGCTCACACTTAATTTAGAGTTATTTCTTGTTAACACTTAATTTAGAATTATTTCCTGCTGACACTTAATTTAGTGTTATTTCTTGCTCACACTTAATTTAGAGTTATTTCTTGTTAACACTTAATTTAGAATTATTTCTTGCTAACACTTAATTTAGTGTTATTTTTTGCTAACACCTAATTTAGTGTTATTTCTTGCTCACACTTAATTTAGAGTTATTTCTTGCTAACACTTAATTTAGAATTATTTCTTGCTGACACTTAATTTAGTGTTATTTTTTGCTAACACCTAATTTAGTGTTATTTCTTGCTCACACTTAATTTAGAGTTATTTCTTGCTAACACTTAATTTAGAATTATTTCTTGCTAACACTTAATTTAGTGTTATTTTTTGCTAACACCTAATTTAGTGTTATTTCTTGCTCACACTTAATTTAGAGTTATTTCTTGTTAACACTTAATTTAGAATTATTTCCTGCTGACACTTAATTTCGTGTTATTTTTTGCTAACACCTAATTTAGAGTTATCGCTTGCTAACACTTAATTTAGAATTATTTCTTTATTACACTTAATTTAGAGTTATTTCTTACTAACACTTAATTTAGAGTTATTTCTAGATCGGTTAGTTTCATTGTAAGTTGTTTGTAAATCATCGCCCCTAACACAGTATTAAGCAGAGCAAAAAGAGATTTTTTGTGCATGTTTTAGTCATACAATCTTACAATTATTCGATACGCTGTGTGTATTCGTTATTTTCTGTTGTTTCCTGTCGAATGCAGTTTCAACTTTATAATTCATGTGGGATCCCCTTCTGATAAACACCGGCAGCAAATATAACTAGTTTTAATATTCATGTCCGACTTCGAACATGTCGACTCACAACGTGCGTATATTTTACTCACTTAAAATTATACTTGGTTCGCTTTACCTCCAAAACCTCAGTTAGTTGTTGGCTGATCCTTACATAGTATGTTGCGCTTGCGGATAGTTGAAATCCAAGTCATATTCCTTTCAGTTAAAGAGAAACATAAATAATTCGGACAAGCATCATGTCTAGTGGACAATTCGTGCTTTATTAAGGTTCATGCTGTTTCATTAGATCACGACTGGTTAATTACATCAAACTGTGATTGTATCAGAGAAAGAGAGAGAGAGAGAGAGAGAGAGAGAGAGAGAGAGAGAGAGAGAGAAAGAGAGAGAGGGGGTTGAGAAAAGTCAACTCTTTAAGTTATATTCCCCCTTACTCGTCTCAAACCTTTTCATACACACTGCTGAACCACAACAACACATAGAGAAGTTGTCATAAATTATCATGAATTTTGACTTGACCAATTATATTCGTTTTTATAAGAGATTCAGGGACATCGTGGAATACGTATTGTCTAATTATTAGTCGTTACGGGCCTTTTCCGAAGTCAGCTCAAGTTGAAGGCACGTGATTCAAGAACAATTTAGATCAGATACGTAGAATTTCTGTAAAAAATCATGCATTAAAGGGGTAACACATACGTCATTCTCGATCGCCTTTCCGATTGCCGGACTTCCCTTGTTCTTAAACTCACTTCCGTTACCGCAGTTGACAATTCCAGTCATTGTTAACCCCTTGATTATTGCTGTGACACACCGTTCCTTGGAGCAGACAAGTGCATTTGTAGCTATATTTTACTCGCTAATATATGGACTAGCTAATTCACCGAACCAAATATTTTACATATTTTTGACAAAATGGTTACACGATTACCCTAATAATATCTCGTGGCGATACATTTTCGACAACAATATGGTTAGGTTCGCAATTAAATCATGGTCTGTTGGCCGAGACAGAAATCTTCATCTCTTGTGGATATAGGTCATTTTACTCCAGTTGCAGTGGAGACTACTGGAGTTGTTGGTCCTCAATTCGGCTTCGCCTCATTTTCCAGAATCGTAAGAGACATTGTGCCTATAACACTTAAAAGAACCTTCAATAAGCTCTAAATAGAACGTACTCATTAAGAAAATAAAACGAAAATAAAATGCAACAAAAACCCAAATTTAATCGTGACAAACGGACGGACAAACGGACGGACAAACGGACGGACAAACGGACGGACAAACGGACGGACAAACGGACGGACATAGCCTCTCATAAAGATTTGAGGATGCATCAAAAGATGCTATTTCAGACTTTTATTTATCTTCCTCTCACAGCGGTAAGATGTGACACAAGGTCGGGAAAGTGGGATTTGAAAAGCCAGCGCCCGAGAAGGTGAGCACTCTAGCCTATAAAAAATGCCTGGGCAGCCCCGTCGGCATTCCCCGGTAGGAGCGGCTCAGGCAGTAAGCAATAAACTTACTCCTCCCCAAAGAGGAGAGACAAAGCCTGGGAGGGTGGACCTCCTAGAACTGCACAGGGCAAACCCACAGACCGGCAGAATCAATTCCCGAAGGCCAAGATGATACCGGTCTATAGGGTGTAATATCCATCGGAACAGATACTACACTTTGATCTTAGGCAAAAGGAAACGTGACAATACAACGCAAATGTTATTTTAAAAATTAGCGCGAGGTACCGACAGACGGAGACTCTTTCTGAATTGTATGGACGCATCTAACATAAGATTCGTCGATTCAACATGTGCGATTAGCGATGAAAATGATACTTTAAATTTGAACGTGACAAACCGATGAGGATTTCATATCAAACAAGCTGAGCAGTCAGACAAAAATGTTATTTCAAATTTAAGTGTGACAGACCTCTGACGAAGATGCTTATTTTAGATGCGTCCATTTAACTTGCGCGTTTAGCGATTTAAATCCGGTAATATCTGGTCAATATTCAGATACGAGTGTGTAAAATAAGGTTAGGAATTAAAAAATTCCACGTAAGGTTAGTTAAGCATGAATATGGAGTTTTTCATCAGAAGTCAAACTAGAGTTAAGTTTACGTGTCAGGATATTACGTCATAACGGGAAGTCGGTAGCGAGACGTGACGGAAAAACTGATCTCTCTCTTCTTTCCTGGACACCAAGAGAGAGAGAGAGGGAGAGAGGGAGAGAGAGAGAAAGAGAAAGGAAGAAAGGGAGAGAAAGAGAGAAAAAGAGAGAGAAAGGCTGTGCATTGGAGAGCTGATCCACTTCCTCTATGTGAGTTGGAGGGATTTATATACTGGAAAAGAATAAGAACATCACCGAAAACATTATTAATTCATTTACTCCTTCTAGGGGTCCCGAGGTATAATATATTAAGTTATTCATCGAGTGTTATGGTGTAACCTGATCTACCTATTACAGGAATAAATGGAATCAGCCCAGGGGCGGGCAAACCTTTCAGAGCAAGGGCCACATTAAAAAAAATAATGTGCTGCATAGTATATTTTCCAATATAATTCATATCTGAAATAGCCGAAATATATCGATTTCAAAGCGAAAATGCAATCATTTTTCATTTATTAGCATTTTAAAGTACTGTAGAGGATTCACACGAAACGCATAAAAAAAACCCCATTTATTTGAAAAAAAAGAAAAAAAGTAACTCTGTTTAAGAAATAGAAATTTTTTTTTTATTAATCAATAATTTTGAGTAGAACTTGAAGGTACACATGAATTAACTCAAATTTCTTTTTTATATGTTAAAGAAGAAACTTCAAAAATGAAGCACTTTTGTTTGAAAACAAAGTAACTCAATTTAAAGAAGAAATATTTTTATTGATATTTTAAAGCAGTAACTTCATATGAACCAAATATTTAATAGAAAAACAAAGTAGCTGAGCAACTGAGCACAGAAGGATCAAACTGATTCAATGATTCAACTGACTGCAATCATTTACCAGTTTGTTGAACGTAGGTGTCAAGTTTCTTGTACTGATTCTTAACACTGACTCAAGATTCGAGTCTGTGAGAAGCGACCTGTTCTTTGATTTATTAACTTTCAATATTGAAACAGTCTGCTCACATATGTAAGTTGATACAAATATCACAAACATCTTCCTTGCAAAATTGTTCAGATTTTAAAACTTTTCTGAGTGCAGAGATGCATAAAACTCGACCAGTGGTTTATTTTCAAAGAACCTCTTTAAAGAGTTGTCGGCTTGACAAATCAATCAGTTCCACCTGTAGTTCTTCAGCAGCTGTTTCAACCTCACAGGCAAAAGGTGAGCTGAACAAATCAAAATGCCCTTCAATTGCCTTGAAATCAGCAAATCTTCTGATAAATTCATCTCTTAAAGCCATCAACTAGGAACTGTATTTGTCTGATAGTGCTTGTGTAACAACTCGTGTTTTCAACAGAGGAAAATGAACAAAGTTTTGCTCTTTAAGCTGCTTGGCAAAAAAGTTAAAGTTTCGATTGAAACGCTTCCATTTCCACACACAATTCATAAGAAAATACACCTTTGCCTTGTAGTTTTGTGTTTAACTCATTCAGGTTTTGCATAATGTCTACAGCAAATACAACATCGCAAACCCATTCGTGGCACTCCATTTCCCTTGAAAAGTCACAAGAAATGTCTTTCACATTAAAAAACATGACAACTATTTCTTTAACGTCCCACATCCTCTTCAGTACTTTTCCCATACTTAACCATCGGATATTTGTGTGGTACAGCACATCAGTAAAATCAGCCTCAATGTCTTCCAAGAAGCTTCGGAATTGCCTGTGATTCAGTGCCCGTGCTCTTATTAAGTTCACTGCACACACCACTGGATTCATAACGTGTTTGAGTTTAAAAGATGATTTACAGCGGCTTTCTTGATGTATGATGTAGTGAAAAGACAACACACTGTGCGATAGAAAATCTTCTTTGATTTTATTATTCATCAAGGTCACAAGGCCACAGTGTTTGCCTATCAGTTGTAATACTTGCCAGTTTATTCAGGCTTAATCTAGACCTGATTAGACTGTTAGTGACACTGTTGTATAAATCTTTTCTAGTAACAGTGTCTTTGGGAGACTCCATAGATAACAATTCCTCTGTAATTTTGAAGTTTTCATAAATTCCTCTGATGTAAATGAGTACCTGGGCAGAATCCTGAATTCCATTACTCTCATCTAAAGCAATAGAAAACCACTGAAAACTCACACTGGCTGTTAACACCTGTTCTTGAATATTCATTTCAATTGCATCTATGCGACGAACAATAGTTCTTTGTGACAGAGATATGGCTTCAACTTTTGATAATTCTGCTTCTGCAAATGACTTATTTGCAATTTTATTTGCTAATACACAACTTTCCTTTGTCGCATTCCTTTGTAATGATGAAGTTTTTTCAAACACATTTTGTTGTTTCTTCAAACGTTTCATCAGTTACTTTCTTTTGCAGTTCTTGCTTTGATAAGTTGCTTCCAAAGTTGGTGTGCTTAGTTTGAAAGTGCAGTTTCAAATTATATTCCTTGAACACAGCAACTGTATCATGACAAATCCAAACATACATCTTTAATTCCGACATCAGTAAAAAAAATACATTTCAGTCCACTCTTTGTTAAATACTCTGCATTCGTCTTCAATCTTTCGTTATTTTAGATAGCTTCGAATCACTCATTTTGGGTAAAATTTGAAAGATAATAAAAAGCTGTACTGAAATAAAATGTCCAACGTCTTATCTCTCTGGAATCTGCCAGGACACTGAAATGATTGAAATATAAGGCAATAAAATCGTTGGCGCAGTAACAAATAAATAAATAAATAGAATAACAAAATCAAAAGCTTGAAAAAATCTATTTTCGTCATGTAAAAAAAACTAATAAGGAGTGAGAAAGGATGCAAATAAAATAGAGAAAAAATGCCATACAGGGAAACAGATTGAGATAAAGAAGCAGAGAAAGAGAGGGATAAAAATAGGCCAGGCAAGAAAAGAGTCATGTTGTCCGTAAACAGGACAGGAAAAGAAAGAGAGTGCGCGAGAAGAACAATTCCGATTTTACAATACTGATTGTAGAATAATTTTGTGCATTCAATATTCAATATTTTGGAGAGTCGCATGAATCTGTCTGGCGGGCCGTAGTTTGCTCACCCCTGACTTAGCCAGACACAATAAATAGTTATGGCAATTGGTGTCAGTTATTTTTGTATCCTCGTAAATTATGTTATACTCATGAACAAAATGGATGAACTTTTAACAGAAACGTTTAACAGATTTATTAAAACTGAACACAGAATGAAATAATGAGTTAATTGGCCGCTGTACGCGATTTGATATTTACAGTGTAAATCCGTTGTCTGTGTTTACTTTCTCTTCAGGCATCTCTTCATTTCCAAGGGGGATAACTCCGAAATGGTTCAAGGGACGTAATTACGTTTTCTTTAGTGAGGAGAGGGCGATGGGGGAAGAGACAGCTTTTGCCCTGAACAACAGGGGAAGAGAGAGATTGCATCACCTTTGCTTACGGGGGAGGGAAAGAGCCCCGGGCAACGCCGGGTACCCCTGCTAGGTCGGAGTATTATGCATTTATAAATGTATACTCTAAAGACAAATAAAACCGCCGAAAGAATTGTTAAGCCCCAAATGATTTTGTGCTGTCATTATTCACAGCCACTGCTATTAACCCACATACATCACGCCAGAACAACAATGAAAAAGAAGGAGACAGAACGACCTACTGCTACGTGTCATCAAATCAACCGGACTCAAGCTATCAACGCGATGAGCCGCCGTCTGGATAATCGATTGAGACGAAAACATTGGTCCCCGTCGTGCTACACTAGAATAAAAGTACAGTATCTCTTCTGATCGGTAGCAGGAGTTCATCCTCCCAGGTATTACCCCTTGTTTGGTAGCGGGTTGTTTTATGATCGATCGCCTGAGACGCTCCCACCAGATAATGCCAACGGAGATAATCATGGATAATTTTGCACCCGTCCAGTGTGGCTTCCTTTTCGGAACGCTGTATTTCTAACAATACACTGACTATGTGGGAGACAGGATACCATACTATATATAGCGAACGGGCTGCATCATCAGTCACTTTAAGTTTCTGCAGCAGTTTGATTTTTGGTACCATTTTGAAGCTTAGGGGCTAAGTAACAAGTTTGGTCCGAGTGAGTCTACATACATCCCCGCCATTTTTCAAGATGGTCGCCATCAAAATCTGATAATAGCAACAGCTGAGAGACTATTCAACCTAGAAACATAAATTTGGTGTTTATACCTAGGTTTTCATGGTCAAAGAACTCAGATAAAACCATTTTCCACGACCTCAGAGTATTTATTTGTCCCAAAATAGGGAGGATCGGTCGATCAACAAACAAAAAGGCAATGATCTCTGGTTCCCCCTTGTAAACTTTCAAAGCAGTAACTTGTCTTTTTACAGAAACTGCAAATATCTTTCCTTTTTCCTCCATGTAATTACATGAAACGAAATTTCCATGGACAGAGTTTCTAACCAAGAACCTCCAACTTGTGAAAACGCGTGACACCGAGACTGCTTCTCTGTGCGCTACAACATGACTGTCTTCAAATCCAATGTCAACAAACACTTGTAATAAGCAATTCTCATTTTTTTCATTCTATTTATGATTTCCAATCATCTCATAATATTCCTCATCATTCAACTGGCAATCTATCCATGTCATTATCCCCGAATGGCTTTTAGCCGTGATAAATTGTTACTTGTTAGTAAATATAAAATATATATGAGTTAACGTTTTCAATAAATGGAACAATCTTGTCGACACTTGAACATGGTTTCTCAACTAGATTAACTTACTCTAAAACTAAGATAATTAACAGCCTCGTGATTAATCGTGTTCGAACAGAATTAATGACGAGGCTGTTAATTATCTTGGTTTTAGAGTAAGTTAATCTAGTTGACAAACCATGTTCAAGTGTCGACAAGATTGTTCTATTTATTGAAATTAAAGCCAACCATATTCCTTTAGATTTCTATTTCTGATAACATTTCGTTATTTTTGATTTTCTATTAATAAACTCTTGAATTTATTGTTGGCAATCTGAAGCGATTTGATATTCTCGGTGTGATTCAGACTCATAAACAAAACACTTGAGTTTGAAAATTATTGGACACGTTGGAACAGATCACAGTCCCGTTTCCATGGACTTTCCCCATCCAATTTCCATAGTATGATTTTTAGCATATGGAACTATTTAGATGACAAACGTAATAACAAACGATCCGAACGAGTAAATGCATTTTACTATTATGTTCTCTGATTCCTCCTTGTAAAAGTTTCACAGTAAGAACTCATTCTTCTACCACAACTGCACCAATCATCGATAATTTTGCACCCGTCCAGAGCACAGTTTCAGTCAGCTGGATTTCAACATTAAACTGTATTAAACTTCACTGTGGTAGACCAGGTACCAAACTACATATGGAAGATCGACCGATTAACGGACAAAAAGAACACCAATCTCTCGTTCCTTGTACACTTTCACAGCCAGAACTTTTCTTTCTACCGTAACTGAAAAGTACTTTCCCTTTACCTCCCGTGTGTCTCACCCCAAACCAGGGTTTCTTTTGAATGAATTTACAATCTGTAGAAAACGTTGCCATAAAAAGTGCTTCCTTAAGGGTTACAACATGGTCATCTTAAAATTCTATTCATTATACTAATTCATCTTATAATATTCTTCATCATTCAAATGTCAATCTATCCATCTTATTATCTCTTGAAAGTTGACAGTGGTGAAAAGGATAACGACGCGGAGCGACAACCTGCATGTTACAAGTTCGAATCCTGTCGGTTCCATAGCACCATTTTTAATATGGATGTTGCCAATGTTCATGTGGTCCCTCCTCTAAGTTCCTGATTCTTAAATGAATTGGGAAAACCACTGCCTTCAACAGAATCAAGCCGGCTAAAAAAATTGTACCATGCTGATTCATACGAATTTCCTTAACTTTTATTAACGCTTGTCCTCGAGTAGTATTTAGCCTTGATAAGTAATGACTCATTAGTAAATAAAAAAATGTATCTCTACAAGAATCTGTTTATAAAAATCAGACGTTTATAGTTACGGATAGACTTAATAATATATAATTGTTCTCCATCTCTACTAAACATTAACCCAGTTTAATAATAACCACTACAATTATGTATATATGTAAACCAGACCATTATTGCAAAGAATAGTCTAAAGTAAACTTTACTTTCTCTCCCTCTCACCTTATGAGTAGCCCAGTTTAATTTTTTTATTTGTGTGTCTTTGAAGCATCTGATCATACGACAATTTCCCATTTTTTCTCAGTCCTTTGCATTTATGGTGTATTCTGCAAGATCTTTCAAGCTGCATTGGTTGGGCAGTAGAGTGCATACGCAGCAGTGTTGCATCGTATAGTTATTCTCTTCACATTCGCAGATTGTTGGGTCAGTTTAGTAGCTCCATATACCATAGCAATTTTCGATCGCGTCTTTCCTGTTCTCAAACGGTTGAGTGTTTTTTTACTGGACCAAGAGTGCTTCTGTGCAAGGAAGGAAGGCTTCAGAATGACGGATTCCCATGTTAGTAGGAAGGGGCATACTCTAGCCCTCGAGTCCCCAGATGCAGTCTGCCTCTTCCGAAGATGTTGTTAATGGCTCAACATGGCTAAGGAAGCTTCTCATTGACTTCAGTTTAATCATTTCAATATAAACATATATTTATAAAAAATCAGACTTATATTATAACGAACAAAGAACATAGTTGACAATTTTCCAGAATCTCTCTTGAAGATTAGCTTAATATAATACTGTTAAACTAACAGTGAGATCACATTATATGCATAGGATATTAGATATACAGTTTAATAATTATATTAAACTAGCAGAAAGAGCCGACAAAGACAGCCGACAGTAATTTTCTTTCTATTCCCAATTCGACTCGCAATAGACTGATTCTATGTTGTTACCATGACAACATCATAGGTAATACAATAACAAACATAGAAAATATACTGTGTGTTGTCTTTTTCAACTCTTATACTTTGTCATATACTTAGATGAGTGACTATTTTGAAATATTAGATGCTATATGTAAAACGCTGTCCAAGTGGCATTCCTACCTAAGGACCGGTACCAATATGCAAATGCCAGTAACATAAACAGTCCAGGGACATTTGTTGTGATCAGTACCGACCAGACACTAGTCGCAGATGAGAGATTGGATTCAGAATTAAGTAGACAAGTGTTCGTATATGTGTTGTAAAGAAATAGGGAAAATAAATGGTGAATATAACAGCAATAATATATTTACTCCGTCCTTCCTGAAGTTTACATGCTACGAAGACAACTGTCAACCGTTATATGCTCACATTATGTTTAAAAGATCAACAGACGTAACTTAGTCGGTTACTTGGATAAGTGGTCAATTTTGTCGGCAATCAATAAACAAGAAAAAGTTTTCCGTGAAGCATAACAAACAGGTGTGTGATAATAATAACAAACAGGTGTGTAATAATAATAACAAACAGGTGTGTAATAATAATAATAACAAACATGTGTGTTATAATAATAATAACAAACATGTGTGTAATAATAATAACAAACATGTGTGTAATAATAATAATAACAAACAGGTGTGTAATAATAATAACAAACATGTGTGTAATAATAATAACAAACATGTGTGTAATAATAATAATAACAAACAGGTGTGTAATAATAATAACAAACAGGTGTGTAATAATAATAATAACAAACAGGTGTGTAATAATAATAACAATGAACAGTTGTTCTTGTTAAGGACAAAAGACAAGTTGAAGAATTTAACTCTTGTTTGGGGAACTTTGAAATTTACTTCATGAATTTGTTTCTTTAATTGGAAAACCATTCTTCTAAGTCGTTTTTATGCCTTCGATCGGTCGCCGACTTCGGTCCGTTTTTCAGTCTGTCTGTCTCCCAGAATAACTGACTGTCTTCTGCCGAGATCTCCAAACATGTTTTGTGATTGGCAAACGAATCACAAACTCTGTCGAATTTTTTGCTATTCTACAATTTGTCTCACTCATAAAGGTATGTCATCTAACCAAAACAGAATATGTGGGCTTGTTCTCATTCAAAAAAATAGCATGCTTTATTTATCGTTAACTAGTAAGTATAATTATCAGATATGATTAGTGCCCTCCGTAATATTTTAAATCGTAAAAAAAATTTCGTATTCGGATAGACTTCTTTCGATTTTCCAATTCATGGGTCAAATCTATCGTTTCTGATATTATCGTTAAATTTAACAGCCTTCAATTCAAGCGTGACAGACACACCGCTGTGATTAAAAAAATACCAACGGAAGTTTTAGACCTAATTAATGTTTTTTTAATAATCAATGTAACCTGAAAATGATTTCTTGATAATTCAGTTAAATAAAAGAAAATCCTTTTCCCTAGTCGTCATTTATACATGTAAGATACAACATTTCAAATAGTAATTTAAAATATTTAAACAAATAGTTTGATTACTTTCTTTGCAGCTGTCATCCAGACACGAAAAATATAACCTTTTAAAATTAAGATTTGCATAATTTCAATGAAAAAGAAGATTTTAGAATACGTGTCGTCCCAAAAGCGTGTTAATCTCACTTTATTTTAATTCATTATTCTATAATTAATTTAACTTAATTGATCCATTAATATCGCACCAGTAAAATACCTTCTCATGTCACACACGCATACATACACATACATGTTATCTGGACAATGTGTAACTACAAAAGTCATTTTTATAAGTGTCTGTAACCTCACGTATTTGAAAATTGATATTTAATATTATACATTGATATCTTGTTCCTATTTACTTGGGCCGAGTTAAAAAGCCCCCCTCAAATCTAAATATTTTAATTAAAAAAAACCAACCCTTCCATAATTCATATTTAAAACAGAAACAAACTAAATTGGAAAAGTAAACAGAAATTAAATGTTCACCCAATTTTCCCGCCAAAAAATTTGAAAAAACAATCGGTTTACTGTTTACTGACAATATATGGAGTGCTCATTTTACGTGTAATTTACAGTGATCACCCGCTCTAAAATCTAAAATATTTAATTAAAAATCCTTCTTTGAGGATATTTGTTTCAGGCTGTGTGCATATAATCGCCTATAAAAAGTAGAATCTTAATATTTTGGAGGTGGAAACTATGACGGGTGTGATAGTAAAAATGACCAAACTATTGTTGTTGTAAATGAGTTTGTCAAGCTGTCTTTCAGTAAAATGTTTAAGAAGAAATTTGTGAATTCGATAGTAATAAACCTAGCAGTATAAAACACTATAAGTGCGGTAAAAGACATCGAAGTTAAAGAATACAGCTTGTAAAATCTTTTAAAAGCAGCATTTTAGTTTGAAATGCAAAAGTTAACTACTATTATGATATAAAAATAATTGTAACAAGTAAACTGTGTACTATTTAATGTAAAAACAACACTTTTTATCTGATAGCTTGTATAGATAATAAAAGTATTATTTATTAATGTTGTAAGCTGATTCTTCTTTTTAGGTCATTAGTAATATGTATTCATATTACCAATCGTCAGAGTCGGAATAAGTATAGTTTGGAAAGAAACTAAAGCGAAACACGTTCTTATATTGCAAAAGAACATGGTCAGAATGAATTATTTAATTGTCAGCTGAAATGCTATCAATGATAAATTCCAAGAACCAGATCAGCTTCTCTGTATATATTAGATAAGAAACTTGTGACCAAGTGCATATTGCTTGTTATGTTTACCAAATTGTGTTTTAAATGGGAACTTGAAACTTAAATTCATTGGCTAAATTATCTTTTTAATAAACAATTTTAAATACATTATTAATTTATTAATTTTTATTTTTTTTAATTTTTACAAATCACGCTTATTCGTATTACAAACACTCTATATATGCATATATATATATATATATATATATATATATATATATATATATATATATATATATATATATATATCACGCTTATTCGTATTACAAACACTCTCTATATGCATATATATATATATATATATATATATATATATATATATATATATATAGTAACTCTGTTTATAAAATTATCTAATCGGATATATATATATATATATATATATATATATATACAGACACTATATATATATATATATATATATATATATATATATAGTACACGTATGGTATTAGTTTCTGCAGATGTAAATCCGTTGAAACTCAAGTGTTTATAAAAACGTGCTCAATAATAAGTAGAGCTGTTCTTTAGTATACATTTTGATTTATAAAAACAGTATTGGTTACATATGTGCATACATCTATCGGTTGTACTCTTCACACAGAGTCAACCTCTTCATATATATATATATATATATATATATATATATATATATATATATATATACATATATATATATATATATATATCCGATTAGATAATTTTATAAATAGAGTTACTTAATTTTCTCGTAACGAATAAAGAACAGAGCACAGCTTTATATGAAACACATACTCTTCTATATTCGTTGTATAGGAAGTAAAGTGCTTTCATAAATCATCAACGTCGTTGGTGCATTCAAGTTATGGTGAATGCATATGTCTGTGAGAAAGATAACGTCGCAAACTGGTATTAGTTTATGACTCACAGTAAAATCTGGTGTTTTTTTCTTACACATCTTCGTTCCTTGTTTTATGGACAGAACCCGCTCAAACTTAGACTTATCCAGGAGTGTTCCCTCTTCATGTGTTACTCAACTCAGCAAGGTTAAATGTTTGACCCCATTTAAAACATTCCTCATTCAGACCAACCTATTACAGCAAAGGCTACTCAATATTTTACAACTCCGTCTTAAAATTCGATGAACAATAACAGTTAATATTGTGATTCGTTCCAATTTTTTTTAATTGTTTAGATGCATATTTTTTCCTCGCAAAGTTAGATGCTTTTCAGCAGATAAAATACCTTCTCTCGATAAAATATGACATGTATGTGAACAGTGTGAACGGAAGTTGAGAAACGGAAGTGTAGATGCAACGTGACAATTAACAAGTAAAAGTGTTTAGTCAGTTCTCGATCAAAAGCGAAGAGAAGTGTCGTATGATCGTAGCTCGAAGGGCGCCCACTTGTACCTTTATATACGCAGGGTCTTGGCACTATTATGAGACCACAGTAATCACATTTGTTCCGGACAGTTATTTGTGCATAGTCTTGAGCCCACGTTATGATTACGATCCACAAGGCTTCTTATTTTGGCATCATCAGTCCGAACGAGATGGTAAGCGTCAGTTAGCATTAATTTTCTACAGTGTTAGAGAGAATGTTTGGACCAGAAATCATTCAGTTCTGCAGCAAAAAAATGGAGTAACTTTATAAATAATGAACAAGATATTTCCTGCAATGTTTTTTAAATAAAATATTATTTTATTTTTTAAAATTCCCTTTCGTTTTATTTTACTGTGTCAGTTCATTGTTCAACTTAGCAGCTGACTGCTTCAGTTGCCGTCTTGTGCAAAACTGCCTTTGCCTCGCTAAAACAGAAAGAAAGTAAAACAATTGGCTGCCAGTCAAATCAATCTCCTGTGCCGCTACCCATTACGTAGCCGCACGTCGTTGACACGCCGACAAGCCCGAAGAGCTGTCAGGAATCTAACCTTTCGCTTATTTACACTCCGTAACCGTTTGATCGCTTCAGCACAAAAAACAATGAGAGTTTTTACTGACAGCTTTACTCGCGTGACTTTCCAGCGTTATATCTTTTTTGTCAGGTTTGGCCCAGGGCCGCGCGAACAAAGTACCTCGGCGTTCCTTATACCGCAAGGGAAGAATTGTTGTCTATTTAAGATTAAAAATCGTCACAAGAAATAAATTTAACAAAACAGAAAGAAAAAAAAAAGAAAAGCGCATGTGTTGCATTTATCTGCTTTACGGCATATCAACCGTGTTGAGGTTATGTAATGATGAAACAAATCTATATACTACTAAAACTCTGATTTTACTATTTAAATTCTGTTTAGGAACTTGTTATCATCATGTCACCGTGCACACTTTATATGTACATGAATATTATAGATGATGAGGAGAAAAGCGAATAACGTTAATAATAAGCGGTTGATAAAAGGGCGAGAGGAATAGAATGATGTAAATAATTAAGAGAGAGACAAAGAAGAGAGATTGACTAAAAAGGAGTGATAGAGTTAAAGAGAGAGAGGGCGAGAGAGGGAAGAAAGTATCTCTATGTTATGACATCACAATGCATTCTGAAATACTTTGATTTTGGACGTGCCCAATAGTATGTGTCACTCGTTTAAAACATTGATACTGTTGCACGTGTCTAACCTTTTCTTTTTGATCTATCTACTAGCAGGTAGACCCGATGTTATTCGGGATTTAATAGAGATTAGTACTATGTATTTTTTCACTATGCTCATAAAACCCTATTACTTTCTTTGGTTTTACTGCTAATCTTCTTCCGTTTCGCCCCCTAATTCTGATGAGACGTTTTCTGTTTTGCACAGGGCTCGCTCGAGAGAAAATCTCAAGATTCTCGATCGGTTGCCATTAATTTGCGTTAACCGTCCCTGTGCAAGAAGAAGAAGTACACCCACAGAACTGATAGGTGCACGTTAGAATACTTACCTTGTATATAATTTTTTTAACCCTTATTCGCCAGTTTTATTTCATGATTATTTTGCGTAATTTCACCCACAGTATATTAAAAAATTGTATATATATATATATATATATATATATATATATATATATATACTGTACAATGCACCAACGTTGGAAGAACGGATTACGGGTCATTTTTGACGTAAAGGCTACTTAGAGATATTTAAGAATGTTAATAAAATGAATCTGTACCCAAACCCGTTCTTCTCAATACATTTTTCATATCATGATCCATTGGATCTACAAACGTCTTACAACCATGTTCATAAATTAACCCGAACCTATACCCAGGTTCAAGTACAGGTTAGGGTTAATTTATAAACATTCTGAAATTACTCAAGTAACCGTTACATTATTATTAAATTAATAAATTAATATAATAATTTTAAATGTGAATTTTCTTACGTTTTTGTTAATTTTACTGTCAATATTTTTAAATGTGTATTCTTACTCGTCTATGAATCTTATTTGTAAGTTAAAATTAGTTAATTGAACAAGTTATAACGATTCAAAGGGGGCATACACATTTTGGGACACCCTATATATATATATATATATATATATATATATATATATATATATATATATATATATATATATTGCATACATCGACTAAAAATACTAGAAGCAATATTCATTAAAAAACCCACCCAATATTAACAAAACAGCTTTTAATATTAGTAGTAACGTATCAAACACATTCCATAATTAAAAAAAATGAAGTAATAAATATACAAATAAAAAATATAATATAAAAATAAAATAATATTACTAAACAAAAGTAATAAATACACACAAAACATAAATAATAGACTCAGCCAAACTCCGTTCTTTTCTTTAACTCTCCCTCTCATAAACCTCCAAGAAAATTATTAAAAAACACAATAACTCAAGTTATCTTAAAAAAAACTGAATTGTTGATAGTAAGTCATTTTGATGCTCGTTGTTATTTTGATCCTGCTCTTATATCCTGTTATTATTATTATTGTTATTCTTGGACAATTTTTTCCTTGAACTTTTTGGCCACTTTTTTCCTGTTGAAAATCTTTATTTTTACATTTTTCCCTTGCTGTTATCTTTCTTGATAACTGTGTTTACCTGTTATGGCGATGGCTACTAGTGTGACACTATTATCAAACGGAAAAGGGTTGAATCGAAACTGGACTCTGGTTTTTACTAAGAAGGCTTTCAGCTAATTTTGCACTAGAGAAAAACGAAGTTTCTAAAAAAAGGAAAATGTTGTTTGTTTTATTGTGAAATTTCTACAATATTGTCGAATTGAAAGCGATCAAACGTAGAATGGAGTTTGTTTTCTTAGATTATAAAAACAGAAAAAGAAATTTAAACAAAATATTTTGACACTGGAAGAAATCAGTCAACATTGATAAGAGAAGGGAAAGCCTGTTTTTTGTCTCAAAGTTTGAGATATGAAAAGGCGAGAGACAAAAATGGGTTAACTGCCAGGTGATCTCAGCTGTTTTGCATCCTCGGCATTGAGTAGACATTGACATATTGAGATAGCCCTCGCCCAGAAACTCAACACCTTTGCAAGAGATAAGGATTAGTTTTGTTTTGTTGGGACCCCATGCATCACCGGCCTTGCGTAGCTGGATAGAGGAGGTGGGGTGTTTGCTAAATGACATTTCCCCGTATTTTATAAATGAAAAGAAATATATTTTTCTCCTGTAAATAAGTTTCGAGGGAGGAGAAACCCCACTGAGGTAACGGTAGGAGATAGAAACAGATGAAGAAGAAGAAAAGAGGGGCGGGATAAAAATACGATTAGCCATTCCAGAATTAGAAGGGCGGATTTGAAATACCAAATATGGCGGAAAATATTAATGAGGAAACATTTTATTTTGTTACTGAATTAATAGGGAGGCGGAATTATACCCGTCCAATTCTCAATATAAAATGAGGGATATCAGGCCTCAGAGACTCTATTTTGCTCGCCGCCAGAATTCACGTCGTTAAGTGACGCTCCCTTGACTTAGGATTGATATTATCAAATCAAGATCACCCAGAACGTGCTAAGATTTTGCCGGTCCAAAACACAGAGTTAGAAGTTAGAAATGTGGAATTACCCAGCCTTGTAACGGAACAAGTTTCTTTTTCGTTACCAAATAATTATTCTTCTAAAGAACAACCCAACAGACGAAGTTGTTGAATTATTTCATTTTTTCATTGTTCTGCTTGAAATGACCCTTCGCTTTGCAGTGCTACCAAGTTGCTGACCAGCGCTGGACAATTTCCCTCTAAATCTTTTAATCACAACGTGGGAGAGCGGTGACAGGACGCTTCGACATCTTCGGTCTTCATCAGTGCAGCAACTTCTCCTTAGCAGTACCAGGTGACCAAACGAACCCAAGAACGGACAAATTTGTGACGTCACTGGTTGAGGATTAGTTGGGGTACACTAGTAGCCTGATGCACCAGGAACAGATGAATTTTACCGAGGATCAAAAGAAGGGGTCGGTTGAGGCTTACCCTACCCCTAACCTTGGGTATCCGAATGGTGCAAGCCTCCTAAAGTAATCATTAATGTTCAAGAAAATTTGGAGAAGGCGAAAAAGTGCTTGTCGAAGTGGGAAGAAATTTAAAAAGTTATGTTTGTGGTAGACTAAAAAGAGTTATCAATGTGTCGACAGATATAATCTGTGAATTACTAGCAACAATCGGTTATCGACTATAAAGAATAATACGTTGTAAATGATACAACACATGGAATGAATAAAGAAATATGCATCAAATGATCTCAGACAGAAATAGTAACCCAAGATTACATTTTACGAATGGAATACATGGGCAAGAAAAGGACAGCTGTTTCTGTTTTCAACGTTCCGTTCCATGTCGACGGGGAGCACTTAAGTGCAGATATTATGAAATATGGAGTCATCACTTCCATAACCTGGTATGAAAACGTTTGAAATAATACTAGATAAAAATACGTTTGTTAATATCCCATATAACATGGAAGTAGGGGGAGTAAAGCCCCCTATCATTGTGGCCTGGAGGCACTTCTTGTTGAAGAGAAATAAGCCACTCCACTATGGAATGCCCACAAAGGAAACCTACACAAAATACCTATACCAGAGTGGGCCAACGTTTAAAGGTTCTTCTAAACCAAAGAGTTAGGATGCTCATAAAATCCCTCCCCCACAGAATATTGCCGAAGATGACTATCGTATTTTCCCTGACCTCAGTTAATTAGAAGACAGGGAAAATAACGAATGAGTATTGGTACAGGGAAAACATCTGGTCGTCTAGCCCTTGAGCAAATGAGATACGAACAGATTAAGAGATCTTAAGACCCGGAAAAAGAGAAATATGATGACGTACCCAACAATATCTCCATTTTAGAAGCAATCACTCCAAAAGCTGCCTAAAATCTATACCTTACTCCCTAGCATGCAGGATCTGCACTATAGTCAGTGACAAAGACCTCCGGATTGTCCGACTGGAGGAACTACGGAAAACTTTAACAAAGAAGAGGATACCCGCTACGAATAATACACAAAGGTATAGAACTAGCAGAAAACATTCAATTAGAACAATTACGAATCCCCAAAAACGAAACAAAGAACAAATATTAGCATACATCTCTATCCACAACAAAAACAATCCAGAATTATTCACAGAAATAACAAGAAACCTAACCCTACTCAAGCATAACAACAAACTAAACAACATGTTAAAAACAACGAAAATAATAAAAAGTAAACGCCAACCAAAAAACCTCAAACAAATTTTAACCTCATCCAAACTCAACCAACACACAATACAAGGGGTCACAAAATGCAACAAGGAAATATGTGGGGTCTGTAACATAATAATAGAGGGGAACTCATACACATTTTGCGCACGGGCACAACAGCCTTCTTGGAGACAGGGCGATAAAAAGTAATAAATTTCAAAAGAAAATCTAAGCACACTAAGAAATTAAGATGACCGATAAAATAAAGGTCAAAATAACACGTACTTAACAAACACACACGACTTTGACCAAGAAAAGCAGGAAAAATAAAAAATAAAAAATAAAAGATATAAAATTATCAAACACGTACTCACACACCTGAAAAGCCACGCATGCGCAAAATGTCAAACAATAACAAATTTCCTCAAATTAAACAACATTCTTTCAAATCGAAAGACATTTCTTCAAATGGATTTACATATCTGATAATAGCGGACCACCGCTTGAAACGCGTTATATAAAATTATAAAATGATAAAATAACAAAATAATAAATAAATGTTGAAGAAATCTTTTACAAATGTTAGTAGCCATTTCGTTCATGAAATCATTCATGACAACAAAATACTTTTTTCCTTTCAAAGTTTATTTATTTATCAGATTTTTCAAATTTAAAGAGTTTATTCCCTACACGTATTTCTCTACTCAAGCAGGTTCTTACTTAACAGTTCATCAGGGGAATTATATACCTGGAATAAGAATTTCAACAACTGGCAACGCCCAATGTGGTGTTGCCTTAATTTAGGCCATTTAAGAAGAAAACAGAAGAAAAAAGAAAAAAAAACTCTTAACAAAGTGGTTCAAGAGATTTTCGCAGTATGGTTGCTATTATGCATACCCAACAAAGAATTGGTCCCAATGCAGTCCAAAAGAATCAGGAACAATGTGCGAGAATACACCTCCTCATCGGGTGGCACAACGATGAAAGCATCTCCCAAACAAAAATAAAACAGTCAAAATACAATCCACAAGTTATATATACATATATATATAGAGAGAAAGAGAGAGAGAAAGAGAGAGAAAGAGAGAGATAGAGAGAGAGTATAGGGTAATGCAGCATCAGTGCAGTTTCAAGGAGAGAAAATGTATATTTAAAGTGAGGCTACTAACATTTGTAAAAAACTTTTTTTAACTATTGTTTATTATTATTTTATCATTTTATAAATTTGTAATTTTATAACGCGTTTCGAGCTGTCCTGCATGCTCTCTTCAGATATATATTCCATTTGAAAAAAAAAGTTTTATTTTAAACAGTTGAATGTTTCTGCATATGTGCGCACGTATGTATGTGTGTGCGTCCGTGCGTGCATGCGGGTATGTGTTTTCATAGTTTTTGCTTCTTTTGTTTTTTTTAAGTATGTGTGATATTGACTTTTATCTTTCCGATCATCTCTGTGTGCGGCGGTTTAGTACACTTTGTTCAGAATGCTTAAACTTGATCTAAAATTTTATGACTTTGTCAGCACTCTGTCTGTTTGCGGGTGTGCGTGTGTGTGTGGCTAGCTATGGTCCGCGGCCTGCGCGTACACATGTGCGTCTGCCTCCGTCTATACATACATATACTCACACACACACATGCATACACACACGCACACTCACACCCACAAATAGCTTTCTCAATGATAATCTGTTATTCTAGAATTCCTTGAAATTGAGTTCTGAAGAGGAAAAAGTAGAAATCTGAATAAGTAGCTTTATGTATCAGGAGTGATCAGGTAATTATTATTTTGTTGTTACATAAAACGTATGATGTTAAAAATGCGAAATGAACTAAATTAAAAAGAACTTAATATGTATAAGTATTATTAATAAAATGACTATTTTATTATTACAAAACTTCTATTCTTATATTCCTTAGAAATGGAATGTGGGAGAAAGATTCTGGATTAAAAGCCAGAGCGTCAGGAACTTGAAGGGAGCGGTCATTATTTAGGTTGTAAATGTATAGTACATAACCAACCATAGCTATAATGATCAATGAAATAGCCAAGAACTTTCTTTACTTTAATAAAAAGATATATATTAATCATCATAGGCCAGCTTCCGGTTTTGAAAAATAAAATTAAAGATGACGATGCGATGTGACAAACGAGACTATCATTTGGAAAAGAATATCCAATAACATTCCAGTGCGTTGCTATGTCCGACATAAAACGCAACGGAATAAGAATTAGAATAAGGAAACAATTAAAAAGAAAGAAAAGCGAGAAGAAAGAAAAAAAGAAAGAAAGAAAGAAGTAAAGGAATAAAAAAAGAGCTAGAGAGAAAGAAACATATGATATTGAATGATTCCTAAAGAATATGAAAATAAGAAAGAAAGAAAGAAAGAAAGAAGAAAGACGGGCAAAGAGACTGAGAAGAGAGAGAAGAGACAGAGAGGGTGAAGAGATTTGAGACTGTGAACGAGACATTAGAAAAAGAGGTAAGAGAAAAACGGGACGAAAAGAAGCGAGAAGAGAGAAAAAGATACCGGAAGGAGATAAAAGGAGGAGGAGAGATGTTGTTAGAGCGATAAAAAAAGCTGGAAAAAAGAAAAAAGAAACGAAGGGCATAAGAGACATGAGAGACGACAAAGAAATGAAGGGTGAAAAGAAGTTGGACTTAGAGATATTGGAAATAAAGGAAAAAAGAGATCGGAAAGAGAGGAAAAAAGAGAGGTCGGAATAGAAGTGAGAGAAGAGTAAGAGTATGAGTCAAGCAGCGAACGTTACTTGCTGACACTGTATATACCAGTCGAGGATCCGTTCTCGACAACTAGTTCGACAGAGACTGGGCCAACTCGGTGGCCTTTTATTTGTCGGGATATAGTAGAAGTCCTGTGTCGTCTTAAGAGGGACACCCTCCCAGGCCTTGCCGTTCCTCTTTGGGAACGATTTAGTTTATCGCAAACGGGGAATGCCGACAGGGCTGCCCAGGCAATTTCAAAGAGACCTTTGGGGCGACGGCTTATTCTCCCCATCTTCCGGGCCTGTGTCACATTTTCCTGTGATGGGAAGGATACAAACACGGAGAGAAGAGTAAGATAGATTAGAATGGCTTTCGAGATTATACATTTAAAAGTGAAATATGGTTCCCTGCGGTCTCAGCAAATAATCATCTTTGGGAAGAAGATTAGTTTATTGTCGGTCGTCTGAGACGTCCTTACCGGGAATGCCGACGGGTGCCATTTTCGTAACCTTCCAAAGTGACCCTCGCAAGAGCTTGATCCAGCAACGCCGACCTTAAACTGACTTTACGTCTAACTTTGTTGCAGTAGTAAGAGGTTGGTATCTGTTCCGATGGATACTACACCCCATAGACAGGTATTGTCTTGGCCTTCGGGTCTTAATTTACGCAGTTCTAGGAGGTCCACCCTCCTAGGCTTCGCTTTCTCACCCTTTGAGAAGGGGTTAGTTTATTGCTAATCGCCTGGGGCGCCCCTACCGGGGAATGCCGACGAGGCTGGCCAGAGTGTTCAAATTCTCGGGTGCTGGTTTTTCAAATCCCACTTTCCCGACCTTGTGTCACATCTTACCTTGTAGGAGGAAGATAAATAAAACCAGATTGGAAAAGAAAATAGAAAGGAAAGAGACAAAGACAATGAGATAGGGGAGAGAAAGATGCGAAGAGAAGTTAGACAGAAAGAGAGAGAGAGAGAGAGAGAGAGAGAGAGAGAAAGAGAGAGAAAGAGAGAGGAGAAAGGGGGATGGTGGATGAGAGAAAAATTGAGAAAGAGAGAGAGAGAGAGAGAGGGAGAGAGAGAGAGAGAAGAACGATAAAGAAGGCCAGCATCTTGAGAAAAAGTGTAGGCTGAAGTGCTTTGCCACTGAAATCAGTTTACACATGACGAAAATAAATCACTTGAAATACGCCCAAACACAACTGGATTTAATTAAAGGCAGTGACAAAATTAAAACTGAGCGAAAATGAACGGGGGAAGATCGCTTCCTAAACGTGTAGTTTTCATTGTCTGATTAACGATCACATGATATGAAGTACATGACCACAGCCTGTTGAACTATAATTTCTATTTGGATTATTTGGATTATTCGGACTATTGTTCTCATCTTAGCTAAGTATAACCAGCTCCAAATGACAGTCTTCTGAACAGTTGAAGTTTCGATCCTTGGCGCGGGCGATGAAATCGCTCCAGACAAAGTATGAAGCCACTTGATATAATGGGCTAAAAAACACTTCATGGAAAAAAACTAGCCAACGATAAGTGTTATATAGATAGATTTCTACCCAGAATACAGCAAACTGCTCATGGAATGTGAGGAGTATAAGAACAAAATGAGGGAAGCGAGAGTTATGAGGTTACCTAAAATAAACTCAGGGTAATTTTCTACTATCCAAAAGACTTATCAAGACTTCTAGCTGGTCATGAACGAGAGCAAGCTACTACCGTGGATTAAATAAAGAGTTCCGTTCGAAATTCCTTACGGATTCCAGAGTTCGACAAGGTTCACCTGAAGAAGAGTCTTTTGTTAATAGTTGAAAAAAAAAAGATTAATTTGAAACGAATTTCGAAGCATTTAAACCGTTATTTCTGGCTTGAAAATTCTCAACAAATCCACATATTTAAAAAGATTAACAGTTTGGGAAGCTATTTACATCCAATCTTTATTTATATAAAGTTAGGTATATATTTATATACTTGTATGTACATTATTCACTCCTGAACTAATTAACCTATCATTATGAATTTTGGAGCACAATTGCTAGGCGTAAGTGTGGGTAATGCGGACTATATTTAGATTAATTTAGTTTTTGTCAAAGGAAGAAAAAAGCGAGTTGATGTCCTTTGTAAAAATTCAAATACCTCTGATTTTTTGCTATTAGACATGAATTATAAATATCCCCTAATTTCTTTTTTAGCATTAAAATTTTTTTTTACGGAGGCATAATATAGGCAGACTTTCCCATTTGAAAATTTAAATATTTCAGATTTACATTAAATTTGATCCATAGTCATCAGATACCAATTAAGCAAGATTCTCTGAATTTCATTTTTTTCAAGAGGTCTTAAGCTTAAGCATTTAACTTTGAGACCTTTTCTAGAATCAAACCTATGTAATGGATTTTGATCAAAACTAGAATAAGGTTTCTAAACATAATTTTTAGTATCATTATATCTTGTTTTTAATTTTCGTAAGGATAATACAGACAGTTGGTTCAACATAACAGCAAGCTACCACACCTATACGGCCTTCCTAAGATTCACAAAGACGGTATTCCATTAAGGCCCATTGTCAGCGCCCGAGGTTCAGCATGCCATCTAATGAGCCGATTCTTGGTAGATATAATCACTCCACTCACAGGCAAATCTCCATCGTATGTCAAGAATTCATCTCATTTCGTGGAAGAAATCAACAATGCTCCCATTCATTCCAACCAGATGGTGAGTCTAGATGTAGTGAGTCTGTTCACAAAAGTACCCACTGATGAGACCCTGACGGTGGTACGAGATAGGTTGACTTCAGATGCTTCACTGAAGGAACGAACTTGTGTCCCAATTGATAATCTAATGAAGATGTTGACCTTCTGCAATGAAACCACATACTTCGTGATGGGATCTGATATATACCGACAAGAAGAAGGTCTAGCTATGGGTTTACCATTGTCCTTAGTACTGGCCAATGTATACATGGAATACTTCGAGGAAGTAGCGGTAAAATTAATACCACTACAGCCAACAATGTGGTTGCGACATGCAGATAAGGAAGACATTCAAATATTATTGGACCATGTAAACTTTCTCCGCCGATCTATACAGTTCACGATGGAAAAAGAACATAACAACAAATTATCCTTCCTAGATGTGCTGATATCTCGCACTGACTAGAGGTTTAATTCATCTGTGTATCGAAAGCCAACTTTCACTGGTCAATATCTAAATTTCAACATCCACCATCCATATAATGTAAAGAAAGTAATACGTGGAGTAATCGAAAAGTTGGGTATGGCTGACCACATATGGAAGGAAAAGGTAAACCATCTACCTTAATGGGATGATGTAAAAATTATAGAGAAGATCGGTGGAGAGTAAGACGACTCAAAGAAGCAGCACATATGTTAGGCGACAATGACTTACTAAGCAGACCTAGTATAGAATTCAATACAATATAGGAACCTATAATTATAAATAATAGATAAGTAGTGATCTATAGTGATACGTAGTTAGATCAAAAACAAGAATAGGTTTAAGGCTCCCAAAATTCATACTAGAATTGTCCTCAAGGACCCGTGGCATAGTGGATATAGTACTAAGTAAAATTCAGTTTTAAGTGACAGTCATTTGAAGGTTGAAAGTTCAATACTCAGTGCGGGCGATACGAAGAATTGTGAATTACTGAAGACTGCTTCCCAGTCATGGCAGATGGAACGAGAACATGCTACCCCCGTGGATTTAATAAAGGGTCCCATTCGAAATTCCGTCCAGATTCCTGAGTTCGACAGAAAGATTCCCAAGTTCAACAAGGTACACTTGAAGAATGTTACGTCGTGATCAAAACACCCAAGATGAGAACAGTAGTCCGAATATACCAAATTTTAAAAATTATCAACCCTCATCTAAAAAAATCCCAAACATTAGCTATGATTTGTTGACTCGCATGTTTCTGTTTTTCTGGGATTGATTTCTCCGATGAATTAGGTATTCATGGAAGTGACAACGTGAAGTTTGCCAAAATCTATAATAGTGATATAATATATATATATATATATATATATATATATATATATATATATATATATATATATATATATATATATAAGTGGTGCTATGGACCTGACAGTACTTGAACACAGAACGCCAATATGTCTGTCCCGTCCGACATCAATTTAATACAAACCCCCAATCTTGCGGAGATATGTTTTTATATATTTAATAATGAGTCACCATTTATCAAGGCTAAAACTACTAGATGGATAGATTGATGGTTGAATGATGATGAATAGTATCAAAGGATTGAGAATAATACATCGAATGAATAAGATTTGATTACTTATTATGGTGGGTTATGACAAGGTTTTAAAGACACTGACTTTTAAGATAACCATGTTGTACTCCTCAGGAAAGGAATCTGGTGGCAAGATGTTCCACAGATTGGAAGTTCTTCGTAAGAAACTCTGTTCATGGAAATTACGTTTGCTGTGGTGGTAGTAAGACATGAACTGACTGTAAACCTTTTCAAGGAGGAGTCAAAGATTGACGTTGTATGATTTGGTGAGATTTACCTATAGTCTATGTAAAAATAACGGGTTATAATGTAGGCATTAATGCATCTGGGGCAGTTATGAACACGAAGTCGATACCATCTAGCTTGGTAAAATATATATAAAAAGGTTGATTTGCCGTACAACAGCTAAACAAAGCTTTAACGTTTGATTTATCTGTCATACAAAAAAAAATCACATTTTAATTTGTTTAATGCATATTATATTATGTATCAAGCTGTTTTTATACTCTGTTTGCGCAGTTAATAACAACGAGGAAAAATAGAAACTTATACAAGATTCGAAACTGTGCCTCGGGAAAAAAACCTGATCACCTGTCAGGGGTGTCGCCTTACCGTTCGGTTAACACGTTTAGCGAGATCTGCGTAAGAAGTACAGTTTCGAATTCTGTACAAGCCTCATATTTCTCCTTTTGCCTTTCTAAGTTTTTCCGCAGCACCGCGCGCTAAATTAACCGTTTATTTAATGGTTAGAAAATAGATAATTGGTTGTTTTGTTTTACAGCATATCAACCCTTTTCGGGTTATTTAATGCTGAATCCGGTTATTTCGGTAAAAGTTTTTATGCTTCAAGTCCTTTATATCTTCACATATTTATTCATGGTATTTCGTTTGCTTATTTTTGTTTTACGGCATATCAACCTTTTTCGGGTTATTTAATGCCAAATACGGTCATTTTGGTAAAAGTTTTATGCTTCAAGTTCTTTATATCTTCAAATATTATTTCATGGTGTTTGGTTTGGTTGTTTCGTTTTACGGCATATCAACCTTTTTCGAGTTATTTAATGCCGTATACGGTCATTTTGGTAAAAGTTTTTATGCTTCAAGTTCTTTATATCTTCAAATATTATTTCATGTTGCTTGGTTTGGTTGTTTCGTTTTACGGCATATCACCCCTTTTCGAGTTATTTAATGGCATATACGGTCATTTTGGTAAAAGTTTTTATGCTTCAAGTTCTATATATCTTCAAATATTTATTCATGGTGTTTGGTTTGGTTGTTTCGTTTTACGGCATATCAACCTTTTTCGAGTTATTTAATGCCGTATACGGTCATTTTGGTAAAAGTTTTTATGCTTCAAGTTCTTTATATCTTCAAATATTATTTCATGTTGCTTGGTTTGGTTGTTTCGTTTTACGGCATATCACCCCTTTTCGAGTTATTTAATGGCATATACGGTCATTTTGGTAAAAGTTTTTATGCTTCAAGTTCTATATATCTTCAAATATTTATTCATGTGTGTTTTGTTTAATTGTTTTGTAGAAGAAAATTGTTTTTGTTTTTAGCTTTGCAAGAACATGATTGAGAGTAAAGGAAAAAAAACAATAACATCAATGTTTGGTGCATTTTTTGTCAGGAAGCGAGTATCTTCAGACATCTGATAGCAACAGAGAAAAATAGAAGCGTGGTGCATAATATATTGTCGGGAACAAATTCTTAATACATATATTAAAGAAGACTTCGTTTATCATTTATTGGAAAGATTTTAGTATTTTACCTAAACTAGACGAATAGGATAAGAATTGTTTGTTAATTGTTAATTCGCAAAAGACCACAACGACCCGATTTAGGTTTTAATTCTGCATAGCAGATGCCATAGGCCACATCTGTATCGCCTAGGCCAATAATGCCCACCTCGCAAATTGACAAAGTATTTTGAACATACGGCAATAATTTTCACCGTTTTGTGGATTTATTATTGCCAATATTGCGGTCTTGCACGGACTTTATTATCTGGATTTATTATCTGGATTATTATGAATTACTTGGAATTACTCTTTACAGGGATTACATGTTCTGCTTATATAATTCTTGCTAAAAATGTATTTATTGTTTTTATATAGTAGCCTGCTTGTTTGCTTACGTTTTTTTGAGTGTTGTGCTTCCTGTTGCATTTTTATTGCGTTTGGTAGAGCCATGTAAGTGTTCTTAAATTTTAAACTTTCTATAACTGAGTATATGTTACATATTAAAGTGGCCTTGGGAAAGACGAAGACAGGATATGTCAAAAATTCAAGGGATAAAATATGACGCATACGAACGGAATTAGAATTGGGGGCGAAACGAACACACATTTAAAATGTAGATCTTAAAAAATAGCAAGTGTTAGACAGTAACTATTACTCTCGTTCATTCTATCTCTCTGTACGTAGCTTGTACTTGAGATAAATAAACAATTAACTATATACTTTGAATACAAATATCTCCGTCTCAGTTAATTGTAAGTAAAAGCGACATGGGTACAGACAGCATGAGACCGATCGTCATCGTCGTTCGATCAAGAAATAGACGGTACAAACAAGTGTTTCGTAGACTTTACTGTAGATAATTTATGTAAGCAAATCATAAATTAACTGTCAGGCAGTTAATAAATTCTGAAGTTAGAATAAAAAATATGCAGATTTTTATTTTTTTCATACTAATAAGTCATCGTTCATTAAGTCATAAAATCAACCCTAGGACACAGATTAACGCATTTGTGCGAAGTGTATGGTGAGACAAACAACTTGAGAGTTGCAGACGATGGCTGGATATGGGCAGGATTTTACTTTTTAAGAGGACAGCTCAACATTTTTTTGTTAACACTGGACTTGAAAATGGCCATGCTTTAGTTAGCTGGGAAGCAGCCTTGTGATATTAACTTCTGCAGCAGACGAGCAGTTCTTGGAAAGAAACTATGCTCATGGAAGTTTCGTTTAGCCCCAGGTATACGGAGGAAGAAAGGACATTATTTTTACAATGATTGTAGCTAGACGAGTTTTTACTGGGAATGTTTTACAGAATGGAACTAGAGACCCGAGTTCAGTCGAACATCTACCATGAAAATAACGATAGAGTAGAGAAAGACTAGCGATGTCTCTTCTGTAGGAAAGAGGCTGTACGGAAGAGAAGACGCCATTCGATTACGTACTATGTCAAGGCAGGAGCGAATGCACGGAGTGCCACCTCCCAACATGTGGCAACAGTACTCCATCTTAGGGCTATGTTGCTATTATACAGTAATCACATTTTATTTTTGTTGTAACCCAGGTATCAGGATAAATACGGAAAATAATGGGAGGGACTCTAACAAATATTACGGATATAAAAAGAACGTTTACTACACAAAAGATACAAGGTGAACAGAGTAGTTTAGCAATCGCTAGGTTGAATTATAAAGTCTCACCAGATCTTGTTAGTTCGTTTTATAAGACAACAGACGATTCAATTCTCCATATTTAGGTACTATATTGCAATTCAAGCTTTGAATATGTTGTTTGTCTTGATATTCGCAGTTCATAAATTAACGAGTAAATACATTGACTGGTGCTTAGAAAACAAAACTAGCACTCTTGACAGAAGATCAAAGAGATCAAAATCAGTAGAACTATGACATATTGGTTCGTGATAACGGAAGTCTTTAATAGAAATAAGCAAAATGACGTAAGATATGTGGAACAGAATCATAGGAAAAGAATCTCGCCTGGCCTTTTGGCTAAGATCAAAGTGTAGTATCTGTTCCGATGGATACTGCACCCCATACTGGTATTGTCTTGGCCTTCGGGGCTTTACTTACGCCGGTCAATGGGTCTGTCCTGTGCAGTTCTAGGAGGTCCACCCTCCCAGGCTTTGCCTCCCCTCTTTGGGGAGGAGTAAGTTTATTGCTTACTGTCTGAGGCGCCCCTACCGGGGAATGCCGACGGGGCTGCCCAGGCAATTTTTAAATGGCCAGAGTGCTCACCTCTTGGGCGCTCTGGCTTTTCAAATCCAACTTTCCCGACCCGATCTTGGGTCACATCTTACTTGTGGGAGTAGGATAAAAACGGGCCTTGTGTCTAACTCCTGGAGAGGAGTAAATCAATACTCCAATATGAAATGTTCAAAAGCGAAGATGTGTTAAATATGGTCTAACCAATTTGTAATGAATACGAATGCGCTTAATAAAATGACTCCTTTTTCTTTCTCTTATTCCTTCTACGAGACAATGTAATTAATAAAACGATGATGTAAATAATTGCGACTCAATAAACCTATTCGTCTTGGTGTTGTTTCATTAATTACCTTCTTTATTATGAGGAAAACACGTCTGGTTTTCTTTATTTTGATAGGAATGCAAAAAGAAAACTCCATACTTAAGAATTGAAACAGCCTATATATATTTTTAAATTTTAATCATTTATTTATCCTAAGATTATTTGATGTGAGTTACTTCCCTCGAATTTGACTTGGATTTGTTTTTTAAGAATCAAGAAATATTGAATTTTTTTCGTATTTAAAATTTTTCCGTTCCTTTTTTCTTTTTATCGTTCGTTTTCTTTTTCTTATTTTCTTTTTTTATTTTTAGACGAGAAAGATATGTTTCATATTTTTCGAAGAAGGATACAGGGGAAATAAACTTATTTTGATTTACTCTGCTTAAATCAAAGATGGCGTGAATTTTGCAAACAATACACAATAGTTTTTGAAAAAAATCGACCAATATAAATCTTTACGACAGTAAGTTTTTCTTCGGATCATTTTTTGGATGCTTTTCTCATCTTTTTTCTGACGAATCATTGTTCTAGAAAATTCAAGATATGTTGAAATACCTTGTTTGTCTGGATTGATGATGAAACGGCCGCAAAAAATAAATGTCTTTACTAGTAAATAAGCATATAGTCTCAGGAATCTGTCTTTGATGTTCTATGTATAATATTACTGTTATATGTATATGCACTTATAATATAACATAATATAATATATTACGTATATATCCTTTTCAGTATTTATTTTAATTGTGTTGAGTAGAGCTTAATTGTTGTATGAAACATGCTTTTGACAAGTAAGCAACACAGAAACGTTTGTGTTTCATTCACGGGGAAATCATCAGGCTAATTAGGGTGATTTAGATTTTACAATTTTTATAATTACTAGTGTTAACTCTAGCTATTAACTAGAGTCATTGAATGTATCATCCATCACTATATATTTATTTCTATCAATCAACGAGTGTCACTCCCTTTGTTTGAAAGGGATTTTAGCGCTCCTTACTTTTAACTTGGTCAAATAAAACAAATTGTGACCATACTCCGATGTGAGAAAACGAAGACAATTTATCAGTTGAAATTCTCCTGTAAAAAATCGCCTTTTTAGAATTATTTCAGAATCTTTGGCCTTTGATTTTTATAACTTTAGTTATTTATTTTCATTTTTTATTCACTTTTAATGTCCGTTAGTTTTTATTTTCTTCATTTTTATTTTATTTTATGTTAATTAATTAATTATTATTAATTTATTTATCCTAAAATAAAGTTTATTCTGTCTAATTGCTATTTCTCTTCTACGATTTAGTAATATTGGAAATTTAAAATTTCGACTTTCTTACGCAAATATCTACACGGATCATCAAAATATCGGTATGTCTTGATGTAACTTAATATTTTCTATTTGACTATGGACTTCCGCCTGTTTTCTTTAAGATTCCAGTGATCGTTTGATAATAATGTGCTATATATGTGTTTTTGTAATTGAATGTGCTTTTGTGATATTAATATTCAAAAAATTATTAACGGTTTTCTCCATTGTAATATTTTTTTGCTATTAAGATTTTCATTTATATATATATTGTTGCTAGGTAGATACCTTTAGTTAAGCAGTTATTTTGTAAAGGGCAATGTACGCTAAATTTGCAGTTACCTTTTTCTGTATAATAACCGTTTTTCTATTTGAGTAATTTTTATTATTATCAAAGTCATTACTGTTTCCGGTGATTTTTTCTTCTTATTATTATTGTTATTGTTATACTCGTTTTTGTTATTCGTGGTCTATTTGTCACTTTTCATTAAACTTTTATTTATATTTCTTCTCTTTACTACCTTCATATATCATTATTGTGAACTCTGATGATTCTTTCTATATTTTTACAGCAATTGTAGGAAAGTTTTAAGTAATTTTTATTGAAAATTTTGTGAAAGGACTTATACGGTAAGGTGAACGAAATGATATTTATATTTCTTCTTCTTCTTCTTCTTCTTCTTCTTCTTCTATTATTATTATTATTATTATTATTATTATTATTATTATTATTATTATTATTATTATTATTATTATTATTATTATTATTATTATTATTATTATTATTATTTGTACTCACTAGGAGTTCTCACAAAGATCATCGTCAGTGATTGCTCACCGACAACAATAAGTGGTATTTCCTGGAGTCTGAGTGACAACAAGTCTCCCCAGACTTCCAGTGTTCTTCACCTCTTTTCGATAACGATGCGGTATCGCAACAGTCTCTTACCATTGATTTCTCGCCCGTAAGGACAATTGGTCTTCTCTGGGATTTGGGTGGCAACAAGCCTCCCAAAGGTCTCAGCACTCTCTGCACTTTCCAGTGGAGGTCTGGTTTGTGCTGTCCCTCCTCGGTCTTCTCCTCCTCCTCGACCCTTTACAAATATGTTGTTTGGTGTCAGCCTAGGCCGGCACCAGTTAAACTAAATAAATAAATAAATAAATGAATAAAATAATATTTCTTTAAATTAATTAAAAAATAAATAAAAAAATAAAATAAATAAATAAATAAATAAAAATTATTATTATTATTATTATTATTATTATTATTATTATTATTATTATTATTATTATTATTATTATTATTATTATTATTATTATTATTATTATTATTATTATTATTATTATTATTATTATTATTAATATCATCATTATTAGCATTATATTGTTTCTTATATCTAATTTCAATGTGATTATAGCCACTGTTTTAACATTACTTAAATTCTTTGATACCTTTTCGTTAGTAGAATTATTACTAAGCCCACCTTCGGTTGAACTAGTAATATGGAGCTTGGTTGACTGTGCGAAGCCTATTAGTTTAGAAATCAGTTTTTTCATCTGCATAAGAAACAGAGGCTAATGTTTAGTGCAGAAAACTGTTACATTCGTTGTTCACCTTGATATGGTAAAAAATAATATTTAACGAACTATTTCAGTAGAGGCAAACTGGTAAAATCTCTTGCTACTGTCATATCTCGATTTAAAAAAATGTTTTTTACTTGTTTATGTATTAGCGTTATACGTCTATAATTGATTTTTACAACTGAAGCAGTTACATACACAAATAGTATAACATTAGTAAACAGAGTTCCAACACTGATAGATTTATTACGGATTCATCGAACGTATGTTTGTAGCACTACTGTAAGCCAATTCTTCAGTCCTAGCAGATTATCCGGACGGCGGTTTATCACATAAACAGCTAAAGTCTTGTTGTGTAGATGACACGTAGCAATAGTGTATTCGCCTGTTTTCGTTGTTGTTAACAGTCGTCGTACGTTTTAATAGCAGCAGTTGTAAAAGTTATTAAAACTATAGCACAACATCATTTAGGGTTTTAGAATTATTTGAGGATTTTTCGTTTTTCCTTACAATATACATTGACGTTACATAATGTTCCGTGGTTCTCCCTCCGACCAATCTTCTGGAGCAGCTGCCTAAACAATGCGGCGTTGTATCACCGAACACGCAGACCGATTGGAAGAATGTTTCGAGGGAGGTCGGCAAAGCCCATTTATTACGAAATCTTCATCAGATAGGAGGCCCGAGGCATACGGTTGAGATAGACTAGTCTCTGTTTAACCTTACCCTAACCCTACTGATTAAAGGCAATGTCGAAAAAGCACCACCAAAACACACAAAAACTTACTTTTAAATAAATTGACTGAATACAAAAAGAAATGCAAAAAAAGCTATTTATTAACAGTTGTTTCGCATTATTTTGTTAAAAAAATAAAATTAAAAAAATAAAATTGTATATTAACAGTGATTTCGCTACATTTTGTTCGTCTTTTTTTGTTATTTGCTAAAAAAAACTGATGAAATACGACGCAGCAACGTATCGAAGTTATCGTCTGTCAACATTCGCATCGGCATCTCTCGGGTGTTTACGTAACATGCCCGAACGCTGCCGACGCGAAGTTCTCGGAAACTCATTTCTATTCGATATCAGTACCTAGAATATAACCCCGAAGTGATCCCATCTATTTTCCGAACACACTGTATATTTATAAATAATTTTAGATCCGTGGTGTCTGAGTATTCGAATTATTTTAGTGCATCATCAATTATTATTGTGTTTCTGAATTGAATAACCAACAAAATGGTGATATGCCACAAAAAAAAACAGATCCACTCAATTAAAACAGTATACAACAACACTACATGAATCTCTCGTCCTCGACACCTAACGGGGTTAAAAAAAAAGTATAAGTTAGAATTTAGCCATGTTAAAAGAAGTAAGGTGGCATGACATATTCTTGATTGGAGCACCGAAAAGCACATATCTTTTGCCCTCAACGGTTTTGTTATTTTCTCCAATGCAGTCACTCACAAAGATAAGCTGTAAGAAAAAAAACAAAAAAAACTAGATTAATTTTATTAATACTGAGTCGACGTCATTCTTTCAGCAACGGATAATATAGTATTCGACAAAATCATTAGTCTGCACAATTTTTGGGAGGATAATGATCAAACAAAACAAAAACAAAAAACCAGAAATGCATCGCAATTAAGGAAAACGATGTTTACAAGAGCTTACACGGACGGAGGCTACACATGGCGGGCGTCGGTTGAACTAATGAGTCTGGTGCATATAGTAAGTTACCCGGATTGAAGGGCATGTTTTGATGAAGAAAAAAAATGGCGGTTGAGCAAAAAACAAAACAAATTTGTTCTACGAAAAGCTGCTCGTCTACTGTTGTATAAAAACACTTTTCTTTTTGTTGTGTTTGTTCTGCGCTCGTTATTTTATCAATTAGGCTTGGTGAGTACAAGCATTTAAAGAAAGAAATGAGGTTTGTGTAAGGCAGCGATGCTTGCAAACAATCAATAGTTTAGAGCTATCCCCCCGCCCTACAACAATGCACTAAAACAATTTTCTTTCCCTTTCTTTCTCTTTTGTTTTATTTCCTCGTTTTCTCTTGCTCTTTCTAGTTGTTTTCTCACACGGACATGCCAGCACCCACTCATACATACATACATACATACATACATACATACATACATACATACATACATACATACATACATACATACATACATACATACATACATACATACATACACATAAGCACATGCAATCAATCACAGACACATTGTTATTCTGTCATTGTTGACGCCATTCCCTGTCGGGCGTGACTACAATCGTTTCAGTTTGCTGATGATTCCACTGGGCACGGAGATTTACTAAAGATGTCTAAATCTGCCGTTTTGGACGAAACCGCGGTACATTGCTGAAATATGTAATATACAGTATCTACATAAATTATATATATATATATATATATATATATATATATATATATATATATATATATATATATATATATAGAAAAGAGGGTAGTGCAGTTCCAATGAGAGAAAAGTATATATGTAAAGGAGTAAGGCTACCAACATTTGTAGAATGTTTTTTTCAACATTTATTTATTATTTTGTTGTTTTACCATTTTATAATTTTATATAACGCGTTTCAAGCGGTGGTCCGCTTTCATCAGATATGAAAATCCATTTGTGTAAGGCAGCGATGGATTTTCATATCTGATGAAAGCGGACCACCGCTTGAAGCGCGTTATATAAAATTATAAAATGGTAAAACAACAAAATAATAAATAAATGTTGAAAAAAACATTCTACAAATGTTGGTAGTCTTACTCCTTTACATATATATATATATATATATATATATATATATATATATATATATATGAAAATAGAAACAAACACCATGGTGTGCTGTCATATTATATATGTTCACCAACAATGCTAATATACTTGAAAATATGTGAATTTGAATATTTTCGTCAGAGAATACGTTTATTTTAAGAAATACCAATTGTTACAAGCAAAATTCGGCAATGATAAAACAGATTCATATGAGAGAGAGAGAAAGATAGAGTGGACAATATTTGCGACTATTTAACATAAAACGTTCCTGGTTGATATCACTTACAAATAACCACAGTTCATCTGTAAAATAAAGTATCAGTTTAAAACGACACTTCTTTTGAAACAGTCTTTTCTGGACAAATTTGGACAAATAAGTTTTTTTTTATTTACACCATGACGTTCCTGTTACAGAACGAACGCATGCGGACGATGCAAGTCAATGCTTGTGTGTTCAAGCTGTATATTAGATTCTCGGTTAATCTGGTCTCCTGTGTTCAATGTCTATTAACGAAGATTTTCATCGTCGATCTTCTCCGTAATATATATATATATATATATATATATATATATATATATATATATATATATATAACTGCATGGCATTTTTCACACATATATGCATGTATATATATATAATATATATAATATATAATTTATATATAATATATATAATATATATTATATATAATATATTATATATTTATTATATATAATATATGTATATATTATATATTTATAATATATATGATATATATATATATGATATATATATATATATATATGTATATATATATATTAAACAAGTTCAAGTGTATTTATTACATGAACTTAAAACCAGATTTATTTAAAAAAGTGTTCAGTACTAGGTAGAATTGTATACATATTTATTATATAAACATTTAATTTAGCTTACGCTACTGCAATCGCATTTCAGCGATTACGCTTTATCGAACATCAAACATAATTATGAAATAAAAAGTTTTTTCTCATAATTATTTTTATGCTGCAATGAAGCGTAATCGCTGAAACGAGATTCCAGTTGCGTAAGCCAAATTAAATGTTTTTTATATATATATATATTCAAATACAATTATCAGCAATTTATAAAACACTGACTGAAAAAAGAACGATAATTTAGAGATGTGTCCTCGAGTCGTCACATAATCATGTTTTTTTTTTCGTCAGTCGGCAAGTTAGCAGATAATCCAGTCTGCATGCTTAAGTTCTGCCTGTAAAGTTTCATATAACGATTTCATCGCTAAACGCATAAATGTAATTGACACATCCGGAGAAACCCGTTGTTGTATTTTTCATGTATTTACTGTATTTTTTTTACCACTGGTTTCCTCTAACCTTTCATTTATTTTATTTAAATGTTATTAAATAGAAAATAAATGGAATAATGTATATGCAGTCTTTGCGTTCACTTTGGGCTTTAGACTTGGTTGTTATTGCTGTAAGAATCCATTTTATGCCGCAAGCGTATCCCAGTCTGTTTTTCGGACCGGACGCAGAGACAAGAACAATACACCTCAATAAACGTGTGACGAAACTTCTGACTCATACTGCAGTAGAGAACGAAATTAATAGCGTTATTGACGAGGGCTAAGATATCCATGAGATCACCAAGTGGAACATAGATTTGGTCGAATATGTTAGGAATGGTTATACTGAGGACGATCAGGATACCCTGCGGCAGTTCGGTGGCCAGGAAGAGGACAATGACTGTTAGAAGCATTTTCGTTGTTCGCGAATGTTCCGAGAGGCGGGTGCGGTTCGTACATGAAATCTGCATCATGTGTTTCCGTTTCCGGGTCTTCTCTCGGATCTTGTAGATGAGGAGACTACCAAAGATGAACATCAGCACGCACGGCAGTAGTTTCCCGGTGATGGCGTAGAGCCAATACTTGACTGTTGTCCAGTAATCAGAATCGCCGATGTTCGTGTCTCGAATGATGTACACTTTCGACGTGCTAGTGTTCTTCTCAATTATCTCCTTGGTGATGAAGTTTGGCGTCATCATGATGGCCGAACCGATGTAGACGCTCGCGATGAAAGCGCGTGACAGTTTCAACCTCCGGACGCGGATCAGCTCCCCGCGCGCCGGCGAACGGAGATGCGCGTATCGAAGGATTGATAACAGCACGCACAGCCAGATCGAGATGGTGTGTGTCGTGTTGACCAGGTTTAGGTGGAACAGCATGAACACCGTCCAGGGCCAGTCGTTCTTCTCCGGCGTGATGTAGGTCGGGTTGTTGACGATGTAGAAGTGCAGCGCGAACGGGACGTACGACACCATGGTGATCATGTCGGACACGGCCAGCCACGTGAGGATGTTGTTCACGGGGGTGCTCATGTTTTTGCGCGACAGCACGGTGATGTTGAATATGTTCGTCACGATGCCGAACACGCAGACGCACGTGCTGAGGTAGCCGTGGATATGGGCGTACCAGCTTCCGAAGTATGTGAGGGAGTCGTAGCCGGACATGTCTGGTTCCGGAGGAGCCATGGTATAGCTAAGAAGAACGGGTATCGGCAGTGGTGGTGTATGCGTCATGTTGGACGAAATAAGAATGGGCGGTAGTAGCTAAACTGATACAAAACCTATATATATATATATATATATATATATATATATATATATATATATATATATATATATATATATACCTGGTAAAAATATCACTGGTTATCACTTAATATAAATGCATTGCTGTCCATAAAAGAGCACGCTTGGTAACCTATAATGCGAATATATAAGCATTATAGATTTCCATTACTTCGTTGCCGTCATTAAGAGCACCGGAATAAGAGTTTCGAATTTCAGCTTGAAGCATCGGCTTGTTCTACTCTCATTAAATAGCTGTGATACAACGAAACAGTTTTCTGTCGATATACAAATAAATTTACATACGTATTGTGCGGTTTTATTAACTCCGTCAAAGAGATTATGGTTAACCCGACGTTTATTTATGTGTGTTATTAAGAACTGCACATAACTATTCATTGGATATTGATGACGATATGCATATGAATTAGAAAATGCCCATCAGAGTTTGCAAGTCATTCGAGTATTGATTCACTTGTAGATCTGGATATGTAATTTATTTCTGAAGTATATTTCAATGTTAGCATTTTTTTAGCAAGTGTAGCTCAACAAATTAAACTATTCATGTGAATCAACACGAATGATATCCAAATTTGAAGTAAAGATGGAAAAATTTAACCCAGCAAACCAGCTGGTAACGTTTGTATTTTTGAATCCTGGTGGAGGCAGGCACTCTTCAAGTGCTCTCGATTTTAATTATTTTTTTTTTAAAGTTAAATTTACATTTTATAGAACAAAATCGATATTTGCCTTTAGGCTGGACGTTTTGTAACGATTGGTTTTGTAAATGGCGAATGTTGATTCAAATAATTTAAGTTCAAGTTAAAAAAAAATAGCAATTAAATATTTGAATAAAAATAACGAACTGATAAAAATAATACGTCGTTTATCATAAATCCGTCAATAGTTCAGCGGGTCATTAACGGTTTTAATATTTCAGTTCTTTTTATTTTGATTGGACGTAAAATCAAATATGAAAAAAAAAGCAAAAAAAAAAAAAAACGCGCGTAAACGATAACCGGTTAGATGTTTAATTTGGTACTCTATCCGTTCCGTTCTTCGATTGTTTTCTTTCTTTCTTTTTGTAGTAAAATCCAAATTGTATTCCGGAATAGTTCTTTAGTGCGCATCAAAGTTTTATCTGAAAAAAAGGAAGAGGAAGAAAAATCAATGAAAGTTTATGTCAAAACCACCATAGAAACAGATTCTATTTTATGTCAAATTTAATCAATTTGATAAGCAAAAACAATGCATTAGTATATGACAAAAAAAAACAAAAAAAACAACAGCTCCATCGCTGTAAACATCAGAAGTTACTTACATTATTTATGTCTTTACGTGTGTACGGGAAATGGCAAATCGATATTTAGCTGAGAAAGTGACATTTTAACCCCAGAAGAATTATTTTGAAAAATTTGTGCTGGAAAACAGCCTGATTCTAAAAAAGGTTCATATCCATAAAACGATGTGATTTTTTTATGTACGTATAAAAAGAAATAGGGTACGAAACGTGCAGATAAAAAAAACGGTTCGTAATCAATACATCATGGCTAGGTCAACATCAACAGCGAATCTAGAGTGATTGATTATTTGGGGTTCGTTAAGTTTAAATTCTACCATTTTCTTTTGCACGGTCGGTTTAACGTTGGTCTATCACGTGGTCAAGTTTTTAGTGGTCGAGTCTTTGGTGGTCCGCCTCTTTTGCAGGATCAACTCTCAGTTGGCACATAACGTAATTAAGTCTTTCGTGATACGTTTCTTTAGTGGTAGGGTCTTTAGTAGTCTGTTTTCTGGTGGCCAATTCTTTGCTGGCCTGTATCTTTTGCAAGGCCTTTTCTACGTTGCTCAATCATGTGGTTGAGTCTTTGGTCGTGTGTGTCATTGTTTATTCGAATCTTTGCCGGTCTGTCTCTATTTGAGGGGCAAGTCTTTGGTGGTATCTCTCTTTTGCAGAGCTCCATGTTGGTCTATTACGTGACCGAGTCATTGGTTGTCTGTCTCCTTCGCACGGTCAGCTCTATGTTAGTCTATTACGTTGTTTAGTTTCTGGTGGTTTGCCACTTTGAGGGTCGAGTCTATGGTGGGTTGTCTCTTTAAGGGTCAGGTCTTTGGTGGTATGTCTCTTTTACAAGCTCAAATCTACGTTGGTATATCATGTGGTTAAGTTTTTGGTGGTGTGCATCATTGGTGGTCGAGTCTTTTTTAGTATGTTTCTTTTGTAGGGTCAGCTCTGCATCGGTCTATTATGTGGTTTAGTCTTTGGTTGTTTGTCTCATAAGTGGTCGAGTCTTTGGTGATCTGTCTCTTTAGGGATCAAGTCTTTGGTGGCCTCTCTTTTTTAGCTCTCATATATATATATATATATATATATATATATATATATATATATATATATATATATATATATATATATATATGCTTTTAAGTTTTATAAAATAATCAAATTAGATTGATGGAGCAAATCCAAAATGATATAAGAAATTGAGTATAAAATGTTTAGCGTGTATAAATAGTATATAAAATAATAGTATATGATAGTATATAAATAGTGTAATATATAAAACTTACATTTGTATATATATATATATATATATATATATATATATATATATATATATACATATATATACATATATATATAATATATTTTCAATTTTTAAATCTTTTTAACTGAATCTTAAAAGAATAAAATAAAATAAATAATAATATAAATACATAAAATATAAAAACCAAAGTGGGGTGATAGGTATTACAATATATTTTAAATAACAAATACATTAAAAAAAGACGAACAGCACAGGTAAAAAAAACATTTTTATAACAAACTAGCTTAGCAAAAACAAGATCTGATATCCTGAACGGTTTTTTCTTCTTGTTTATTAAAAAATGTGGTGTTTGTGCAACACTACTGAGGAGCCATGAGATAAAATACTGTTTTATTTTTAAATTCCGGAAACAATTTACCTAGGTAAACAACTGATAGTCCCTTCAATAATATTAAGTCGAGAGTAAATTCTAGTTAACTAATACAGTAATTACACGCAAAGAGATTATATAAGTTATAATGGAATAATTCCAGGAAGAAATCCGGGTATGAGAGCTCAATGTGGTAAACAGAGTAAGAATAACATGAAATATAATAACACGAAATTACATAATCGAGGAGGAATTAAACACACATATATACACATCCTACGATCACGCACGCACGCAACAATATTTTTTCTTGTGTGTCATATAAATTCGGCTAGACTTGGAAAAAGAAAGGAAAAAAGAAAAGAGACAGGCAGGCGTTTGCGTGTCATCAACCGACTGACAAACTGTGGAAGGTTTACAAGTTTGAATTCTGTCTAGATCCGAGATAGGATATATTTGAAAATATTGTTGCATGCGTTCGTGATCGTAGGATGTGTATATATGTGTGTGTATGTAGAGACGTATATACGTGTTTATATCACCAAGTCGTAAGTGTCAAAAGAATATGTGTTTTTAACTTAGACGTTATTATTTAAAAAAAACAACAATAAGATTCATTTCGATCGCCTTAGTTAAATATAAGATTTTAATTCCTCCTCGCTCTGTAAGGGGTGTTCAGATTGGTTGCAACTACCACTCTCTCTGGTTGTATTTGAATTGTTGAGGGTGAATTCAGTTTTCTATCAATCTCAAAGATTTAATTGTCTAGTGTGATGCTTGAGGAAACCACAAGGTTGAAATAAATTATTGCATTGACGATTATGTCATTTCGTGTTATTATATTTTATATATATATATTTGTAAGTTCCTATAAAATATATATATTGAGGCATATACTTCTTATAATTTCCGAAATATTTCCAATTACAAACTCGATGAAGTTGTATTATAAGATTCAGAGCATATATACTTTATAGTTGCATTTCGTTGGCATTGGAATGCAACTATATATATATATATATATATATATATATATATATATATATATATATATATATATATATATACACACACACACACACACACACACACACACACACACATATATATATATATATATATATATATATATATATATATATATATATATATATATATATATATGTATATCTAGGCAGCGTCTTCTTTTCCAAGCAAGTATTGTTGAATATAAGAGACAACTCATGTCGACATATCCTTTGGTAAATCCTTTCAATAGTCCGAATTAGGATCTTAATTTCGAGGGGGAATTGGCTGATGAATTTGCCATAGTTTGGATTTGTCTTCCAAGTACTTTCAGACCCATCTAGGTCCATCTTCGGGGGAATGAAGTTAATCAGATATAGACCATGCGTTATGTTTATAGCTCCAAATATAGTTTCGTACTTAGTACATAATTCCCACTAAAAACCTTCTATAAATACTAACACATGGTCTATACCTGATTAACCTCATTCCCCCGAAGATGGACCCAGATGGGTCCGAAAGTACTTGGGAGACAAACCCAAACTGTGGCAAATTCATCAGCAAATTCCCATCTGAAACTAAGATCCTAATTCGGACTATTGAAAGGATCTACCAAAGGATATCTAGACATGAGTTGTCTCTTATATTTAACAACATATATATATATATATATATATATATATATATATATATATATATATATATATATATAAACGAAATTCTGCTGTTTTTTTATTTCTTGGAACGCAAATAGATGATATAATTTTGTAAACATAAATCTATAATATATATATATATATATATATATATATATATATATATATATATATATATATATATACATAGTTTATCCCCGCTTGCAAACGCCTCAATCCACGGAAAAATCGGCGTGCGAAAACACTTTTCGAATAAATTAGGTTTTGAGTTGTGAACAATACATTGGTATACGAACTCACACATACAATCTAAGCGTCTCCCGAAGCATGAGTAATACTCAGATTTGCATACTGTTGACAATGTTTTTTCGGTTGCGTTTTTTCTTTTGATATGCTGATAAATATGGGAATTGTGTTCACTATGCTGATCTCCCTAAGCATGACAACTCCAACGATCTGTACTATCGTAAGGCACATAAAGATACGCTACATGTAGCCGATGTTAGCTGAGCAAAGATCTGAAACGTTAGACTAAGTAAAGCATTTATTGGTGTAACGCATAAATAAAAGGCAGTATGTTTAATTTACATTAATTTAAATGAGAAAAATTGTTTTGACTCACAAGCATTTTCGTTCACGAACATAGTTAAAGAGAGCATTTAGTTCGTGACATACGACACCACAGTATATTAATAACACTAAGATTTTGAAATGCACCAGATAACACCCCACTACTTATATGTCAATCGATGAGATTAAATAAATGAGACACATTTTATCGATCAATGCCAGTTGAGGAAAAGGGTGTAGGTAAAGGATGAGGTCTAAGATTGTTATTAAAACATTTGCATTCATTTTTAGATAACGGAGGGGGACGAAAGGAGGGCGCCCCAAAGGAAGGGTGGAACTTGGACGGAAGTCGGAAATGACGTCACTTTATTTTGCAGAGCATTCTGTTTCTTCAGCATGAACCAACCGATCGATCAGACGTGAAAAACGTGGGGTCCTCGCCAGCCCGAGAGAGGGCGGGGGGTATGTGACGATGGGCACAGATGTCTAAAAGGTCAACTTGTCTAAAAGTGAAAGGGTATCTCTATCTCGTACACATGCAGTTGGGTTCTGTGTTTTTGGCCAGTGAAACTTCTTAAAACAAAATCCGGCGTCCACGTGTTTATCGTTTCAGCGACGAGCAGCGACGAAACCTGGGTACACATCCGCGAAGGTAAACAGTGCCTAACACATTGACCTTCACACTCTTTTATTGGTTCGTTTTAAACTACTACCCCCCACTAATGTATTTCTACTACTTTCACTCTTACTGTACGCATTTATGTATAAAGTTCGCTATTTTAAACATTTTAAACAATAAGCATTTCACTTATAGGTTTGTTAGAAACACAGACAAAAAAATCGTATTTATTCATATAAATAGACAAACTTTAACATTTATTTATATAAAATGATACATATTAACATTTTGGTAATTTTGATACATATTTAGTTATCTTTTGAAAGGAAAGAAGAAATCAATTCGCCTGAGCGATGGTGTGTGTTTGTATGAGAAAGTGAGTGAAAGAAAGAGAGAGAGGGAAAGAGACAGAGTGAAAGAAAGAGAGAAAAAGAGAGAAAGAGATAGAGAGAGAGTGAGTGAGTGAGTGAGAGAGAAAGAGGGAGAGAAAGAAAGAGAGAGAGAGAGAGTAAACCATGATAGTAACTACTACCTCGAGTAGGAGATAATCCGGTAATAATAGCGGCAAAATGTTGACCCCACACACGCCAAGCTTTCCAAATTAGGACTTTTCACACGATTGATGTTTAATGTCATACCAAGGACTATATTATTATTAGTATTGTAGATAGTAGTAGTAGCACTACTACTACTTCTATTATTAGTATAATTTGCATTCCTTATAATAATATAGGAACACAATGCATTCTGCATGCTAAATTTGATAACATAGTTTTTGAGCGATTTAGTATTTATTGTTTTTACTATGAGAAGCCGCAGTAATACATGCATTAAGCTTTTATCACATCTCGAGAGAACTTCATGCCACATTTGTAGAAATTCTGTCCAGCAACTCTGGAGTCTATAAGTGGCCAACCCACCTATTAAAATAATCAATAATAATATATATTTCTTTCTCACGTTCTATATTCATAAAATAAGACACCTTAACGCGTGTGTGTCTGTGTTTTCTTCTCGTCTCAACGTAACTTTGATAATTATACATTGAATTATCACTTTCTTTTAACTATTTATCGAATATTTCTAAATATAAAAAAATGCAATAAAGTAAAATAAAATATTTTGGCTTCATTAATATTCACTTTCTCTTGTCGTTCGCTCGCACACAAGGCTAATATTACAGAGCAAGTTTCTGCCTCCCGGTATTCATCATGTAATCGGCCTACTAATTAATGGGGAAACTCTGGTCCCCAGTTTCTTATATCTCTATTTATATAAAGTTAGGTATGCATATATGTTTGTATATGCGTATGCATAGGATTCATTCAAAAACTAATTAACCAATCGTTATGAATTTTGGAACAGAACTGCTAAATGTAAATGTAGGTAATGTGGGTTATATTTAGTTTAATTTACTTTTATAGCAGCCTTTAGTAAATGTTCAAGCACCTTTGATTTTTATGAAATTTAAACAACAGATATTAGACATACATGAATAAATATTCCCCAAATTTAAAGGGTTTTTAGGGGGAATAATATGAAAATGGGCACAACTTTCCATTTTAAAATTAAAATATTTCAGATTTGCATTGAATTTGATCCATAGTCATAAGACCCCAATTAAGCAAGATTTCATGAATTTCAATTTTTCTTAAGACAACTTAAGCTCAAACCTTAAATTTTAGACATTCACTTGAATCAAAATTATATAATGTATTTCAATCAAAATTAGAATAAGAATTCTCTACATGGGTTTAGTATCATTATATCTTGATTTTAATCGTCAAAAAGGGAGATAGATAAAAATTCTATTTGAGGAATTTATTTTACCCGTTCTTGGACGGGTATTTCTCTCGTTATTGATAAATTTAAGAATATAAAAATCGAAAATATCCATACTATTAAAAAAGAAAATAAGCGAAGAATAAATGAGACTAAAAAGGCTCCAGGGCTACGCCAAGTAAGTGCAGTGTGCTTATTATATTCTGGTAATTTGTGGCGGTTACGTTTTACTGATTTAGTATTCTTACACTTTTTCGTGATGATAAATACCCGAAGAACACGCTAACGATCCTTCACGGTGACGCGAGGAGGAAATGCAATACATCACCGGAACACAATTCGTAGCACTTGGGTCGAAGGGTGAGATCAGAATGAAGAAATAATAAAGAAATAAAAGCAAGGGAGAAGAAAGATGAGTAGATGGTGTGAGAGGTACAATTTATCAGTCTCGCGCACTCGTGGCACCTCGATGGCGTTCATTTAACATTTTTATACAAAATTCAATAGCATTACCCTGAAAACGATAACACCGGACACATTTCGTTAATATCTCGTACGAGAAAATGGCGCCAGTTTCAATGAATGAATATGTTCTTTCTTTCCGGAGAAAAGCAATAATTCCTTCTCCACAATAACGTGGAAATATTCTTACGCATGTTGACTTTGATTTTATTGTTACATCACAATAAGAAATACCCACATGAAGTGACATAAATACAGATACATTCTTATTTTGCTTTTAGTTGATATATATAGTACAGGATATTGGAAAAAAAATTGATATCCTTTTATTTCAGAACACTTTAAAGTATTTAATAACAAAGGACAGCTGTTTATGTGTGCTATGAATGAGTTTGAAAGCTGGGAACTATGTACGACTGAAAAGTACAGGAATATTAGAAAAGAGTGTCCTTCATCATGATGATTCGCGCCAGATTAAAAAATCGAAAACCTCAATGCTCCTTGAATCCCTTAAAAGCTGTGAAATCTGAACTGGAGAATTGCGACAGAGATTTGGAAGCAGTGGCGAGCAGGAAGGATCATAGCTAGCAGTTTGACTGTGTCCGTACAACGAAAATAATCGCAATGCGGATTTTGCGAGATCGATGGTATTCTTCAAGGCATTTATTAATTTAAGAATATACAAAAACGAAAGTATTCATACTATTAGAAAATAAAATAAGCGAAGAATAAATGAAACTATAAACGCTCCCCGGTAACGATGATAAATACTCGAAGAACACGCTAACGATTCTTCACGGTGACGCGAGGAGGAAATACAATACATCACCGGAACACCATTCGTAGCACTTAGGTCGAAAGGTGAAATCGGGCGAAATTCATCGAGAAGCTGCACGAAAGCTGCGGCAATATCCAAGTAAAACAATACGTATTTTGCCAGAGAGATGGGCGGAGCGACAATGAGAAAAGCACTGAACAAGGATATTCGTACCCTTCATACAAGAGTAGCAAAGCCGAAATACTTACTACTAAGGCTCAAGAGGAACCCCATACGGAAACATAGAAACTTATTAACAAGGTCTAACAGCCAGTTGAGTCGTGAATTCCTTGGTTCTTCTCATGATCTGTTGCACAACGCGAAGAACAATAGGTGGCTAGCCTACATTCCGCACAAATGAAGACTACATTTCCTCAAACTGTGATAGTCTTTGTGTGTTTTCAGCGAAAGCTATATCATGCCACCCTGCAATCTTCAAAAAGGGACTTAGACTGATATATTTAGATGCTGCCAAACATTGTAAAGAGCTGGATGAAAACTGTGACTTCAGAAAAGCCATACTTGTGGCAGCATAACCCAGTTCCGTGTCACGTATCTGGCAAACTCCAGATTTGTCTGTATGAGAACTTCCTTGTCTTCAACAATGATCTGTCTCCCTTCCCAACTTATTAGATTCCGAACCCATCAACTATTATGTGTGAGATACAGTTTAGAAAGACATTAAACGTACTAACAACACCAAGGGCGCAGCTGATTGTTAGGATCAAACTGATTTTCTAAGAGTCACTCGAAATACATCATGAAGATTGCATGCTTTAGGTTCAGCTCCCGCCTGAAAGCAGTCGTGGAGACGCCGGGTTGCTTTGCTTTTCTTCAATCGATCCTATGATGTATTTTTAGAATAAATCAATTATTGACCAATGTATGACTTCTTTCTATCCATTAAAAACAATATCGTATTTATCCTGGACACCCTGCATAATTAGAATAATTCAATGATCAACCATAATAGTACGTGTTGTGTACGCATGTGTTGAATCAAAATTGATGTTTGAGAAAATGAAGACTCGCATATTTCACAGTAAAATTGTGTCTCCATTTTTTAATAAAAAAACCCAAATACGTGTATACGCACGTGCTTTGTGAAATTTGATTTCTTAGAAACTGAAGAACCACATATTTCACAGGAAAATCTGCTTCAATCTTGCGATATGAAGTTTGAGTTCGCGTCTGTTTGTTTCGTAACAAACTCCTTTTGGGTTTTAAAGCTAGATCATCATAACCATATATATATATTATAAAACCACATTACCCAGCGTACTTGGATTTGTATATTTAATTTTGATAAAAAGGGAATTCACCCTGGTCGTGGGGTCTCCGTTCGCGTTGATATCCATAAAAAAGGGAATGCGATGTTTTCCTTGAAAATTGTAGAAATAAAAAATAAATAAAATAGAAATGGTTATATATATATATATATATATATATATATATATATATATATATATATATATATAATTAAAAAAAAATCATAGTTCACACCAAACAAGGCAAGCTGCCACGTTAGACGTAAAAGGCTACTGAGAATTAGGGTGACATTTTTAGAGGTCATCCTAAATTGGGAGCTGGGTTCAGAACTTGTAGCAGGATGACATAAGTGTCTTTATTCATTCTCATAACATTCACTAAAAGTAAAAACAAATTAATAAAATGACGGCGATAACCAAAATTCCGTCTGTGAATTCATTTATCAGATTTAAAAGAAGAATACTGTGCCTACCACCGGATTCCGAAACCCGGGACCTTTAGATCTTCAGTCTTACACTCTCCCAACTGAGCTATTTTGGCTGACGAGTAATCACGCTTCAATTGCCTTAAAATACTATCAAAAGAGGGTAAACATTGTGAATGTACCCAAATCTATTAAATTATTATCACTTTATTTACACATCTTCCTATCCAATATTTGATAAGTAAATATTGCGGCCCTACCTATAAAAATCGAATAAATAAAACGTAAAGCGTTGTTCGTAGCACTCACGTCTTAGAGTAAAATCGAAAAAAAAAAATGAAAAGCGTAGGTTATATAAACAGACAATTTATCAGCCACTCGCACTTCTGAATTCTTGATGGCGAATGTTGAACGTTATTATAAAAATAATCCAATAACTACCATGAAAACGATGACGCCGAACAAATTGGCATCTCCTACAAACGGTATCGGTTTGCAATGTATACATTTTTTTTCATCTGGAAAAAAATCAATAACTCTTCCTCTACAGAGAAAATTATTCGGTCGAATTTGGTGTTTTAATGAGAAATAGCAAGAGGATATTGATAAATACACACACACACACACACACACACACACACACACACACACACATATATATATATATATATATATATATATATATATATATATATATATTTATAGCATGATATAAAATGAAATGATAAAATAAGGTGCGAATCAAATTTTGTTAGAATTCAAAATTCAGGCAAAGTATCTCAACGCCATTAACTCATGAATTTTCAAAGATAATTCTTCTCCTCAGAGGACCATTACCGCAGATAAAATTACACTTTGAAAATATATAAAAATATATACAAAAATACATAAAGTACATAACACATCAAATATATAAATGTTTCACTAATTAAAAGATATTAGTTGCCTCTTATATCTTTTGTTGGATTAACTTATATATATATATATATATATATATATATACATATATATATATATATATATATATATATATATATATATATATATATATATATAGATATATATAAACGTAAATACTAAACGTAAATACACCCGACCAACCTGACAATCAGCAACATCCTACCCCTTAACTGTAGAGGTCCCCAGATCCCGTAAAGCGTTTTATTCTAATTGATTCTTTCCTCTTACTACTTGCCTTTGGAATTCCCTCCTTGCTTCGTATTCCCCCAACTGTAAAACATTCAGATATTTAAGTGTAATATGAACAAACATCTCACTGCAAACTCCACGCTTGAGTGCTTTTTACGACCTGCTAGATCACTACCGGACTTGCTATTTAGACATTAATTTACTCTCCTGTTTTCCGGAAATGCGTGCTGGGCACATCGGTACGTTCTCTGACTACTGAGTCAAATATGACTTTCATATTGCGGTTCCAACAGTGTAACCGGCAGGGATAGTATCCTCCCATACTGATGATTGCAGGTTTAGCATGAAACACATATGTATATGGGTTAATTCGGAAATATTATTTAAAATCATGAGAATGTCTGCAATTTGCTGTCAATCATCTTCGACCTTCCAGAGCGAGCAGAATCTCTCAGTGCAGAATTTCTTTTTCGGAATCGAGCAAACCATTTCTTATGTAACATCATTCTCCCCATACACATGACATATCTTTATGCAGGTTTCTGTGGCCGTTTTCCCTTTTTTTTTGTAGACGTCGGTAGTGCTCTGCTTGATCTTCCATGTTAAGGCCTGAAATACAAGCAAATATGCAAGGACTCTTCTGACATCAACATACTCGCTGCACCAAATAAAGGATTCGAAGAATAGAAATATAAAACAATATTTAGTAGGTCGAAAAAATGAACGAACTCTTTGGTCAATCCAAAATCTAACATTGCAATTCAATATCTATCTATCTATCTATCTATCTATCTATCTATCTATCTATCTATCTATCTATCTATCTATCTATCTATCTATTCCTCTCTCTCTCACTACATATATATATATATGTATAGTAAGTTATGAAAATATATTTATGGCAATAAAACTGCACAGAGGTTTCCGTGTTTCATCCCTATAAGAAATCGTCAGGCTAAAATGTAACTATGTGTAGCTTAATTGCCGTAAATATATTTTCATAACTTACTATCTAGCTCTACTCACGTATTGAACACTGTTGAAGTAAATCCTGAAAATCGATACATAAAATATTATATCTCCTTATAACATTTTATGTGGATACATAAAATTATATATATATATATATATATATATATATATATATATATATATATATATATATATATATATGTACTCATTATACCTATGTAAAATGGGAGATCTTATGTGTGATTTCACGGACGAAAGTGTCTGACAACGTTCGCTCTCTTTCCAGCCAAACTCCGAATAATACGGACGTATGAAATGAACGATTAACAAAGAACACTCATATTTTTTAGATGTTTTTGACCGGTAGGACTATTGTAAAAGATAAAGATGGATTACTTATAAGCCTATGATAGACAACTAAAGATAACCAAAGAAACCACGGTCTCTTCATGCTACAAACTGTGCAAATCTGACCACTTTTTTGGTGGCTATGTCTGGCATTATATATTCTTCATCATGTTCTTGTTTTTTTATTATTATCATAATTATATATATTATTACTTAGTGGTAGTAGTATTTTTATTTTTATTAGTATTATTATTAGTAGTAGTAGTAGTACCTTGTTGATTCAATATTACACATTCAGCATCACACGGGTTTACATGCCAGTTTTGAAGCCTATAGACGAGTATCATTTCAGAAATAATGATATCAGTACAACTAGTAGTAGTATACACACTCTAATTCCTTTTAGACACCTGGTACAGCCAGTATACTTTATGCCGAATATGCCGCAATTATATAAAGTAGTGTAACAGCTTATAAGTTACATAATAAAGTATAGAAAGACCGACGTATAAATCTCTGTCACAATATAGACTATTATATTTAGCCCTACCGGCAAACAGTCGAGAGACACTTGATCGCAATGGGAAAGAGGCTGGAGGGACGCTGTGGATCTGACGTCAGACCGAAAACGATGGTTTTATTTGACTGCCACATGCGTCGCAGGACGCGGGAGTTTCTGTGTCTGAGTCTACTGGTGAAGGTTCCGCACGTTTAGCTATTATAATCTGTAATTATAATCTGTAATGTAAGTAGTGACGCAGGAAGGTTGTGACAATTGAATCGCAATAAATACGTTGTTGTATGTATTTGCGTGTTGATGCCAGAACGTTGTTGGTTGTTCTTAGCGATTGGCAAAAGTTCTACCCCAAAATCTGATGTCTTGACATCAATGCCGTCTGGCGTCTTCTTTCCAATCACGACTTTTGTGCTTCTGGAATTCTTCCAAAGGCGCCAATTACTTCCATCACTTCACTTTTCTTCACAGTTTGCCCTGTTTTCGTTTCATGGAGTTAGTAGTCTCATTTTATTTTTATCTTTTAACATGATGATGATGATGATTATGATGATGATGATGGTGATGGTCAATTATTTTTTACTTGGACAATAAGTCCGAGACGCTGTAAGCATACACTGATCGAATAATCGGACTCTTATATTAAGTCATGAAAAACATTATTTCTTGGTAATCTTCCATATTTTTGTACAGTTTGTCTTCATGTTTTGTCTTTCTTTTGGCGAAGTATATATATATATATATATATATAAAGATAAGCGATGTATCGTCTAATAATAATCTCTCGTTATAATATAAAGCTCAATATATTGAATTGAGTAATCAATTAAAGAGATGAAAAATGAGAATAAAAAAGTGTATAGATACACTATTTATTAAAACATCAGCAGTTCAAAGCGAGATCTTTCATATCCTTAACTCATGGATTTTCAAAGAGTTTATCTTTGAACATCCATGGATTAAGGATATGAAACTCCTTGCTTTGAACTTCTGATGTTTGAATAAATATTGTATGTATACAATTGTTTATTCTCATTGGATCTCTTGCACACCCCCACACACACACACCCCACATATATATATATATATATATATATATATATATATATATATATATATATATATATATATGTTGTGTGTATTTAAAAAGCATATTTTCATTTAGTCAGACATTATTATGTGACACTAAGTGTTTTTTGCTTGATAAGATCTTTTTTTCAATTTTCCGAATGGTCTATTTAGTGTTTCGGTCGAATTGGTGTACGTAGGTTCCGTTGGTTTCTTGTTCCATTTTCTTTCTTTTTCTATAGTACTTTCGATTTGATTCATAAAATCATCTTCAGGCAGTATTAGTCTTGGTGTCTTTAGAAATAGAGATTTACTTTTTTATTTCTGCATTTTTGAGATAAGGATTGATAATTTGTATAATTTTGGTTATTAGGACTACATTTCTCATCTTGAATGTTATCATCGCAACGTTTTGGCCGCTGTAACCTCCGGCATTATTCAGGTGTATCTCATCGAACTCTGGAATATTTCTGTCGAACTCGGAAATCTGAACGGGATTTCGAAAGCAACCCTTTATTTAATCTACGGGGGTAGCATGATCTTGTTCCATCAGCCATGACTGGGAGAAGTCTTCAGTAATTCGCAATTCTTCGTATCGCCCACACTGAGGATTGAACCTTCAATTTTCAGATAACTATCACTTAGAACTGGAGTTAACTTAGGACTTTATCCACTGCGCCACGTGTCTTTTCGGTCCGATACGAAGAATTGCGAATTACTGAAGACTTATACAATACAATATATATATATATATATATATATATATATATATATATATATATATATATATATATATATATATATATATAATACTAACGGGACTCGTATCCCGGCGTTGCCCGATACAATTGAAAAATTGAGGAACACAATAAAATACTGTTCCAATCCTTGGACGTATGTTTATTCAAATTGTTATCTCCCTAAATGTATGAAGTTTCAAGTTATTTAAGAAATGGAAACGTTTTCCTTGCTATTTATAATTCTGGTAAATTGGTAAATTTTATCCGTCTCTATTTCATGTATTTTAATTCATGATACAAATTTTCTAAATCTTATTGAAAGATTGTGTACGTTTTCAATGTCAGGAAACTTGAATATTATTTGAGACATTGAAAACGTATACATGGCAAACGTCGTATGTTGTTTCATTGAAAAAAAGTAGGAATTAATATCACTTCCGGTTGATGTTGTTCATTTGTTTTAAAGAATATTAGAGAATGAAGCTGTAGCTTTGATCATAGTTAAATTACTTAAGCTAAAGCTTCATTCTCTAATCTTTATGGAAAACAAAGCAACATAAACATAAATATATATTCATTTTGCCTTTATTTAATTTTAATTGATCCACATTTTTGTTCCTAAAATAAAGAACCCGGTGATAACTTTGTTATGTTTACCTCTGTTCCCGTGTGTACCATTTTCAGCGTCACAAATTCTCTTACCAGCTTTATGACGTTAGAAAGAAACCGAGATAAAGTACAGTTTACGATAAGAAAAATATGAATTAATACCACTTCCGATTTATTTTGTTTATTTAAAAAAAAAGACACATGAGAGAATATATGTTTTTTTTATAAATACAAGTTTATTTAGTATTATATTAAAAAAAAACATAACAATGTGTAGAGAAAATTTATTTTAATCTGAGTTTTCGAGAAATAACATTCTTTTTGTCAAAGTAGTATTTTTCTTTCTTTTTTTTTTATCGTCCGATGCCAATGAACTTTTGGGTCAGAAAATCACGTTATGTCTATATAAGCGCGGCTAAATTTATATTAACACTACACATTGTTATGTGTTTAAAAAAAAATAATACTATTACGAAACAATGGTTTAAAAAATATGTCTGCACACCCCTACTGATACAAGTTTATTTGTTTTGGGGAACAGAGTGTAACTCTAAAAAAAGGAACAGGAATCGAACAATCATAATTACGGTTCCGTCGTTAAAAAAATCAGTTTCATTATATTTTCGTAATGGGAAAAGATAAACACAGATTATTTGCGTTCTAGGCGTTCATTGACGGAAAATCTTAAACCGGTATAATATAGAAATAAACTTCTATTATATAATGTGTTAGCGGTGTAATGGGTTGCAGGCATAGTAGATGTGAGAGTGAAGGAAAGTTTTCCCATGCATTCATGTAATAATGACTAAAAAACAAAATGGCGAATGGGATATAAAAATCGAGTAGAAATAGAAATGTTTCCTTTTCTAGAAGACGAAGAGAATATTGCGAAAATTAATTACTAAAAAGATTGCTTATGGTGTATTTTTGTATAAAGCTATTCCGGTCATTGGGTTAGGGTTGGGGTTAGGGTTAAGGTTAGGGCTAACACACTAAAATATATTTTTCGTTCTGGTGCCGGAAACTGTTTTACCGTTTTCGTTTATGTCGCCTACAAGTCTGTTCATAAATAATTAGCGAAATTAGAAAGTTGGGAAACAACTGATAATAGTTATTCGGCTCGCGTTACTTGGCTGAAACCAAAGCAAAATAGAATGGATAATTATGGCTAAAAAGTGCTAAGAAAATAAATATCTAGATGCATCGAAGCTGAACAAGAAATAGCCGAAAAATGATATTTATCGTTCATTAACTGAATAAAAAATCACAGAGAAAAAAATTCCGAACAAAAGAGAGTTAATTATATCCTTAGCCTTGATTACATTTCATAGTCATTGTTCTTTTTAAACCATGTTTTTTGTTTGGTTATCTTAAAAACAGACATAGCACATACTCTCTCGTTAAATGTACATAGACAACTGTCGACATTAACAATGTTGAAAAAACAAAATGGTTGTCATCTTTTTCTTCAAGGTCATATTCCAGCTACCAGTCCGAAGAAAGGGTCATCAAGTAATATTAATTCCAACTCTGAGTTTATAACAAACGGAAATCAGTATACCATCGAGATGACCCAATATAAAACAACTAGAAGAATACATGTTCTAGTACAGATAAAATTAATTCCTCAAAGAAAACAGTTTTGGGTACTTTCTTAGATTAGGACCTACACTAAACTCGACTTGACGTCGGTACTTTCCGGATGGTTACATAAACCGACGGAAAGCACCGAAGCGGTTAGACAATCAAATTGCGAGAAAATAAGCAGACGACATGTTAACATTTCAACTGATTGAAACGCGAAAGTACTGCAATGAATTTTCACGAGCTATCACTCGTTGTCACGTCTCCCGAAGGATGATTAACTTTTGTAAGGAAGAAAAACTGATCGCAAAAATATTCAGACAAAACAAAAATGAAAAACAAACCAAAAATGTTAATACCTAACTCTAATCCTAAACCCTAACCCTTATCCTAACCCTAATCCTAACCCTAACCCTAGCAAAACCAAACATAATTTTCACAAACAAACCTAACCCTAAACCCTAACACTAACGACGCCATTTTACCTGATTACAAATAAAAATATTTTTTTAGTAAAAAAAACACTTAAAATATATAATTAATCATCTGTTTATTGCTATTTCGTTGTTAAAAAAATAAATATTTTTTCATACAATTTCATTTAATGTATTATTTGATTTTTTTGCCTTAATTTTTGCTTTAAATGTTGGTTGATGTTTTTTTCCCACTTGTAAATCCAGCCTCGCTTTTTGAATTTTTGGATGCAAGTTGGTCAACCGACTTTGTGTCTATACTTTTCGGGCGCTTTACGTAAACATCCGAAAAGTACCGACGCTTAATCGATTTTAGCGTGGTTCCTAATCTAAGAAAGCACCCAGTTTTTCCCCCACTTTTATGGCTCCTTTACGAAGATTAAAATCAAGATATAATGATAGTAAACCTTATGTTTAGAATCATTCTTCCTATTTTGATAAAAATCCATAATTTTGATTCTAGAAAATATCAAAAATTTAAGGCTCAGTTTTTAAGTGTCTTAAGAAAAAATTGAAATTCAGGGAATTTTGCTTAATTGTTGTCTAATAACTATGGATCAAATTTAATGCAAATCTGAAATATTTGAATTTTCAATAAGGGGTTGTGCTCATATTATGCTCCCTAAAACACTTTAAAATACACGCAACTTGTTACTTCCGCCCATAAGGTTGTTTTCAATTTCTTCTTCTTCTTGTTGTTCTTCTTCTTTTTCTTCTTTTTTTTCTTCTTTTTCTTTTTACTTTTTCCTTTTCTATCGTATTCAAATCCCTCATCTTTCTTTTTTCTAATTCAAATGTTCCCCTTCTTCTTTTTCTTCTTCTTTTTACTTTTTCTTTTTTTACCGTATTCAACTCTTTCATTTTTTTCTAATTCAAATGGTCACGTTATTCTTTTTCTGTAAGAGGTTGTGCTCATATAATGCTCCCTAAACACTTTAAAATACTCCAACGAAACTGAAATTTGTGGAATATTCATTAATTGATGTTTATAATCCATATTGTAATAAATCTTTAAAAAGCGGAGTTATCTGAATTTTCACGAAGGTCTTCCACCCATTTTTTACCATCTTTTCATAAACTAAATTAAAATAAGTATAGCCCACATTACCACTAAAGTTCATAATTATCGGTTAATTAGTCTAGCAGTGAATCCTATACATACACATGTATAAACATATATACACACCTCGATTATATAGATATGGATATATAAATGTTCTAGTATAATACGTTGTCTTGGGTCTACTCAAGACAAGTAGCCAGATAAAATTGGCTGTCAAGTTTTTAAGTTAAATTTGAAATCTGTAGTAACAGAGAGGTGGGAGCAAGGAACACGTGAATTACGTGACGTCATTGAGGAAGATATGGAATTTTTTTCAGATAAGACGATTAGAAGCGAATCGGTGTGCAGCAAATAAAATATTTAAAAAGATAAATTAGAGTAAAACTAAAAAAAGTTATCTCCTTTACCGTGCCCTGGGGATGATTTAATGATGAATAAAAGAACAAAATATCGGTATTATAATCGTTTGTGTTAGTTAATTGTGATTAACGACGACTGTGTGTGTTTTGTCTAGAAAGGCACACACTAGTCAGCTGAATCAAGAAGTCTCGATTCTTTCATCTTGAGGACATAGCCACGTGTTGGTCCTCAACAGCAGGGTCAAAAGAACGACCCTACCCGAAAAAACCCCGAAGGAAGAACACGTATCCGATGTATGTATTATAATCGTCTGTGTTAGTTAATTGTGATTAACGACAACTGCGTGTGTTTCGTCTAAAAAGGCACACATTAGTCAGTTGAATTAAGAAGTCTCGATTCTTTCATCTTGAGGACATAGCCACGTGTTGGTCCTCAACAACGGGGTCAAAAGAACGACCCTACCCGAAAAAAGAACCCGAAGGAAGAACATGTATCCGATGTATCTATTATAATCATCTGTGTTCGCTAATTGTGATTGACGACGACTGCGTGTGTTTTGTCTGCAAAAGGAACCTTAAAAGATGACGCTATTCGACAATATCAACACATATCGATTATGTATTCCGATATTTTTGGGAGTTTATATTTCGGATTTCTCTGACAGAATTCTGTACGATAAACAGAAAAAGGGGCTTACAGAACTCGTATAAGTTCTAAGCGTGTTTACTCGATGTCATTGATTTGCTATTTTTAGATTTAATGTGTGGTTAGCGAATACAAAAAGGAAGAGGAGGGCACTGAAGCCGTGGAAGAAGTAAACGAATTGAGTTACGAGAAATGCGATTGGATATCAATACAGACTCCATTCCTCAGCGTACTCAAATTCCTCATAAAAGACAACAGTAAGTAACAGAAGACTCTTTCAATTAACGGCTGCGAATATAAAACTGTCTGTAAAGCATCTATAAACAAACCCATGATAGCACAATGGTAAAGGTTCTTGACTGCTCATAAGGCGACTCGGTTTCAAATCATAGTTTGAAGCACTCACAAGTTCAGAACCACACAAGAGAGCCGTGTTACGGCCTAAAGGTGAACAAATACATTTGCTCCCTCATCGTGGGTGTAGCTCTCTGGTAAAAGAGATAATTATCTCCCATTTAGCATAAATGAATAGCTCTTCATAAGAGAATAGAGAACTCAGGATAGCCGATAACGCGAACAAATATAGGTGTCTCATACATGGGACAGTGACAGAGAACAAATCAACGGTTCTTGACTGCTGATAAAGCAATCGGGTTTACAATCATATTAAGAAACACTCGTCTATTTCTAGTAACGCTGAAAGCTCTTATACGGCGAAAAAATTATCTTTAGATAAACACACACACATCACTATTTATATAAAGTTAGGTATGTGTATATAGTAACATATTTCTATGAATATTTCTATGTATAGAATTTACTCCTAAGCTATTTAATCATCATTATAAAGTTTAGAACCCAGCTGCTAATGTGGGCTATATTAAGTTTAATGTAGTTTTATGTAAAGACAAAGGAAATGTAAATTAAAGAGAGAAAATGTATTTAACATTGTAGAGTTTTAGTCAACAGTACGACATAATTCGATTTCGGAACAATTCATTTTCTTGAGTCCTGAATCATCCATCACTCGTGGTGAAACATTCACGAAGTTTGTGCACCCATGATGCTCGTTTACTCAGTGAATCATCTATCACTCGTGGTGAAACATTCACGAAGTTTGTGCACCCATGATGCTCGTTTACTCAGTGAATCATCCATCACTCGTGGTGAAACATTCACGAAGTTTGTGCACCCATGATGCTCGTTTACTCAGTGAATCATCCATCACTCGTGGTGAAACATTCACGAAGTTTGTGCACCCATGATGCTCGTTTACTCAGTGAATCATCCATCACTCGTGGTGAAACATTCACGAAGTTTGTGCACCCATGATGCTCGTTTACTCAGTGAATCATCCATCACTTGTGGTGAAACATTCACGAAGTTTGTGCACCCATGATGCTCGTTTACTCAGTGAATCATCTATCACTCGTGGTGAAACATTCACGAAGTTTGTGCACCCATGATGCTCGTTTACTCAGTGAATCATCCATCACTCGTGGTGAAACATTCACGAAGTTTGTGCACCCATGATGCTCGTTTACTCAGTGAATCATCCATCACTCGTGGTGAAACATTCACGAAGTTTGTGCACCCATGATGCTCGTTTACTCAGTGAATCATCCATCACTTGTGGTGAAACATTCACGAAGTTTGTGCACCCATGATGCTCGTTTACTCAGTGAATCATCCATCACTCGTGGTGAAACATTCACGAAGTTTGTGCACCCATGATGCTCGTTTACTCAGTGAATCATCCATCACTCGTGGTGAAACATTCACGAAGTTTGTGCACCCATGATGCTCGTTTACTCAGTGAATCATCCATCACTCGTGGTGAAACATTCACGAAGTTTGTGCACCCATGATGCTCGTTTACTCAGTGAATCATCCATCACTCGTGGTGAAACATTCACGAAGTTTGTGCACCCATGATGCTCGTTTACTCAGTGAATCATCCATCACTTGTGGTGAAACATTCACGAAGTTTGTGCACCCATGATGCTCGTTTACTCAGTGAATCATCCATCACTCGTGGTGAAACATTCACGAAGTTTGTGCACCCATGATGCTCGTTTACTCAGTGAATCATCCATCACTCGTGGTGAAACATTCACGAAGTTTGTGCACCCATGATGCTCGTTTACTCAGTGAATCATCCATCACTCGTGGTGAAACATTCACGAAGTTTGTGTACCCATGATGCTCGTTTACTCAGTGAATCATCCATCACTCGTGGTGAAACATTCACGAAGTTTGTGCACCCATGATGCTCGTTTACTCAGTGAATCATCCATCACTTGTTGTGAAACATTCACGAAGTTTGTGCACCCATGATTCTCGTTTACTCAGTGAATCATCCATCACTCGTGGTGAAACATTCCCGAAGTTTGTGCACCCATGATGCTCGTTTACTCAGTGAATCATCCATCACTCGTGGTGAAACATTCACGAAGTTTGTGCACCCATGATGCTCGTTTACTCAGTGAATCATCCATCACTCGTGGTGAAACATTCACGAAGTTTGTGCACCCATGATGCTCGTTTACTCAGTGAATCATCCATCACTCGTGGTGAAACATTCACGAAGTGTGTGCACCCATGATGCTCGTTTACTCAGTGAATCATCCATCACTCGTGGTGAAACATTCACGAAGTTTGTGCACCCATGATGCTCGTTTACTCAGTGAATCATCCATCACTCGTGGTGAAACATTCACGAAGTTTGTGCACCCATAATGCTCGTTTACTCAGTGCAAGAAGTCCCAATCATTAGAGGCCACTGTCTTTCTCCACAAAACGATTGATTGTTGGATTACACATGAATTAAGAACATGAAATGTTAAAAAATCAAATGATGTCGTCTCGTAGACTAAAACGGTACAATGTTAAACTAATATATTAAAACATGACATTCGATTTATTGATTTTAATTCATTTTTAAATGGAATTTTGTTTCTTTAACAACATTAGATTAATCACCAAACACTATCTTTGCTGATCGGGGAATCTCATTTTTAATATGTATGTGAAAGGTGATAACGTACGTATCAACACGAAATGCCTTGGCTTATTATTATATAGACTAACAGGAATGTAAAAACTCCATAGTTGTATATTCCATCTGTTGTATATTGCTACCCTGCTTAAAATGAGTCTGTGACAAATTTCAATTCTATGGACGTCCGGCACAAACGCAGACCCCACGATACTTTTTTACCACCTTTATTTTCAAACTGAAACATACTTTTCTAACTACTATGTTTAATATAGTTTCAGAATATATCTGGTTATGAGGATATATCTCTAAAACCCTTGTAGGAATTTATGATATATTTACATTCTATGGATGTCCGGTGCTAACGCAGACACCACAATATTATATTACCATTTTTGGACGGAACAGATACTACATTTTGATCCTAGCTCGAAGGCCAAGTAAATATATTTTAGTTCGCATTTGATACAACAGCGATATCAGATTAATTTTTAAAAAATACTGTTTTTTCATTGTATCTTTGACGATCGGGCGATCTTATCTTTTAAAAATGGGTGGACGGTGATAGCGTACGTACGAACATGAAATTGACTTAGCGTATTATTATATAGATAATTAACACTCTAAAAATAAAATCATCTGAAATAAGAGTTCGAAAACTTAGGTAGTTACAAGGTTTCGGTCACAGACAGATTTTTGGTCTGGATGAACGTTAGGGCGTCAAAGATCACCTGGCAACCAGCTTTCCCCAACCCTCCCGATTTTCTGCTTTCCCGAGCGTGCTATTCCGCGCCATTTCTGTCCACTCTCAGATGTTTCCCCCCCCCCCCAACTTCTTACTTTGTCTGCCTTTTGTGTATTATTATATAGACTAGCGGGATCCGTGGAAATTCCATTGTTGTATTCTTCATCAGTTGTATATTGCTGCCTCGTAGAAGCTTGTAGCATATTTCTATTCTACGGACGTCCGGTGCGAACACAGACCCGTGACAACCCCCGGGATACGGCACATTAATATGACACTCTATTATAGATGTCATATATGTTCAAATTAAAAAAAAGTAATTGCCGCTCGCGTTATATCAAAAGCATGAACATTTTAAACATCGCGTTTTATCCGCAAATAATGTCACGATTTGAATGAGCTAAGACGATGATAAAAACAAACCAGAATGACGATTCGTTCCTACATTTAGTTTCATCCACACGCGCTATGTCAACGTTTGAGACGGATAAATTACCGTTCATCTCTGTCCGTGTGTCCAATCTTCTGTCGCGAGGTTCAAAATTCAAATTACAGCCTCAGCTTTTATGGATTTCTTGCGCAAATATTGACACCACTTCGCATGTTTGTCTTTCGATGAGCGTCACAGAAGGTCACAGAAGAAAAGATCGATAGACAGACAGCTTGAGAACGAGGAGAAAATAAACTTCACCTGTCAAGCTTTCGTTTTTTGTTTCATGGTCGACTTGCTCTGGTTTCTCAGATCTCGTGCTGTTCTCCCAATCTTTAAAAAAATATACAAAGAAACCCATTAACTGTGTTTAACAGATACACAAATAAAAGCTTAAAGGCAATTTTTTTCTGACAAATAAGTGATAATTTTCAAACATGATTGGCTAATCGGAATCAAACATCGATTTGGCTTAGCCATCGCTATTTAGGACTGACTTTAAAAATATGGCTAGATTACTTTGTATGTTAGAATATATTATATTACTCAGCAAGTTATGACTTTTAAAAATTTGTATATTGATCTCATTCAGATGCTGGTATTACACGTACATGGATACAAATATAATCGTATAACACGTACATACGATTATATGTCCAATTATTATACGATTATATATCCAAACAAACGTAACTTAGAAAAAAAAACTCATTATAGTCGCGTTTTTCCATCAACTTCTCCATGGATTTAACATTTTTCAAAATTCTAAAGATGAAGAATAAAGAAAACAGAACAAAACTCATCACTCATAACAAAGCTTTCAACTTACAAACGTCATCATCCGGGTGTTTAGGATATCTTGCTCGACAACCTGTACTAGTATCTTTCCAAAAATCTCCCATCTGTGGAACACGTTGCCACAAGATTGCGTCTCTGAGGGCTACAACACGGTAATCTGCAAGCTTAATGCCAATAAAAAATTATCATAAACTGTCCTCATAAATTATCGAATTGTATTCATTCCATTCATTATTTTCACCTCTAATAAAATTCATCACGATTCAACTGACAATCTGTTCATCTCATTATGCTTTATCCTCGAGTGGGTTTAAGCCTTTATAAGTTGGGACACACTAGTAAAAATATTCATTTGTTTTTCAAACGTGGACGCCAGTAAACATGAAATAACAGAATGACCTGTGATGAATTACATTATTTGTTAAAGTAATCAAATTTATTGTTTATTTATCCATTTATTTCTATTGAATAACATTAGTTATTTATTTATATATTTGTTTCTATCAGTATTTCTATTTTTTATTCCTTTATTTTTATTTATCTATATTTATTTAATCATTTATTTATGTTATTATTATTATTATCATCATTTTATACATATTTTAACATTTATTTTTAATATAAAATAATATCTATTACTGCGTTGACCTTAAAGCGTCGATAATAAATAAGACAACACGGTTGTATATTTACAAGTGTGTGTATTTACAGAAGTACAGAATAGTATGTTGCAGAAAGACTGCACCGAGACTGCCTCGAGACTGGGTCGCAACTCCTCTATACATAGTGTCTAAAAGAGTCCATATAGTCACGAAATAGGATAGATCACATCACACCATCACCTCTCCACTACACCGTTTTTAGCCTCACTCGGTATGAAGTCAATACTGTTTCATTTTAGGGTTGATTATCATTAAGACGATAATTTTACGTTTCCTTTTAGATCTTCGTTGTTCAGAACTTGTGTGTGCGGTTAGTATCTCAAATGTGTCGTTCTCTGGAGTATTATTCTCGACAGCATCTAAATATTGTATCCTCATCTAGTTCATGTTTCTTTGTGGGTGAACTTGGGTCCCTTTTACCATCGAAATCATGTTTCCCATCCATTTATCCACTATCTCTGTTTCACTGTAAGATTTATTGATTTTAAAGATCCGAAAGAAAACTTTTTTCTCACTTTTAAGCGTCTCTTCGTGATATTCTCTTCATGTCTTAGTTTTGTATGAGTTGGCAATAATCTATCAAACACTGTTTTAATTTTCCTTGCAAACATTGCTTCTACTGGCGTCATGGAAGATGAAACATTGTAATTTGAGCTAATCCTATATACCTGAAAAATTGTTGAATAACCTTTTCGGTAGGTGTACTAATCGCTTTCTTAAGCACTGTTTTAAATGTATCAATGGACCGTTCTGCCTAACCATTGCCTTTTGCATGGTATGGCGCGACGTTATATCTTCCTCTTAAACAAGTTGGACGGAATATTTAAAATTCACTAGACGTTAATTGCGTTCCATTGTCCGATACAATACAGGTAACAATCCCGAATCGGGCGAAAAAATTAATGTAAAATTAATGTAAAAAACTAATGGTTACTTCCGTCGTTGGTGTTTTACATTTTTATATTTCCGGCCAGTTTGAGAAACTGTCCACCACAATTAAGTAATAGAAACCATCTAGTGGCCGAGCAAAATCTATATGGATCCTAGACCATGGTTGGTCAGTTTTCTGACAGGGTCTTAACTTAATAAGAGGTTTATTCTCTGCCAAAGTAAAACCTTTGTACAGTTTTACTGTATTTTCAATGTCCTGTACATGCTTGCCCAATACAGATAATTTCTAATCAGACTTTTCATTCTCGAAATGCCCGAGTGACCGACATGAACTTCTTTTACTATTCTTTTCTGTAATGCTCCGGGAATAACCACTCGATCGCCGTACATAACTACTTCATTACAGATCGAATACACTTCTGAGATTTGTCGGTGTTTTTTCTTTTCTTTTTATGTTATTCATAGAATCGTCGTCTAGCGCCTTTTCTTTTATCTCTTCGAGTGTTACAGGAATCTCCCTCATGGCGTTACACAATGTATGGGTTCATCATATTTTGAGATAAGCCTATATAACTCGTCAACATGGCTAACTTTTGACGATGGAAGATACTTCATTTTATAATTGTAATTGAAAAGAATGGTTCTCCATCTATTCAGTCTGTTTGCAGTATGCGTTAGTGAGACGGGGTTTGTTTTCCTTGTTAAGAAAGTAAAGATCTGAAATTACATCCCATCATAAAATCTTAATTTTTTAGATTAAAAACATTCTGTTCATCTTGTATCAACAGAATAAAGTAAGCGATACAACTTTGTTTCTTTTCGAGCATTTAATGGTAAGTCAACATGCAATGGAAAGATGCTTACAAAAATGTGAGGATAATTCTCCAATGGAGGAACAAGGTTTTTCATATTTCACCTTATACAGGGTGGGCCAAAATAAGGGTCCTATCTTTAAATTTGAATAACTTCCACAAAATAAAAGTTAAACTCACCAAACTTTATGTGTGTGTAGACTGACCCTTCCGAGATTTTCTGAAATAAACAAAACAAATTTAAGCTGAAAAACACTTCTTAAAACTTACAAAAACTAAAGTATTGTTTTTTACACTGTTTTGAGTTTTTTAAGCAAAAATAATGTTTTCTAAATGAGGGTACGTTCCTTAGGGCTAATACGGCTCATGCTTGCTTCGGAAGGGGTCCTTTACTTATTCTAAAAAAAAAATTTAAAAAAATCAATAAATAAAAAAGTTATGAATTTTTAAAAATAGGACCCTTATTTTTGCCCACCCTCGTGTACCCCAGCCAAGAATTGGGGCTAACCATGATATATAACTATCCTTTAAATGTATAAGAATAACTTCACACTGAAGTTAACGGCGACAGATTCTATTTTTGACAACTAATTCGAATTTAGAACAATTCATTTTAAAATGAAGAAAAATCTAAATTTTTGACAATAAGCGACACCAAATAATCAGTAATTATGTAGACGGACGTTACGAGACCTGTTAAACTCCCAGTTACCACGATGGACGCTGCGTCATAGCTCGCGCGGATATAACGAACTTGTTGCAGAGAGCACCGAAATTCCAAGCTGCTCGGTATCAAACGTCTTTAATACGTCGTTCATCATCGCCCAGAGGTCAGGTGTCTTTTGATAGCAGTGCCGAAAGACAACATTTAATAAGATTTCCGCGCCTGCAAAGCCAATGGGTTCAGGAACTTACAAACCTGGGCCCACCTACGCGCCATAATCTGATGGAAGCAATGCACCAGGATCGAACAGACAAAAATTTGACGAATGTAGGTGGGCTCAAAGATGCTCTCAGATACAGCAGTAAGCTGCAAGGTAAAAATTATAAAGATATTTTTTTTTGTAGTTTTGTAGAAAATTTACTTGAATTTACCTGATTCCACCATTTTTCTTACTAAGAAGACTAGTATGTGAGTCCCCATCGTCACATATTTGTCCACATGGTTCTTGAAGAAGCTGTTAATTAATTTTCTATTCACTCTCTCCTCAGAGTATCTATTCCAATGTCTTATAGTGTTTACGTTCTGTTAGTCATTACATTTCTTTTAAAATGGTCTCGAACTATCGGTACAGTATCAGAAGTTTGATTTTATAGAATTCTTTTAATTACTAAAAAAATAGCATAAAATAACAGATTTAAAAAAATACTTATATACCAAATATGGCAAATATGCCAAATATGCTAAATATGTTAAAATGCCAAATATGCTAAATATGCCAAATATGCCAAATATGGTAAATATGCCAAATATGCCAAATATTCTAAATATGACAAATATGCCAAATATGCTAAATATGCCAAATATGCTAAATATGCCAAATATGCCAAATATGCCAAATATGCTAAATATGCCAAATATGCTAAATATGCCAAATATGCCAAATATGCCAAATATGCTAAATATGCCAAATATGTCAAACTATGTTTCGATACTGTGTAAGCATGCACTAGGCGGCAAGTTTCGTGATTTACATATTTGCAATGCATGTGAATACCAAACTTGCTGCGAGTAAGAAATATTTTACTTAGCAAAAAGAAACCAGCCTATAAATGGGAAATATGGTTGGTTTGGGTTTGGCGACCCAGAATTTGATGTCCACTTCAGAAAATAAGGAACGCTTCTGTGATTATGAGCCACTTGAGTTTTTTCTAAAAAATAATGGCCGGCCACACACGGGACCCATTATGCATTATGTTTTTTATGTTCATAGATAAGCAGCAGATTAGACTTTTCAAGTGGATATCTGGGTGGTCTTTCTGGTGTCATCCCATGGATATCTATAGATATATAAATTTCAGCAGAGGGGCAGAAGGGAGTTAGTTTGCTCTCTGGGCGTCTCAATGTTAGTTTGTTTTCGGTGGCCCTGCAAAAACAGACGGTCTTTTTCTGTTCAGATGGAATTGTGTTTTGATTTGGTCGGGCTGAGAATTTTTATTCGCAAACTTGTTGTTCAGTAGAAAAAATTAGTATAATTGGAACCATCCTCCCCCAAAAAACGTTGTTGTTTTAAATTTGAGTCGCAATTTTATTTGGAGGGGAGAATTCTTCGGTTGCAGCACTGGTTGAGACTACGCAATTGACACTGAAATCGATGTCGGAATTGAGCAACGATTTTGTACCAGCAAAACGAGCAGGCGATCACGGCCTGTGCAGTTTATGCACAAAGACGCATGTTGATATCGGTACTAATTGTGAAGATCTATTTTAAAATACATTTACACGACGAAAAGAGCACGCATATAACTACGAATAATAAAAAAAACTCATAATGCGCTTACTTAGGGAATCACTGTTTTAATTTATGTCAAACTTGTACGAATAATCGGAGACCATTTTATACTATTGTAGTTTACTACTAAACTTTTTAATAATCAAAGGTATATTTTAAATTCTCAAATTATGAATGTTATACTTTAGCATTGCATAATTCTTTGATTATTTATTTTGTTCCTATGTTTTTTCTGCTGGTCAGAACATTTCCCATTTCTCTCATTAATTAATTTTTGTATTTATAGAAACACGTGTCCATGTGTTCTTTTTGTGCATGTACAAATTAATTTATGAATTAATTAAAGAAATCTATATATACAAACATTTATGACACGTCCGATTAAGGGCGAATTAAAATAAAATGCAGTCCTCTACACATTCTTAAAAAATAAAAATAAATAAACCGCTCAGGGTAGCGACAAATAATAAAAACGCACCGGTAAACACCGTTCGACAATCGCCAGTAAAAACAATAACAAAAAACCAGCGTAACATTATAGGCGATAAAAAGTCTAGCACAAAAAATGGCAGATCATTCTGGGGGTAAAGCGCTACACTACAAATATTTACATCGAGGGTTCGATCCCTGTCCGGGAGGTCATGCTGATGATAACTCATAAGTAAGAACACGTGTCCATGTCTTCCTTTTGTGGACTCAAAAATTAATTTAAAACTTTATTAAAAAATCTATATATACAAAAATAATTTATAAATTAATAAATTTATATATATATATATATATATATATATATATATGCAAACATTGTTAAAAATAATAGAATTCGTCTGTTTAATTATACCTTTTTTATTTTTTCAATTTTTCTAGTGGTCTTTTTTGTATTAAAATAAATAAAAATTAATAAATGTTCCATAAGTTTAACGAACGTTTTCGATTCTACGTCGAATCATCCTCAGGTGTCAAAAGCAAGTAATGCGATTTTATTCTGTGATGCCACTTCAGCGTCGCTGAATTTAAATCGTCAACGATTTTCGTGGAACAATGCACGTTTCTTCGCTGTCTTTTAAAAAATTCTCTGCATTCTCCAGTTTTTTTTGTTCATTTGCTTATGACACCTGAAGATGATTTGACGTAGAATCGAAAACGTTCGTGATACCTATGGAACAAAAAAGACCATCAGATAAATTGAAAAATTAAAAAAAGGTATATATAAACAGACGAATTCTGTTATTTTTAACAATGTTTACATAAATTAAAAAATGCTGCCTCAATACACACCCACAATATATATATATATATATATATATATATATATATATATATATATATATATATATATATATATATATATATAATAGTTTATTTCTAATGTAGATGACAGTCTATCACATCATTGATTTTAAAACAGATTCTATAGGCAAGTAGTGACTACTTACATACACGCAGGTGTTATATTGGAGTTTTCCTTCTCATAAACTGGTTGCCTTACGAAACTGTATGAGTTTGGGCTACTCTACTATGTTGTCCATAATCAGAGGGGTAAGAAACGGATACATGCGTTGCTAAAAATAACTATTACTGAAAGTGAATAAATAATCCTGACAGTCTTCGTCGCTAACGATTAAACCACTTCCAACGGGTGTGTGTCTGAGAAGCGACGAGACTTGTGTCGTCAAAACAATTTATTTCAATTGCACGCTACAAACTACATGGTTTCCTCTTCAAAGTAATCCCTCTCGAGTATAGTGCAATTTACCATGTGCAAACTGATGTGTGTGTCGATTGCGTTTACATATTGAGGAAGTTGTCTGCCGTTTTCTGTCATACACGCGTGTGTATGTGTGCTTTAATAATGACACGTATTTTAGCAGACAGACAACATACAGCTTTAACATTGCAGCAGAATGTGTACATGCTGTTTACTAAACTTGAGATAAATAGAAAAAGATAGTTTAATTGACAAAATAAATAATCTTAAAATAAGTTATCTATTAAAAAGGTGAATCCGCACTTTCCTGTTAAGTTAAACAGAGGACTTTTAATATTCGATTTTGTATGCTTAATGTCCGTATTTGAAATGAAATATTCTATTTTTGTTAACAATTTTATAAACGTCTGGCAAGATTTTGTTCATTCTACATAATGTAAACCAATCCACCCAAGAGGCCGGTGTGTCGGTCGAAATAAATTTCTTTCTGTTCTAAATTTGGATTGTTGAATTTTTCAAACTTCTTATTTTTTAAATTTTTTAACATGATTCACCTCAAACAAGCAGGCCGCCACTGTAAACGTAAGAAGCTACTGAGAAAAAGGAAAAGGGGAGAAGGATTGGTGGTTCAGCTTAAATTGGGATCTGAGCAGCGAGATGTCTGTTTACATTAGTTTTAAATTTCTGCATGTCAGTACTGTCGGGGAAACAGGGGACAGGGAGGGAGTTCCAGAGGCCAACAGCACGAGAAAAGAAGCTATTTGAGTAGAAGGCTCTCCGGCATCTGGGGACCTCTACAGTGAATGAATGAGATTTAGTAGAATGTTGAGTTAGTCTAGTGAATTTACGTCGAGGGGGCACCAGAGTAGCCAACTCATCGGAGCATAATCCATTGAAGTATTTGTAAATAAAAACATAAGGATTCTACATTGCGGCGATGGGACAGGGGCTGGAGCTTAGCTGACAGTGAGGGACCTATTAGGTTGATGACTCTTTTTTGGACTTTGTCAAGTAGGGAGAGACTAGCAGATGATGCACCAGCCCAGATGTGGCAACAATACTCCATGCATGGGCGAATGGTGGCTTTGTAGAGATACAGGATAATGTCAGGTGTAAGGAGTCCACTAGCACGGTAGAGGGAGCCAACCTTCTTTGCGGCAGCCTTGGCAATGTCTTCAATGTATGTGTTCCAATTCATGTTACCTGTGAAGGTTAGGCCAAGGAGTTCGAATGATGAACTCTCAGGTAGGGTGTTATTTGCCATGACAATTGGTGGTTGGAGAGGCTTCTTGTAGTTGTTGAAGGAAAGGAGCTTTGTCTTTGCGGCATTAAAAGTTACCAACCATTTATGGCCCCAATCCACTACAGCCTGGAGGTCATTTTCTAAAGATTCAGCCATTGCCTCAGATATGATCGCGTCTGTTTTGCCAACATGGCGAGAGTAAAGCGTGGTGTCGTCAGCAAATAAACCAATCTCAGACACTATGTCATCAGAGAGATCGTTTATATAGATCAGGAACAACAAAGGTCCAAGAATAGATCCCTGGGGCACACCAGCATTTATGCCATGTTGCTTAGATGAACGGCCATCGAGGACAACATGGATTTTTCTTTTGTTTAGGAAGGATCTAATTATATTAAGTAGTTGCCCAGTAATACCGTATGAGCGTATTTTCAGGAGAAGCCCTTTATGCCATACCTTGTCAAAGGCCTTGGATATATCAAGCGCTACTGCCCTAGCTTCACCTGCCTTGTCGAGTGTATGATACATGCGTTCAGAGATGACCGTTAGGATGTCTGCAGTAGATCGTGATTGGCTTAATCCATACTGGCGGTCAGATAGAAGTTTAGCATTAACTAAGTGCCGTACTATCGCTAGATTGATTAAGGATTCAAAGATGTTGGCAAAGATCGGCAGTAGACTGATTGGGCGGTAGTTCTGAGGGTCGGTTCTATTCCCAGAACTCTTGTAGACTGGTACCACAGAGGCAATTTTCCAGCTATCGGGGAAGCCAGATTCGGCTAGGCATTTATTGTAGAGTTTGGATAGGGCAGGGGCCAGTTCAGCAGAGCATTTCTTTATTACTATTACAAGTATAAGATCAGACCCACAAGCTTTCGAGGTGTCAAGGGTTTTTATGATGTCTCTGACATGGGATGGGGTGATGACCAGCTTATCAAGTGTGGCTTCGGTCCGCAAAGGTAATTCAGGGAGAGGGTGGTTATCTGAGTCTAAAGTAGAGTTAGAAGCGAAACGCTGTGCAAGTAGTTCAGCCTTATCAGTGGCCGTGCAAACGACATCATTGTGGTTTGATAGTGGGGAAATCGTAGATTGACCATTATTCACAACACTATTGTAGATTTTCCAGAAATCGCGAGTACCTAGTTTCTGTGACTGGATGCGTTTTTTTGTTAACTCATTATACCTTCTCTTCGCTTCGCCTATCACGGCCTTGCAATTATTTCTTGACTCTATAAATTTATGTCTATTAGTAGCTGACTTATGGCGGCCGAATTTACGGAATGCTTGTTGCCTCTCAGAAATGGCAGCTGCACATTCCGAAGTGAACCATTGAGGAGAGTGGGGCTTGCTAAAGAATTTTCGCATGGGGACATAGCTGCTTTGACCCATTCAGTTAATTCGTTTGCACACTGGTTGGCAGGGAGTGAGAAGGTTTTCCTCAATGGGGCGTCACTGATGTGATCTCTGATTGACTCAAAATCAGCTTGCTCGTAGTATCTTGTTGTTTTGAGCAACGGTTCATCAGCTTTTGGACGACTTTTTAGCGTGATATGTATCATGAGCACAATGTGATCAGCATTCCCGAGTGGGCTATGAGCTTTCGTCACACAAGCCTCGGGTATTGAGGTCAAGAAGAGGTATATATATATATATATATATATATATATATATATATAACTTCTTTGTAATATAGCAGGAAAAATCCCAGCAGAGTGCTCGATTAATTAAGAATTAAAGTTAAAAATTAAGAGCGTAATATTTATTTATTTTAGTACAGAATGTCGTACTAATTTTCCTGTACCAATATATATATATATATATATATATATATATATATATATATATATATATATATATATATATATATATATATATACTGATAGTTGCGATAATCGTTTTTTTATCCTGTTCAGCATTTTTATTTGCAGATGTATACAATGCTAAATGCCTACTCAGACAGAGCTTGATAGTGCACAAAAATAGCTTTTTATACCGATCGGCTGTGATCTTCGCATGGTCCAGTCTCCTAATCCGAAATCGTAAAAGCGCATCGCCCATTTTGAAAGTGAACCGTCTGAAGATCGCGTTTGAGTCCGTGAAACATTGGATATATACATGTATTATGTATTACGTTGCTTTTTATGATGATTTTTGCGTGGATAATGTTATTAAATACAGGATTAATGTAGTCTAAACGAATGGGAGAAACAGAGAGAACCAAGAAAGGTAAAAAATAAGAGCTATGTGATCATCTTTGGTGGCACAGGGTCGAAACCTGTACTAGTCTCATTGTTAACTTTGTGATGTTTCTTTGTTTATTACCAGCTTCACGTACTAAAATAATCGTTTATTTCATGATACTATAAACACAAACATTATATAGTGTTGGAATTAAATTAAAATATTATATATATATATATATATATATTTATATATATGCAATCAAATAATATTAGGCGAACTGCCATTATTATCGATGGTTGAGGTTATTTTCTTGTTGTTTTTTTATATATTTTATTTTGATTCATATTATAAACGAGGAACAGAGGTTGACGAGACGGGCAACAAAGAAGAATTACTTCAAATTTTTTCCCAAATAAATGTTTAAAAACAATTAGCGTAAAAGGGACAGAAAAGAAACTCTCAAGCTATCTTTCAGTCGACCCTTTTCAAAGCATCAGTCGACAATGATTAAACACGAGGGTAATCAATATATATAAAAAGAGAGTATAAATAAGTTCCTACATGTTGATATACTCTTTTTGTTTGCACAGATACGGCTGTCGTGAGTTGATAGCAATCGCTTCGAGGATTTTTAGATGACTTTTTGAACGAGCTCTGTGAAAAATACAGAATGCCTCACTCGTGTATCTTTCATTGCAAACTTGGCACTGCAATAAATGTATATGTTCCGTGGGTTTATTGTGTAATTTTTCTTTCTATTTACGCGAGTATTTTGATTTGATTCATCAAATCATCATCAGGCGAACGTGATTACATGCCATTCGCGTACAAAATTCAAAAGGATGTTTTTAAACGGCTAAGCATTTGTTAATCTTAATTACTACGATAAACACTTTAAAATCGTGTTACTAGTTTGCTAATTAATATGATTAATTGTGGAATGTTTAGTTTTTACGTAAATGGCTTCAGAATTTAAAATATTTATGTTAGTATCGCGGTGTGATGTAGTTGTATTATTAACTAAAAAGTGTCCATATTGAGAAAGTAGGACAGTCATGTTTTTTAGGTGTTAGAAACTTAAGTAAGTGCCTGTGAGTTGCATGGTGAGCCTACAGGAAACAGTTGTGGTAGTGAAACCGATGTAACAATTATATATTTTTATTATTATCGTATATACATTCTCCTAAAGGGCATTGGAACCAAGATATTTCGGTCGATTGGTTCGACCATATTCATTAAATAAAAATAAGCTTTATTAAACAGAACTCAAAATTTTAATCCCTGAAGCGTAGAATATCACCAAAAGAGGGAAGCGGGTGTAACGGTGGGATTAGCTGTTGTATGTAGTGGGTTGAGTTCGTCGACAGATGGGAAAGTGGAAAGTAAGGTAGGGTAAGAGTAAGAAGATGAGCCAGATGCACGAGGAAGGACTGCGTGCGGTGTAATTATGGGGGAGGTATAAGAAATGTTAGGAAAAATAAAAACAGGTTATTTAAGGAAAAGTATATAAAGTTCGAAATAAACAAGTCGCGCATGTGTGGTCCCCCTATGTATCTGACTCGATGTGGCGAGTGTAAAATGCAATAAATTTGGGCAATTTGGGGCATTTTTGACCCCCCTTTGATCCCCTGGGGCGAGAATCAGAATTTTTCTGAGGTCAAGGATGCTCATTTTATATTCAGAACAATTGCCTCTACATTTTGGCCAAGTTTCAGAAAATTGAATGGATGGATCAAACGTTATGGGAGAAAAGGTTCATTTTTTGTTCATTTTGGGGGCTTTTGACCCCCTGGGGGCGCGAACCAGATTGTTCCAAGGTCAGCGATACTTATTTTCTATTAGGAACAATTGCCTCCACATTTTGGTCAAGTTTAAGAGAAATTGAATGGAGGGATGAAAAGTTATGGGGCAAAAAATGTCATTTTTGCCATTTCGGGGCCTTTTGACCCCCTGGGGGTCTAACCAGATTTTTTTCAAAAATCGGCGAATGTCACTTTCTAACCTGATCAAAGTTACAACTTCATGCAAAATTTCAGAGAACTTCAATGGATGGTTGCGGAGAAAAATCCGGACGGACGGACACACGGACGGACGGACACACGGACGGACGGACGGACACATGGACAGACACACGGACGGACAGACACACGGACGGAAATGCCTCAAAACATAGGTCTCCCGATTTTATAAATCGGGGGACCAATATATGAGCGTCGGAAAAAACTTGAGATTATTTATTATCTTATTATTAAAAGTTTTTTTCAAAAAGAATTGTTTTAGCTATGGCATATCCAAGCATTTGTAGAATATTATTATTGGATTGTGAAATCAGACAAGACTAATCTTGTCTGATTTCACAATCCAATAATAATATATAATAAGGCGTCGTAATTTTATATCGTGTGTGTATTTAATGGTTTTCATTTTTTGCTTATCAACATGGTGATTATTTGAAATCATATGTGTAAAAAGCAAGGTCACATTGGATCTAAACTTTATAGCGGTGTTATGTTCATATATTCTTTAGGGGACGTTGAGTTTTACCAAACTATATTTTCTCACTGTCACAACATGGTATTGTGTATACTTCCACGTTTGTGGAAAGTGTGCGTTCTTTGTTTTTGTGTCTTCTTAGTATGTTTGGTTCTGAAGCCGTGTTTGGAAAGAGGGGAGTAATATGTCTGTTCTGTGTGTTGGTGGGAGGGTATAATTTCTTAGTGTGTACAGTGTGTTGTAGTGAATACGAATATTTTTTCTTATCGGAAAAAATGCAATTTTTGAGGTATTTTGGAGTTACGGGAGAGGATTCTATAGTATTGTATTCAATAGTGAGATATTCTATGCTACAAATACAGAGAGCTCTAAGGTATAGATCTGTACACTACAAACATCATCTCACCAGTGTATAAAATGTCGAGTTATGGTTAATAAAGCTTATTTTTACCAAATGAACGTGGTCGAATGGATCGAGCGAAATATATTTGTTCAGCTTTACTACTGTATTTGTGTCCTTATTTTTACTTGTTTATTACTTAGTTATCAACAATTCCATGAACAAATTTTCTCTCTATCTCTCTCACTATCTCACTCTCTTTCTCTCACTCTCTCACTCTCTCTCTCTCTTACATACACATGTTTTTATCGAGTACACCTTGCATTGAACAATCGAAGATGAAATAGATTTGTCATCCGTACATCTTTATCTATTTTCCTTTATTTAGCTTTAAAATTGCTCTATCTCGTATATTGAGCTTAAATCATTACACTATGGGGTCAATTCTCTAAAAGTATACTTTTACTTTCATACTTTATCTATCTATCTATCTATCTATCTATCTATCTATCTATCTATATCTTTTTATATCATAATGGCCATTTTCAATTTATAATGGATTTGAAAACATCTGTAAACCATAACTTTGTGATTGCTGCCATGACAAACGGTTCGATATCAACTCGTAGAATATTCCTGACGCCAGAAAAACATAACGAAATAATTAGCTTGCATAGGAAAAGATCATATTCCATGTTTGGGCTATTTTATTAAAGATTCTGCACATATTGAATAATTTATAAGAGGATGATAATCTGAAATGATTTTTCCATTGGCATGTCAATAAATTCCGTTGCCTGCACGAAGAAAACATTCTTAGATTTTGTCAGGTTTTAGAACCAAAACTATATATATATATATATATATATATATATATATATATATATATATATATATATATATATATATATATATATATATATATATATATGTATATATATATATATGTATATATATATATATATATATATATATATATATATATATATATAGAGAGAGAGAGAGAGAGAGAGAGAGAGAGAGACAGACAGACAGACAGACAGACAGACAGACAGACAGACAGAGACCAAGCAAGCATTCAATATATCTGAGCAATTTTCTCCAGAACTATTTGTCTATGTTCATGGTTTAAGGCGTTCGATTCGACCCGGACAGATAGACAGAACGACAGATATCCCAGATGTATAGTATTATTATAGAAATTTAGGTATTAGACACCAAATCTACATTTTTAACTTGAACCAATATTTGAATTTTGGGAAAATTGTGCTTGATCATGGTATGTGGCTTTTTTTCAATGGTGGGATATATATATATATATATATATATATATATATATATATATATATATATATATATATATATGTGTGTGTGTGTGTGTGTGTGTAAAAAATCAATGCGAAATATATATTTTCATGTATTTTCACAATTTATTTTCTATATTTTGACGTTAGGAATATCAATTTTCTCTTATATAGAAAAAAGTTTTTTCTCCAAGAAAGGAGAACAACATTTTCGGCCGTAATCCTTCGGCCTTCGTCAGTGTACTGAATAACCGTGGGTGCACAGTAGGAGGTTGGTAGGGGCAGTAGGAGAGAAAAAAAAAAAAAATTGAAATGATGATCAAGCAGGTGTCTGTCTGTATGGTTGAGTAGACCATAAATTTATTCCATGTGTGACTTGGCATGAGGGTTTGAACAGATGGATAAGCAGATAAAAATACGATACACGTATCCACGCATACACACAAACACACCGACACACTGACCCGCGCCAATCAACTCACACACACACACATATATATTTATATATATATATGAATATATATTACAATTTCATGTATCCACATAACATTTTATAAGGAGACATAATTTTTATGTACACATTTGCAATATTTACTTCAACAGTGCTCGATACGTAAGTAGAGCTAGGTAGTAAGTTATGAAAATATATTTATGGCAATTAAGCTACACCTAACAATTTAAAAACTAAAACATAAAATGGAAATACAAGAAACCAAGTGTTAAAATAAGTTCACCCATTATATTGACACAACAAAGAAACAGAATATAGGCCACTCTATAGAAAACAGAACAGGATATAGGAAGTAACACTAACCGGACCTTAGTTCATGGGAAGCCCAACGGTTGGCTGAGTGAAAAACAAAGAATCTGATTGGCTTACTAGCTAGCTCTGTATATAAAAACACTCGGCAAAAAAAAACTCCATGTATTTTAGCCTGAATATTCCGCCCTAATGATTTAGCTGTGTAACTTGATGGCCATAAATATATTTTTATAGCTTAATATATATATATATATATCTATAAAGAGAGAGAGAGAGAAAGAGAGAGAGAGAGAGATAGACGGTCTATGTCACTCTTGAATTTAAAGTGGAACTGGTTTAAATGCCAAATATGGCATACCTTTATTGTCGAATTATTTCATGGGTTATGTTTTTACTAGCATCATGCCCTATTGCTTTTTGAGTCTTTTGTTTTGTGGAGTCCAGTTGCGGCTGCTCGTTCGATTAACAAAAGTAGCTTGGTGTTTGATTTTGTCTTACACACCGTTCAACTTATTAGGTTAGCCGAGACAGATTCAGCTGCAACTTTGCAATAATTCACCTTGGAGCTACCTTTATAGTGGACTAAAAAAGATACTCACACACCTTTTCCTTGTTAAGTACACTAAATTAGTTTGTTGAGCTATACAGCATTGCGTATCTCCATAGTTACCAGACTTCGTATTGAAGTCACGAAAACAGGAACAATTTTTAAAAGTCATCATCAACTCCTATAGACGGACGTCTATATTTCCGATAATATACCTGTTCATTTATCATATAAACTCAATGTTTGCGTGTGCTGCCTATGGAAAGAAAGGTTCGAGAATCTATATAAAAGCTAAGAGTGTATTTATATGTACAATCTTCCGAGATAGACAATAGACATTTTCCCGAATATCTGAGTACCTTGTTTAAGAGGGCTACGGGGGCAGAACCCTGCTTAAAACTTCAAATATATCTTATTTTGATGAAATTTAAATCATATGTATACAATTTTCCGAGAAAATCATTGAAAGTAGTCTTGAATCTTCAAGTGCCCTCCAAAACATTTATGACACGTCTGATTAAGGGCAGATTAAAAATGCGGTCCTCTGCATATTCATAAAATAAACATAGCTGCAAATAATAAAAACGTACAGGTAAACACAAGTCGATTATCACCTGAATCTCACTTAAAACTTTAATATATCCTATGTTGATGACATTTAAATAACATGTATAAAATTCTCCGGTGGATACAATGAAAGTGGTCCTGAATCTCTACATGTCCCTCAATGCATAAATTCTCTATTTCTTTTCTCCAATGGAGCTATGGAGGCAGAACCCCTAAAAACTCTGAATACGTATATCAGATTTTAATGAAATTTAAACCTAGACAAAAAAAAAATCCAGGTTGTCCTTGATGGCCGTTCATCTAAGCAACATGACATAAATGCTGGTGTACCCCAGGGATCTATCCTTGGACCTCTGTTGTTGCTGATCTATAGAAACGATCTCTCTGATGACACAGTGTCTGAGATTGGTTTATTTGCTGACGACACCACGCTTTACTCTCGCCATGTTGGCAAAACCGACACAATCATATCCGAGGCATTGGCTGAATCCTTAGAAAATAACCTCCAGGCTGTAGTGGATTGGGGTCACAAATGGTTGGTAACTTTTAATGCCGCTAAGACAAAGCTCCTTTCCTTCAATAACTACAAAGAATCTCTCCAACCACCGATTGTCATGGTTAATAACATCCTACCTGAGAGTTCATCATTCAAACTCCTCGGCCTAACCTTCACAGGTAACATGAATTGGAACAAATACATCGAAGACATTGCCAAGGCTGCCGCAAAAAAGGTTAGCTCCCTTTACCGTGCTAGTAAACTCCTCTCACCAGACATTATCCCGTATCTCTACAAAGCCACCATCCGCCCATGCATGGAGTATTGTTGTCACATCTGGGCTGGTGCATCATCTACTAGTCTCTCCCTCCTTGACAAGGTCCAAAAAAGAATCGCCAACCTAATAGGTCCCTCATAGTCAACCAAGCTTCAGCCTCTGTCTCATCGCCGCAATGTAGCATCCTTGTGCTTGTTTTACAAATACTTCAATGTATTATGCTCCGATGAACTGGCTACTCTGGTGCCCCCTCGAGGTAAATTCACTAGACCAACTCGATAATCAACTAAATCTCATTCATTCACTGTGGAGGTCCCCAGATGCCGGAGAGCATTCTACTCAAATAGCTTCTTTCCTCGTGCTGCTGGCCTCTGGAACTTCCTTCCCTACCACCTGTTTCCTCGACAGTAGAGACATGCAGAAATGTAAAACTAATGTAAACAGACATCTCGCTGCACAGATCCCAATCTAGGATGACTGCCCCCTACCTTCTCCCCTCTTCTTTTTTCTCAGTAGCCCCTTACGTCTACAGTGGCGTCCTGTTTGGGGTGAACTATGTTAAAAAAAAGACAATAATTCAGAGAGTTTCCCAAAGTTTCAATCTCTTCTGACTATATTAGGGAGCAAAACAGTGTAACAATAAATAAGAAAGTAATGTGATGTCATGATCGTAGTAAACAAGGAAATCATTAAATCCCGAGCAACGTTGGGTCTTCCTGCTAGTTGGGTTGTATTTTAAATGGTGTAAACGCGTCTGTTTGTAATGTACACACGTAACGGTTATTTATTGAGTTGTTTAGCGTTTGTTTGTTTTCGACTAATCCGAATCGAATTTTAATGAATTACGTTCGAGATGATGCTTATCTCACAGGGAATCGATATATTAACGAAAAATTACAGGTGATCGCATTCGATTTTAAGATAATTAGATTTGAAGATTACAAAAAAAAAAAAACTGGCACATACGATATTTGATATTTCTACTTCTAAAATAGATAGTCTTTCTGGATGTATTCCAAGTTTTATTTTGATGGCACAATTGTTGATCTTCCGTAATTGTGTATTCGAAAAAAAAATGGCGAAAGCGAAATTTCGGGACTTGGACTTTCTCTCTGTAGTAGGATACAAACTTAGTAGTTAAATTCTCTGCACCGACTTTACATTTCTCCCTCTCTCTTCTAGTGACACTATGCAACGAAAAAGAAAAAAAAAGTTACTATTCCTGAAAAAGATGTTATATCGTCGAAATTAAGTTGATTCTAAATTAATAAATATTTATTAAATATATATATATATATCTGTGTTGTTTTTGCTTCTAAAACTTAAAAATATAAAATTACACAACGCTTACACTGAAGAACTATTTCTGATTAATTTCACACGCCCCAGCGGTAACCTCATAGCTAAAACATTTTTTAAAAAAATCACCTTGCAAAACTATACGAATTTTTTCTAGTCACACCATGCCACAAAAAAAGGAAAAACATGTTACCATTTCTGAAGAAGACGTTATATTATGGAAAGCAAGTTGATTCTAAATTAATAAATATTTATTAAAAAAAATATGTGCGTTGTTTGGGCTACTAAAACTTACAATATATATATATATATATATATATATATGAGTTTTCAAGTTATTTCAGTGAAACCGATGGATGGTCATAATAATGAATAGTTCCATTGAATACTACTACTACTACTACTACTACTACTACTAATAATATATATATATATATATATATATATATATATATATATATATATATATATATATATATCCAAAGGCTTTGGCAATGGTCTGGCATACAGATCTTCTCATGGAAATTCATTCATATGGTATTAATGAACGAATATTTAATATCATTAGATACTTCTTAACCAAATAAAAGATCCAGGTTGTCCTCGATGGCATTTCATCCAAACAACATAACATAAATGCAGGTGTACCCCCGGGATCGATCCTTGGACATTTATTGTTCCTGATTTCCATAAACGACCTCCCTGACGACATTGTCTCTAAGATGGGTATATTTGCTGACGACACAACGTTCTACTCTTGTCATGTGAGTAAAACGGACGCGCACATATCCGAAACAATGGATGAATCCTTTAGAAAGTGACCTCCAGTCTGTAGTGGAATGGGGTCATACATAGATGGTATCATTTAATGCTGGTAAGACAAAGTTCTTTTCGTTCAACAACTTCAAGAAACCTCCTCAACCACTGATGACCATGGCAAATAACACTCTAACTGAGAATCCACCGTTCAAACTCTTCAGCCTAACATTCACAGATAACATGAATTCGAACAAATACAGAAAAGACATTTCCAAGGCTGCTGCAAAGAAGGTGGTCTCATTCTACCGTGCTAAAAAACCTCTCACACCTGCCAGCATCCTATATCTCTACAAAACCACCATCCGCACATGCATGGAGTATTGTTATCACATGTGCACCATCTACTAGACTCTCATTCTTAGACAAGCCTAAACAATAGTCACTAATCTAATAGGTCCCTCACTATCTACTAAGTTCTAGCCACTATCCAACCGCCGCAATGTTGCATCATTTTGCTTGTTTTACAAGTATTTCAATGGAATGTGCTCCGATGAACTTGTTGCTCTGGTGCCCCCCTCGACGATAATACACTCGACCAACCCGAAAATCAGCTAAATATCATCCATTCACTGTGGAGGTCCTCAGATTCCGGAGAGCCATCTACTCCAATAGCTTTTTCGTTGAGCTGCCGGCCTTTGAAACTTGGAACTCCCTCCCTGCTTTCCGTTTCCTTGACTACTGACATGCAAACATTTAAAACTAATGTAAACAAGCATCTCGCTGCACAGCTCTCTATGTAGGATGACCCCCAAAACTTTCACCCTAATTTTCAATAGATCCTTACGTCTACAGTGGCAACTTGCCTTGTTTAGGATGAACCAATATATATATATATATATATATATATATATATATATATATATATATATATATATATATATATATTGGTTATGGCGCTTGCTTGCAAAGTCTAGTTTGATACTGTAGCAAGTGTTCGAACACTGCGACCGTCTAAGATTACTATTCCCTACACTGATGAGAGCGACAGCTTGAAACGCTGGCGTATGTAGGTAAAAATAATTTTATATTAAAACCATACTGACACGTAGCTATAAGGCATATTCCGACAACGTTCGTTGAATCTCAAGTTAGTATTTGTATATGTGCCTTCCTTCGCATAAATAAAACTTAAATTTCCTTCTTCATGTAGTAATGCCACGTGTGCGTTGGTTATGTCGCTTGCTTGCGGAGTCTAGGTTGATTCTGTAGCAGGCTTCGAACCTTGGACCGTCTGGGATTATCATTCCCTACACTCATGAAAGCGAAAGCTTGAAATGCTGGCGTATGTAGGTAAAATAATTTAATATTATTTACTTAAAACTAATACATATATATTATTTTTATTTTCATTATTTTGTAATACTTTTTTATTTCTTTATTTTTATATTTTTTACTATTTTATTTTATTTTATTTTAATTTAATTTAATTTAATTTAATTTAATTTAATTTAATATAATTTTATTAAATTTTATCTTATTTAATTCTCAAATCTCCATTTAAAAAATGAAAAATCTTTGGAAAAGTTTGTGTTATATTTTTTTTATGTACCGATGATTTGTTTATAAGTATCATTGTGTTTTTTTTCTTCTCCTAGCTACCAACATATCCACATGTGATTCTTTCAGTCAGCGGATGTTTCTCTAGAACTAAGTTCTTTGGATTTTCTGAAAGACGTGTTGTTATAGGCGCTGATAAAGAACGTTTTGGAACAACTTTATAAAATAATAAAATAAAATAAAGTATTTCCAAACTGTTTTGGAAATGATCGTACACCATAATAGACTTGATGTTGTAATTATTGGAACAGTAAAAGTAATGCTTTGATTCATTAAATGTTATATATATATATATATATATATATATATATATATATATATATATATATTAGTGTGTGTCAGGTTATATTGAAAATAAATCAATAAAGTGCTCGATCACAGAGAATAATATAATTTATAATATAAAAATATAATTTATTTGAAAACTATATGTAACATAAAACATACCGCGGTTTCATCCAGATTGTCTGACATTTTACAAATTTAAAAAAATCTTTAAGCCCAGTGGAATCGTCGGCGTTCTGAATGTAGTGAAACCAAGATGAGAAATGGAGTTTGAAAAAAATGGTTAAGAATTGATTGAGTTTTAGTTTTTTTTTTCATTATTTATAGTTTTTATTTTTTCTTACTAAGTGTTCAATTTTTTTATTCTGTTGAAGTTTGGTATTCTCATTCTTATTTTTATTTAATTTAAGGTGTGATTTGTCTTGAAAGTAAAAATACAAACGGGGGTGGGGTGAATACGTCGTTTAAAGCATGTAATATTGACGTCTTTTTTTGATGGTGAAACTGGGTTTAAATTTATGTATCGGATTTATTGTTTATTTTATTTATTGTTTTGTGTGTTAAAATTTTATTTTGTTAGGTGTTTTATTTGCATATTATAATTGGTTATTTCGATTTTAAAAGATCACTTTGAACGAAAATAAAGGGTACTGGCGTCTGAATATACCGTTAAAACGGTGCGATTGTTGATGTGCACCTTTTAAAATAAGTACTGGGTTAGGATCGAAATAATATATGGGTTTTAATAGTAGTTGAGTTATATAAAAATTGATTAAAGTATTTATGATGAGTGTTGTCTTTTTTACTGTTTCAAAAGTGTGTTTATATTTAGCAATAATTGAGTGGTATAATTTATTGATTAGACTCTAGCTGGGATTCGTTAAATTCTTTTCTTTCTTTCTTTATTATTTTTTTCATTCTTTGTTTGTTTATTATTTATAGATTAGTAATTTCCCAAGATTTATTTTTATAACATATCTATATAATACTCATACATACATACATACATACATACATACATACATACATACACACACATATATATATATACGTATAGACACACATACACACATACATACACACACATATACACACATATACATATACATACACACATATATACATGTACGTACACACATACATACATACACAGACACACAAACACACATATATATATATATACACATATACATATATACACATACATGGTGGGGGAATTAAATGTTATGTAATGGCATGAGGATATATTTTGTCAGTGAAGGGGTTCATCTATAGAGTATCTAATGCTTTCATTGTCATTATCATATGCATTCGTTTTGTGTTTATGTATTTAGTTAAATCTGTTGGCTTAAACTAATAAGGTTTATGAATCTATTATAGGTCTGTCTTTTAAATTCTGTGGGCTTTGATAGTTATATTTCTAGGTGTTTAAATTAGGAGGATTCATGTATTTACTATGTAGGAAATGTTAGAAAGAGATGGGTTATCTATTTGATTAATGTTTTATCTGTGGTGGATGGGGTTAGGGTGTGTTGTGATTGGTAGGGGTGATGTAGTTGTGGTTGCAGTATGTGCAATATATCGGGAGGGGGGTTTATGTTGTACATTAAGAAGTAAGTATAACTTTAGAAGGTTTTTATTGTTTTATTTTCTTATTTTTTATTTTTTATTTATTTATCTTTTTACTAATTTATTTATTAAATTTAATGGGGTTAATTGTTTTTTAGGGGGTGATTGGTGAGTTATGTATTATTATTGTTGTTGAAAGTCCATTGGGTTAGTAGGGATTTTCTTTTTTGGAGACATTTCTTGAAGATTTCAGTTTTGTGTTCATGCAATTTATGGAAGGATTGTGGATTGCTTGAAGAATCCTGAATTATTCAGTGGTACATAGAGAGCAAACATTGGACGTAGGGCTGTAAGAGTTTTGTTTGTCGGTGATCATTCATTCTATTTTATAGGGAGTGTTGAACCTCTTGAGTTCCCATATAGTTATTGCTAGAGTTGTGATATGGTCTGTCTTTTTGGGGGTATCTAAGTGTGGTGTTGTCGGCGTAGAGGCTTTTGTTTAAAAGTATCTTGTGTCATTCTGAAATAGATTTCCTCCATTTTTGTATACACACCGGATGTGACTTTGGGTTCGTATACAATTGAACTGATTGTGCACCCTTCTCCCAAGGGGCAGACCTCTCCTTTTCAATTTGGAGATAACTGTTGAAACAGGTTACATGATTCGAACTCGGAACACGAGTCACCTTTAACTAAAACCCGAGCGCTCTAACCGATGAGGTCGACAAGAAATAAACTTTATTAATGTCAAATCAAGCGGACAACATAGTCAGCCGTCTTAACAGTGTTGAAAAAATCACGTAGATAAGAACTTGCATTATATATATATATATATATATATGTATATATACATATATATATATATACATATATATATATATATATATATATATATATATATATAGTTATCAGCTGAGAGACTGTTTTGCTGTATCACAGCCTGTTTGTGCGGCTAAACTAGCTCCCGCTTCATTTAGTTTTTCGAATCGAAATAAAAAGAAGAAATAAAACTTTTCATTCAAAAGTGAAAGGTAACATGATTGAATAAAAAAATGTAAACTGTTAATAAAATAACCTATTTTTAGCATTGGCTTCGTATCACCTGATTTTGTACAAGTCGTCGGACTATGTTAAAAAGGGGGGAGAGGGGGAGGAGGAGGCCGGATGTAGCAATTCACACGAGATGTGAGGGAGTGGTAGGGTAGCATAGAAGAAAATGGGAATCCTTTTAAGGAGGGGGTTTATGATAAGACTTTATTACTTGGTTTAATATTTAAATACATTTTATTTTTAGTTTTTTTTAATTTTAGGCGGTTAACGCAATTTTAAAAGAACAAAAATACTAGGATTTGTTTTTGTAAAATTTTTATAGATATAAAAGTAAGACTAAATTTGATGATAATTAGAGGAAATAATAATAATAATAATAATAATGATAATAATAATAATAATAATAATAATAATAATAATAAAAGTAACAATAATAGTATTAATAATAATAATTATGAAATAATTATAATAATTATAATAATGGTAATACTTATAAAAAGTGGATAATATTGATGATAACAATAATAATGATAATTATCAAAAGCATAATATTAGTAATTAAAACACTCATGATAATAATAATGATAATAACGATAATGATAATAATAGAAATAATTGTAATAATAATGATAAACTAATGATTATAATAATAGTAATAATAGTAATACTACTAATAATACTAATAATAACAATAGATATTGAGATGATAATAATAATGATTATGATAACAATATGGTAATTATAATAATGTTAATAATAATGATGATGATAGTTAAGAGTTTCATCTGTAATAAAACCAAGAGGAATACCAATAATCATAGTAATAACAGTGATATTCATAATTAAACGCTAATAATATATTGTATGGGAATAATACTAATAATTAATAATAATAAGACCAAAACCAATAATATAATAATAGAAAAACTAGTACAAATAGTAATACCAATACTACTAATGATAAGAGCAATACTATAAATAATAATTCTAAACTGTAATAGTTATTGTGATAATACCATCATTGATATAATAATAATAGCACAAATTCTAATAACAATATTTATAGTGGTATTACTACTACTCCTATGATTATAAAAAAATGATAAATTACCAATAATAATAATAAAATAATAATAACAATAAGATAATAATAATAATAGTGAATATAAAATGATTATAAAAATAAAATTAAAATTAAAATTTAAAAATAGAAATAAAAATAATAATTTTAATAATAATAAGAATGATAAATATTAATAAATAATAGTAAATAAGTAAAATAATAGTAAATTTTGAAAAAAAAATGAGGATTATAATTTATGATAATCATAATCATTAAGTAATAGTAACAATAATAATCAAAATAATGATAATTAAGGACTAACATTTTTATATAGTATATAAAAATGGATAAAAAAATATGCTGCTAGTGTATATATATATATATATATATATATATATATATATATATATATATATATATATATATATAAGATATTTCACCCCTAACAAGGCAGGACGCCAGTGTAGACGTAAGGGGCTACTGAGAATTAGGGAGTAAGTTTAGGGTGTCATCCTAAGTTGAGAACTGTGGAGCGAGATGTCTGTTTACATTAGTTTTAAACGTCTGCATGTTAGTAACGTCGGAGAAATAAGGAGCAGAGAGAGAGAGAGAGAGAGAGAGAGAGAGAGAGAGAGAGAGAGAGAGAGAGAGAGGCCGGCAGCACGAAGAAAAGCAGCCGCTGGAATAGAAAGCTCTCCAGCATCTAGAGACCTCTACAGTGAATGGATGGGACCTAGCTGATTGTCGGCTTGTTCTTGTGTATTTGCGTTGAGGGGGCACTAGAGCAGCTAGTTCATCGGAGCACAATCCATTGAAGTATTTGTAAAACAAGCACACACACACAAACACACACATATATATATATATATATATATATATATATATATATATATATATAGAATCATTATAAGGTTTGTATAAATAGTAATTATAATAATAATAATAATAATAATAATAATAATAATAATAATAATAAGAAGAAGAAGAAGAAGAAGAACAATTATTGGAAATCTGGGGAGACTTCTTGTCACTCAGACTCCAGGAAACACGATCGGTTGTTATCGGTGAACAATAACAAACGATGACCTGTGTGATAACTCCTAGTAAGTACAAATAATAATATTGTTTGCATACAATACAAATAAATGATTAAATATAAAATAAACAATAATAATGTTTGTATAAATCAAATATGTTATACATTATATATATATATATATATATATATATATATGCGAAGTTCAAATTATATCTCATAAGTTTTGTTCAATGACGTTCTAGTACCGTTCGGGATCTATTGTGCTTTTAAATGTGTACGGATTCCCACGAATACGTGTATATTAAAAACTGAAACGAATCTTTACAAAATGAAAAGAATTGGAAAATGTAAAGAAAAAGTAGAATATATTATGTTGGATGGCTGCTTTAATAGTATTCACTCATAAAGGAATGTTTTTGTCTGCACTTTGACGCTGAAACATTGTTCAATTAAATGACCTCCTTGAGACATTTTCATTTTCACCACCTTTCTTCGACCGACCCACTCGTGCGCGTGCGCGTGACCGACTTCCTCTCCAACTTCTAAAGAAGTCTAAAGGTTATTATTTACGTCTTTATCTGTGGTACAATCGCGATGTTTATCGACAGCGTTAATACGAACATTACTTTTCCTTCTTTTAAAATCTCTCCTCCTAAAGAAAGGGAGCATCTCCAGCCATAACGCAGCGGGTTGGTTGGTTATTCTTGTTGACGGCGTCACCATTATAACCTTTGAATACGCCATCTTGGAAGTTCAGCTCAAAAAGGGTAAAAGTGCACACTATCAGGTCATCTCTGTTAGGGATATTTGGACGCTAATTTGCAGAATCCAATAAGAAAATTGAAAACAAATCTCTCTCTTTAACCCCCCCTCTCTCTCTGTTTATATATATATATATATATATATATATATATATATATATATACATATATACACAGAGTGTCCCTCAAAAATGTATGCACCCTTTGAATCGTTATGACTCGTTCAATTTACTGATTTTTAACTTGCAAACAAGATTGACAGAATAGTAAAAATATCATTTAAAAATACTGACAGTAAAATTAACAAAAACATAGAAAATTATTATTAGATTAATAAATTAATAAATTAATATAAACAGTTAATTTTAAATGTTATTGTCAATTTAACAGTCATTATTTTGGAATGTGTATTCTTACTCTTCTATCAATGTTTTTTTGCAAGTTAAAACCAGTAAATTAAACAAGTTATAACGATTCAAAGGGTGCATATATTTTTTCGGACACCCTATATATACAGAGAGAGAGAGAGAGAGAGAGAGAGAGAGAGAGAGGGAGAGAGAGAGAGAGAGAGAGAGAGAGAGATATGTAAGAATTACAAATCTATCTTCAGTTTTTTAACGCAAGGTGCATTCAATAAAAGTATGTTTATTTTTTTTTCCTGTAGCCAGGCTTTCCAAACATTGGAACCTGATCATCAGAGAAAAAACTTAAATAGATAAGTCGCCATGGAAGATTTTAAGATGAATATCCAACTTATAGTCTAACCAGTCTTTTTACACGACAGAACCACATATTATTCTACTGGATTAATTCCTCATGGATTTCCAATATTTTGACCACATTTTACGCAGCTTCCACGAACTTTAAACGGTGAATTATTTTGTATTTCTTGTCTTTCTTAACCTTTTCGTCACTGGACACTTCGTCACTGTACTTTTTTCTATCTTGACATATTCTGCATTTTAACAACTTTTTTAAACACTTACATCCACCTTCTACTATCTTGTCAAATTTTTCAAATTTTTAACTTTGGCTACTTCCTATGCCAACTTATCTCTGTCATCCCTCTGATGATGAGATTCAAATTTGTGAACAGCCGGCTTATGGGAAGAAAAAAAGAAACATACTTTTATTGAATACACCTTGCATTGAACAACTGAACATTCAATAGATTTGTTATTCTTACATATTTTATTTCTTTTTTTATTCATCTATATAATTGCTCTATCTCGTCTATTGAGTTTTAATCATTTCACGATAGGTTCTAATTTCTAATAGTATAATCCTACTTTAGTGTTATACTTCACACATATATATATATATATATATATATATATATATATATATATATATATATATATATACAGGGTGGCGCAAAAGTCACGCATTAGTTTGAATTGGTAATAACTTTCACTTTTAATCAAATTTTCTCCTTATTTATCAGAATATTATAGATATAAACATTGATAATTTATCCTGGAAAAATATAGCACTGAACAACGAACCAAACTTATTGAACTTTACTTCGGAAACCATCGTTCAATAATCTTAACCCAAAGAGCCTATCGTCGGCATTATAATGTCAGACAATCTCCCAGTCAGACCACAATTGATCGTCTTGTGGCCCGATTTCGGCAGAAGGGTTCAGTAAGTTATCTTCCATGATCTGGCAGACCACGTTCAGTACGGACAGCGGAAAATGTAGCACTCGTTGAGGATAGCATTGCTGAAAATCCAGACATCTTAACTCGAAGACGAGCCACTCAGATTGGGATGTCCACAAGGTCACTTCAAAGAATTTTGCGTGAATTGCATCTGTTTCCATACAAAATTCAATTAGTACAGGCATTACAACCCACAGATTTGCAATCACGCGTAGCTTATGCTGTTCACATTCAGCAATTAGCCAGAGAACAAAATGAGTTCAGCCATAAGCTGATAATGAGCGACGAAGCCCATTTTCATCTGAACGGGTTCGTAAATAAGCAAAACTGCAGAATATGGGCCATTGAAAATCCAAGAACCGTTCATCAGCGTGAATTACACCCACTAAAATGTACCGTATGGTGTGGTGTTACTTCGGAAAGAGTGATCGGTCCATATTTCTTTGAAGACGAAGAAGGCGTCGCGGTGACGATAACTGCACAGCGATACTAACGAATGATTGAACATTTTTTAAGGCCAGCTTTTCAGGAAAACCCAGAAATGTGGTTTCAACAAGATGGAGCTACTGCCCACACTGCCCGACAAAGTATGGCGCTCTTAAGGGGATTGTTTGGCGTGCGCTTGATTAGCAGATTTTCTGATTTTAACTGGCCTTCACGTTCACCGGATTTAACAGCCCCTGACCTTTTCCTTTGTGGTTATCTCAAGGAAAGAGTATATGTGAACAAGCCTACAACGATTCAAGAGCTTAAAAACAATATCAGACATGAAATCACAGAACTAGAGCCAGTTATTCTAAGGACTATAATGGAAAATGCCCTAACTAGAGCCCGTCTTTGTGAGGCCGAAATTGGTGCCCATTTAAAGGATATTATTTTTAATACATACTGCAACAAAACTACCAAGTAAATGTATTATTTATCAGAAAAGCCTAGTAAATTACTTGAAATGTTGTAGTTTCTATCACCTAAACAAACCAATGCGCGACTTTTGCACCACCCTGTATCTCTCTCTCTCTCTCTCTCTCTCTCTCTCTCTCTCTCTCTCTCTCTCTCTATATATATATATATATATATATATATATATATATATGAGTGAAATAGTTTTGAAAATCAACACATGGTGAAATTTAAATGAAAACATTTAATTTAATCTAAGTTTTTTGCAAGCTTTCGTTGTAAACCAACTTTGTCAGGCGATACTGTCTTATAGTTTTTCTTTATTTTCTTCTTCCTCCTCATTTTGATGATATTAATCCCGAGGTGTCGAATCACGGTAGAGACAGAAGAGCACGTCGAATTCTAAAAGACGTAAGGATAAGTAGAGTCCGGTCGATATTATGCGCAGATTGGCGCTTTTTGAATAAAGAAAATGGACAACATCTTTGAGGCACGCATGAAAATGTATAAACAATTAAATAAATGATGTTTCATTTAAATGTGTTGATTTTAAAAAAATATTTCACTAAAATAGATTTTTTTATTCCTCTTTTGTCATTTATCTATATAATTGCTCTATTTTGTATATTGAGCTTTACTCATTTCACGATTTTCTAAAAGTATACATCCTGCTTTTAGCTTCGGACTAGAGAAAATTTATCTTTATCCAGGTTTCTCTTATATCAGGGTTTCTTATATCCGGGTTACATGATGTATATATATATATATATATATATATATATATATATATATATATATATGATTTTTTTTTCTCATCTTTTATTGAATTGCTATATATTCTCCAACCACTGTGATAAGTGAAATCGTTAGTTGCCATAAGCGATATTGCAAAGCAATACAAACACACATAAAAACGAATTAAGCACTTTTCGGTGCTAATAATATTAATGTAAACATTACAGATTCCAATCACTCCTGGCCTGTTGTTGATACTTCAACGATTAGAAGCGCCGATTGTCGAAATCGGTTTATAGCGCTTGCCTCGCTTTCGAGCTATGGACCATCATTATTTGACTTTATGCCATTTATATATTCGCGGTGTGCAAGATTAGTTACAAATAATCAGTTCATCATAAGAGGAACGTGTAACAAACTAGATTGTCGGGTGGAAACAACCTTTTAACCTTTTGACCTTTTGACTTTTTGACCTCTTGACCTTTTGACTTTTTACGAAATAGAAATCAAAACAAGAAAATAGTGACGCCAATTCAAAATACGTTAGTTTGAGTAATAATAATAATGATAATAATAATAATAATAATAATAATAATAATACACACAGAAAAAAATAATGATAAATTGGTCGCTAAAAAAAGCAAAAAAAGTTTTCAAACGGTAATTAAAAATAAATTAAATTTGAAAAACTTTATAAAAGCTATCCTTTGTAAAAATAACAATATAAAGTTTTTCAAAGACTAATATTAACGAAAATCTCTTTAACACCCTTTCAATTATCATCTCGTCAGGAGAAAATCAATAGTTCAGATAAATAAATAATATTGGACAAAAGCAAAGAGCACAAGAGGAATTCAACGTGCCAAGAAATAAACGATTAAAATAACTTTTACTCAAAGTAGTTTAAACGATTTAAAGGCACAGCGTGAGATAAGAAAATAGGGGGTGTTTAAAGTTCCCTAAAGAGATTCAATGTTTCAATAGAACGAATAAGGTTTACTTATGACGATAGAGACAGATTCCAACATTTTCAAATGGGTTTTGGAATTCACTGATGTTCAAAATGTCACCCGAGCCAATCGAAGAAGTGAATAACCAGACGCAATAAAATTTAAACAATAAAATTTACAACCTGAAATTTCCCGCTTTTATAGCGACCTTCCTGTATTAATTAAGTAGACAGCTGATTTACCATACAACGTTTCGTCCATCGCCAGAAATGAGATGGCTGTGTTGAGATATGCGGAGACCTTTTATTTAAAAATTTTTTTTTTAGCATAGTTCAACCCAAACATGACAGACCGCCACTGAAGAGAAAAATGGTGAGAGCTTTTTTTTTGTCTTATTTAGGAGACGGGGGTAAACCTAAATTGGGAGCTGTGCAGCGAGATGTCTGTTTATATTAGTTTAAAATTTCTGCATCTCAGTACCTTCAGGAAAACAGAGAGCAGGGAAAGAGTTCCAGAGTCAAGCAGCAGGAGGAAAGAAGCTTTTGGAGTAGAAAGCTCTTCGGCATCTAGGGACCTCCACAGTGAATGGATGGAATTTGGCTAATTGTCGGGTTGGTCTAGTGAATTTGCGTCGTGGGGGTACCAGAGCAGCAAGTTCATCAGAGCGCAGTCCATTGAAGTATTTGTAAAACAGGCACAAAGATGCAACAATGCGGCGGTGGGATAGGGGCTGGAGCTTAGTAGATAGTGAGTGACCTATTAGGTTGGCGATTTTTTTTGGACCTTGTCTACGAGTGAGAAACTAGTGGATGACGCACCAGCCCAGATGTGGCAACAATACTCCATGCATGGGCGGATGATGGATTTGCGGCATTAAAAGTTTTCGTCCATTATTTTTACTCTAATCGACTACAGACTGGAGGTCATTTTCTAAGGATTCATCAATAGGGCAGGTCGATTTTGGAACCGTGGTAATGCGATGGTAATGATAGTTGGAGTTTGGCATGATAAATAACGACACAAAATATTTTTTCCCAAGTTAAGTGAGGAAACGACTTTAAAGGTTGGAAATTAATGATTTCGCATGCCCTTTCGGTGATCAGTGAAATATTTACCGCCGTCAAAAAATTCCGTACCGTTGGGGAAATAAACATGTGTAAATGTCATTTAATAAAGATTTTGTCAACTAAATTATTTACATTGTTCTCAATAAATCAAATAAAAATAAATAAGGAGTATAAATAATTAAAATTACACCCATGTAAAGGCAAAATGGAGATTAAATATACAGTGTTTAGTAAACACAGTATTTTACTATTTAAGTGACAGCGATAAAAGATCGCTTCTTTTTTTTCTCTCATGGAATTCAGAATTTGTGATTTGTCAGTAGGAAACAAATTCGACTAATTTTAATTATCAATAAAACACCATGTCTTCATTTTAATGATAAAATAAAATAAATATAGTTTGTTTATAATAGGGTCTCTGGAACTTTCTTTTTGGTTGTTATTTATTTTTACACTGTTTTAAATGCATGTTGTTGTTATTGTTTATGAATTGCATGAAATATTGACCGCTGTTGGATTTTAATAATTAGTAATTTTGTATTGTTATGCAAGAAAGTTAATTATTCGAAATAGAAAGAAAAAAAGCTTGTTTAATCTACATGATTTTATATTTTAAGACTGTCTGGCGTTAATTTAAACGCTTTTGTTTTTCTCTGCTGAAGAAATTATATTTCCATTTTTAGGTAAGTAATACAATTTCGTTCTTTCGATTTTTTTTTTCGTGTTTCAAATAAAGTTTGTTTTAAAATATCGTAATGTTTCAGTTTACAAAACTAAAAAATATAGCTGATACTATGTTATACTCGACATACTTTAAGTTAAGTTTTGGCGCTTTTTAAGTTATTACCCACCACTTGTTTTTGCATTTTATTACGGACCATTTTTGTTTCTATGTAAACTTACCGGTTATGTCGCTAGAGAAATCCTTTTATTGTTGTTTTTTACCCAATATTTTAGATTTTAGAGTATTTTTTGTGTGTGATGGTCATGAATTGGGTGATCATTTTACATTAAATTTATTTGGGAAAGTTATGCCCCACTGTAAATCTAAAATATTGAGTAAAACATTTTTTTAAAAAGAAGGATTTTACCATAACTCAAACAGTATGGAGAGTCTGTTTAAATGGTCATGCCATTTCAAGCCACAATTTTAGATGCAGCCTAACCCTAACTCTAACACACTATCACTAAAGCTAATCAAAATTCTTTACCATAATTGTCAGCCATTTTTTAATATGAAACTAGAAGATATCATAAATAAAACTGTTTTAGACTTATTCATTTATTTTCTTCCTTTTTTTCAGATAAAAATGTCTGTAAAAGGACGTTCCGTTTTAACTCGCAGTAAGAGTCCCAAACGATTTTGTGGTCCACCTTGTCCTTTGGATAAAACGGAACCCCCAACTTTACGACAAGTTATCCAGTTTAGTTATTTTCTTGAAAATACTTATTCCTCACATTTTAAATAATGATATTTCTAAATTAATTACAAAGGAACTAATGAATATTTGGCAAACAGTGAACCCACAATTGCCTTTGTTAAGGGAATATTATATAGGGCAGCAGGTGAAAGTATTTTGCTTCAAGAGGGCCAAACTTATTAACAGGAAAACTCTTACTACATCAAAAGTGAAAATAATTAAAGAACAGCTGGGCAAATTATTTGATATTTCTTCATATTGCTGTAAACTGTCTGTCTTAATATGTGATGAGTTTGCTGTGAAGTGCAATGCACAAAATTGCCAAACAAGGCATATAGTCTGCACTTGTCATCCTAACAAGAATGTAATATTACTTCTATGGTTGTTTTTTGTTTGCATTTTTAAAATTTTAACTAGTTCATGACCCAATTTTCAATATTTAAATTAATTGAAAAATATGAATTTACTTCTGAATATCTTTATTTTTCTAGTAAATAATATTGTGATATTTTCCTTAATATTTGTCATGTATGCTAGATCTGTTATTAAACACATGTACATTTTGAAATTTGAACTAATTCATGTTCTAATTTTCAATATTTACATTAATTGAAAACTATAAATTTACTTCTGAATATCTTCCTTTTTCTAGTAAATAATATTGTGATATTTTCCTTAATATGTGTTATGTGTGCTAGATATGTTATTAAACACATCAACATTTTGAAATGTCAGATTCCCATTGAATAGAGAGCATATTTAAAAGATCAGAGAGAGAAAACAGTACCAAAAGGCAGTTTCCAACTTGGACCTATTGACAAAGATGCTGTCAAAAAATACAAAAAAGATTCAGCTGAAGCAGATAGATTAGACAGGCAGATTGAAAGACAGCAACAAGATTCTTAACATGTTGCTTCCTCTACACCAGAAATCTTTTCACATACATTTTTCAGTGAAGAAACAACCGATGACAGTTTTGAGCGAGAGAGACAGTCTAAGGGACCTTACAGTCTATTAAAAGTCCCTCGAAATTCTATTGAACTGATTAGAGGTTATATATCTTTGGGCTTGTCTTGTTAATACCTTTCTATTAGACTTACAACACATGGGCCTTCGTCATCCAACCATTAATTTAAAATATATTATTATAGATAAATCAGAAATAGATAGGGAAAAGGCGAGAGTGAAAGTAACCAGCCATCAAAAACATGTCCAGGAATATGAACATCTTATCTGCATTGGAGTTGATTGCAGAGTCGATAAGGACACTTTGTATTAAAAGGAGGTTACAGGGGAAATGGTGAAAAATGATTAAGAAAAGCAAGGGACCAGAGTGCCACTTAGCATTTACCAGAGAGATATGAACTGCAATAGAGTAATACCCAACATTGGTGCAACTGGTGTTTTTCTAGTAGAGGATGTTGCTGCTGTTCTAGAAGAGTACAATAATGTAAATACTGTTAAGGCAATTCTGGTGGACAATACCAGCACAAACACTGGTTGTGAAACAGGGATGGTTACATTTTTTGAGAAAAAACTTAAGAGAAAGTTACATACCATTGGCTGTTCACTTCATCAAAATGAACTGCCATTTAGAGCCATCTTAAAGTTAATTGATTGAACCTACAAGAAACCCTACCACTTTCACTGGTCCTCTAGGGTTACTTTGTGGAACAAATTACCAGGTAGCATATCATAGTATTAATGGTCCTCTGGATAATTTGTATCTTACTGCAGAGGTAATGAACGATTTAAGTGGTGACCAGCGACTACTTTAGGAATATGCTGTAGGCATTTCTAAAGAGAAAGTGTTTAGTCTTTTTTATAATTTTGAACAATTAAGAAATCACATATTTTACTAGTTGTGATTCATACTTAGAATTCTGGTTTGAATATATTTTCCATTCATTGTATCTAACAAAAAATATCAATTTTATCTGGATTTATTAGTGAAATAGTAATATTTTGAAGTCAGTTTGTCAGCAAAATTTTGCGGAAATATGGGATTTCTGAACATGTTTGTACCCGATTTTAAAAATTAAATTCTCAGGTAAGTTTTAAAGTTAGGAATCTAATTTTTTATATCAGTTCTCATATCACCAAACCCCAGCTTTCGCCACCACAGCAGCGTTGATTTTCTAAAAAATGTAACAAATCAACCTGTGCTATTCATCAATTGCCTCCGATATGTGCGCGTCGGTTTTGTTCACATGCCGAGAGTAGAGCGTGGTGTCGTCAGCAAATATTCCTATCTCAGTCTCAATTACATCAGGATGGTCGTTTATGAAAATCAGGAACAGTAAAGGTCCTAGGATGGATCCTTGGGGTACACCAGCATTTATGTCATGTTGCTTAAATGAACGGACATCGAGGACAACGTGGATCTTTCTTTTTGTTAGGAAGGATCTAATTATATTAAATATTTGTCCAGTAATACCATATGAGTGCAGTTTTAGGAGAAGCCTTTCATGCCAGACCTTGTCAAAGGCCTTGAATATATCGAGCGTTACCGTCCTAGCTTCACCTGCTTTGTCCAGTGTATGATATATGCGTTAAGCGATGACCGTTAGGATATCTGCGGTAGTCTGTGATTGTCTAAATCCGTATTGATGATCAGAAAGAAGTTTAGCATTAGCTAGGTGCCGGACTTTAGCAAGATTGATTAATGATTCAAAGATTTTAGCAAAGAGCGGGAGTTGACTGATTGGACAGTAGTTTAAAGGATCAGTTCTATCTCCAGAATTATTGAATACTGGTACCACAGAGGCAATTTGTCAACTATCAGGGAAACAAGATTCAGCAAGGCATTTGTTGTATAGTTTGGAGAGGACGGGCCAACTCAGCAGAGCATTTTTTTATTACTATTACTGGTATAAGATCAGGCCCACAGGCTTTGGAGGTGTCAAGGGTTTTTATGATGACTTTGATCTGAGATAGGGTGATGACCAGGTTCTCAAGTGTGGCTTCAGTCCGCAATGGGAATTTTGGAAGAGGTGATTTGCCAAGTCCAAAGTGGAGTTTAAAGCATAACGCTGGGCAAGTAGTTCAGCCTTATCAGTTGCCGTGCAAACAACATCGTTGTTATTTGATAGCTGCGAGATTTTCGACTGTCCATTGTTCATCCCACTATTGTAGATTTTCCAAAAATGACGAGTACCTAGTTTCTGTGACTGAATGCGTTCTTTGGTTATCTGTGTATACCTTCTCTTTGCTTCATCTATCACTACTTTGCAATCATTTTTTGCCTCTATAAATTTTTGTCTGTTCGCAGTTGACTTATGGCGGCCGAATTTTCGGAATGCTTTCTGCCCCTCAGCTATAGCAGCTGCACATTCTTTGTGAACCATTGAAGAGAGTGGGGTTTGCTGAAGAATGTTCGCCCGTGGACATAAGCATCAATGCCTGCATTGACCCATTCGGTTAGCTCATTTGCACACTGATCAACAGGGAGTGAGAAGGTTTCACTCCATGAGGCGTCGCTGATGTGATCCCCGAGGGATTCAAAATCAACCTTCTCATAGTTTCACGTCGTTTTGAGCAACGGCTCTTCAGCGTTTGGACGAGTTTTTAAGGTGATAAGTATCATTACTTAAACGTGATCAGAGTTTCCGAACGAGTTATAGGGCATTCGCCACACAAGCATCGGGTAGTGAGGTCAAGAACAGGTCGAGAAGTGAGGCTTGCTGGTCCGCACGATCAGGAAGACGGGTCGGAAAAGTGACAGTCTGTGAGAGGTCGTGAGCTGAGGAGAAATTAAACGTAGTGTTTCTCAGCTGCATCAGTAACGCTGTAAAAAATCCCAACCAGTCACGGTGATGTACATTAAAATACCCAAATACATGTATTTGGACATTCGAGTCGAGTGAGAGGGCTCTATCTAAGCTTTCAGAGACAGGGTCAAGCAGGGTACAGTCTTTGGTCGAAGGAGAACGATATAAGAAATATAAGTAACTAACGCTGTGATGTAGGGTCAATCTAAAGCACATGTAGGCTTGGTCATCTGATTCTAACCTATGTTCTCTAGTCAGGGGGAGGGTGCTTCAAACATTTATTATTATACTAATATAACCTCATCCATTTGAACAGTTCTAATAATTGTAATTTGACATTAACTTACCAAACAATACAATCTCTTACTAAGTTTCTATCTGTAACTCTCATCATCCCTGACTGTATTATTGTTTAAAATCTGCTCTTGCTGTATACATTATATACCACTCTCGCTTCTGTAATTTTTTGTGTTTATGAATAAAGAAAAGAACGAATTAAAAAAATCCATTATAAACATAAAGAAATATCATCAAACTAGTAATATTATTTAAAGTTTAACTGTAGAGAGAAAGAGAGTGAGTGAGTGAGTGAGTGAATGAGTGAGAGAGAGAGAGAGGGGATAGAGAAGAGAGAGTGTTTGAGTAAGATATATCATGCAGGAATAAACTAATTTTCGATACTGTCTTTTTAATTTTCAAATAATATAAACTAACATGTCGCATTTCTTTTCTAGTAATAAATAAAATATTTTTAAATGCATTAAAACACACCAAAAGCATCCATCCAGCGTTGCCTGGTAGAATAACTATAAAGGTGAACGTTTGGGGCCATTTTTAACGCTTTTCTTATGTTTTTAGTTGTTTTGTTTTCAGGGTCTGACCATGAAATAAGTGTTTGTTTTACTATACTGAATAAACAACAGCTTTAAATAATAATAATAATAATAATAATAATAATAATAATAATAATAATAATAATAACACCAACACCAACACTAACACTAACAATAATATTAATAATAATAATAATAATAATAATAATAATAACACTAACGCCAGCACCAACACCAACACCAACATTAATAATAATAATAATAATAATAATAATAACAATAATAATAATACTACTACTAATAATAATAATAATAATAATAATAATAATAATAATAATAATAATAATAATAATAATAATAGTAACAATAACAACAATAATAATAATAACAATAATTGTTATATTATGGGGCCCTGCATTTCTAAAAAGAGTGTAGGTCAACTAGTATTAATTGTGACCGGGTGAATTTGTTGGATTGAATGCAGTTTGAACCGCCATCTATTTTGGATGATTAAGTCAGTTCCCACGAAAGATTCGTTTTGTAAATCATAATAGGTTGACAGGACCTGGCTTACTTCGAAAGATTTCGGGTCAAGAGAGTGTAGGGATTTTCGTTCATGACAACACAAAGGACTGTGACGCCACTTGTTGTTGTCGGAAGCGACAATCGAGAATCCCGTTATGAAAGTCGAGGCAGAAAGACGTGCAAACGACCAGCTCGAGGCGACATAAATTGTCCAAAGATGTAGACGAAAAGTTTAGGACTGAGTCTCTAAGGTGAGACAAAACCCCACTTATCTCCACCCATCTAGTTAGCAGTTTGGTAAGGTAACCAAAAAGTAACAGCAATCGAAGACAGCGACTCTCTCCCAGGCGTTACTTAAAGTAAATAAACCCCACTTCCTGATCCTCTCGAAATGTCTTCAAAGCCATTTTTTGTCGACCCAAAGAGTGTTGATTTTCAGAATAGAATCACGTCCAGACGAAGGATCGAACAGAGAAAACCCACGGCACAACGTTCAACCAGTAGACCACTAGACGACGAAGAGTGAAATTACGGCCAGACGAAATAAGGTAAAATATAAAATGCATTAAGAGTTTGAGAAAATTGTTAAAAAAAAAGAATTAAGATGTTTGTAATAACTTTTGGTCATCGCATAAATGTACACTCAAAAAGGTCCCCGTTAAAAGAGACCTCTACCCGATTACATCGGTCCACGCGGTAACGACAAGCGAGTAAAAGTCTATATAAAAGAAGGGACAGTTTAATTGTTTAATGTCGACAGTTTAAAAGCTTAAAAATTAATGTTAAAAATATGAATGTTGAAAGTTTTGAAAACGATTCCAAGGTTTCGGTTTCGAGAAGCGTGGCCGTAAGAGACTTTTAATTTTCATGTGTAATGTTACTATAATAATAATAATAATAATAATAATAATAATAATAATAATAATAATAATAATAATAATTATAATAATAATTATAATAATAATTATAATAATAATAATAATAATTATAATAATAATAATAATAGTTATAACAATAATAATAATTATAACAATAATAATAATAATTATAACAATAATAATAATAATTATAACAATAACAATAATTATAACAATAACAACAACAATAATAATAATAATAATAATAATAATAATAACATTAATAATAACAATAATAATAATAATAATAACACCAACACCAACATCAACACCACCAACATCAACACCACCAACACCAATAATAATAATAATAATAATAATAATGCTGATGATATATATATATATATATATATATATATATATATATATATATATATATATATATATATATATTTATGAAAAAGGAAATGTTAAGAAAAATGCGTACTATAATTGTAATTATGTTTAGTTTTGCTTACGCATGAAACGGCAATAAACTTTTCTTTGTGCATGAAACTATTTTTTGTTGAATAGATGAGACAACGCGCGGTAAAATAAAAAATAAAAATTAAAAAAGAAAATCATTGTAAGATATTATATATATTAATAATAAACCATTGCTCTTTCTGTTTCTTGTAAAATCGGTTCTCTCTATCGTTCCAAACACCTGAGGCCATACGCTATCTCTACAAATCGACTATCAGACCATTGAGTACTGTTGTCATATTTGGACTGGTGAACCTCTGTCTAATTTAGGGGATCTTAATAAGGTACAGAAACGTATCTGTAATCTGATTGCCCCCTTTCTTCTTTTTTGCACCCTCTCTCTCCCACAGACGTGATGTTACTAGTCTCAGTCTTTTCTATAAATACTATTATGACATGTGTTCTTCAGAATTATGTGATCTATTCACTGCTTCTTTTGTTCCAGCTCGTTTGACTCATTGGTCTAGTGGTCTCCATCAATTCGCTATTTTGATATCTCATTGTAATACAGCTTCCTATTCAAGTATCTTCTTTTCAAGAACTGCACACTTGTGAAACTCTGTTTTTGCTGACTGTGTTCTTCCTACCTATAACCTTGGTCTTTTCAAGACTAAGGCCAATAGGCATCTCTTGTTTCTGCGATGATCATATTTCATTCTTGTCAGCTCCTTACATCATGTGTCTCATGCCTTGTCTGGAGCGATTTCCATTAAAAAAAAATATGACTAACAAACAGATTTTTTACGAAACGTTTGTTAAGAAAGCTATCAAACACAAATCTTGGGGGAAATCGACTGTACTTTATATATAACTAGAAGGGTACCCGTCCCAGGACGGATAAAATGATTTACTCGAACCAACCAGTTCTGCACTACTTTAATGTTCCCTTACGAAGATTAAATTAAAAATATAACACTACTAAACATCATGTCTAGAGACCTTATTCTAATTTTGATAAAAATAAATTACATGATTTTGTTTTTACAAAATTTTCTTAAAGCTGAAAAGGTCTTAAGAAAAATTGAAATCTAGGAAATCTTGCTTAATTGGTGTTTAATATCCATAAATAAAATTTAATCTGAAATATTTTAATATTAAAATAGAAGGGTGTGCCCATATTATGCCACCTTAAACCCTTTAAAATATCCAAAAGGAACTGAAATTTTGGGCATATTTCATAATTGATACTTATTGTAAAAATTTCAAAAAAATCGGAAGTATCGTAATTTTTACGAAGGGCTTGCATCATCTCTGCCCCCTTTGTATGAAACTAAATTAAACTAAATATAGCTCACATTACTACCCTTTACATCAGTGGTGTTCCAAAATTGATGATTATCGGTTATTCAGTTGAGACATAGACATATATAAACCTATTTATATTAATAGAAATATATGTAAATGCACATTTGGTAAATGTATGCATTTTGGGTAGTGAAACGCGAAATAAACACCAGAGGAAAATGTGTGTTTGTTTGTGATTGTTTGTGTGTGTGTATGTGCGTGTTTTTTTTAACCGTTGCCATTACTGAGTTTCAATTTTCGACACGACCAAAGACTGACACGTGTAATTATTATTATTTGACCCGAACTCACATATTCAGGATCATCGTACATTACATTATTTTAGAAAACTTCTGATTGGATATCCATTTCTAAAAATAGTCCATGATAAATCAACGATGGTATTAATTGGGTAGATATCAAATGGACAGTTCGACGTCTCATTCTTACCCAGACATAGGAGCTGGAGGAGGGGTAAGCTGTTGTATACTGTTTCCTTGTTCGAGAGTGATCGACGTGAATACGTACACGAACATATTCAAAGGATGCATACTTGTTCTCTGCTGGTTGGGACACAATTCTAGTGAGTAATTCTTCATGAAGTCCTACGTGGCATGATTCCTTAGTTATTACTTATAATTAAACTGATATTAAAGTAAGCCTTCTGTACCCACAACATACGTTGTTTATAAACTTTAGTATGTACAAACTACGGGAAGTGACAGAGAAATATAGACAGATCGATAGATAATTATAGATAGATAAAGAGAGAGAGAGCAGACAGAGAGAAAAGGAGAGAAAGTGGGAAACTTTTTAGGCCTACATTTCAGATGTTCGTCTCGGTTCGCTTTGAAACGAAATCTCCACCGGCTCCCAACATGCTAATTGAACACCTAGTCTCTGATTTCCACTTCAACAGCCCCTCACTCCGATGTTTACTATGCATAATATATTTCAACTTTTCATCTCTTTTCATTTTACTTACATTTTTTGTCGTCAGAATACAATAATGCATTATCTCCGTCTCATTTTAAATATCGTATGTATAAAAGTAAAAACGTTATTAATAAACGAACGAGTAAGTTACACCCGTAGAGAATAAAATAACACAGTTAAGAAGTACTGATCAGTTCTCGAAACCTAACTCACACCCATATCACATTTGTTTTGATTTCAACCTAGTATACCGGATTCCATACTTCGCGAAGGTATCCATTAGATCAACATACGAACCACCTGACCGTATGACACCAAGTGTTCATCTCAGTTTGCACTAGTGAAAAATTTAATTAAAGCTTTTTGCTTTTCGGTTTGGTTCAGATTGGCACCTCTTTTATTATCGCCCAACTGTAAGAAAAACATAATTTAAATAAGGTAATGTGGTTGTAATCTATGTATATGAAAGTAATAGATATTAATTTTCGAATCGTCAGTTTAAAGGCGTTGAAAGCAATTTCAAATTTTGCTCGGTCGTTTTAACCATTACTAGCAGAGAATAGTACAGAAATTTTGAATAAGTAAGCTTATATATAATTAGTGTTTGAATGTAATTCTTAAAACCTAATCGTAATGTAAATAAAGTAAAAGAAATGAATAAATACGTACCCAGTGAATTTAGACGCCCTTTTTATTTTTTTTTATTTTGCAGAAACTCAGCGTTTTTATTTGATAATCATCTCGTATTCAGTATTCAAATTCTCTTATCAATAACCAACATTTTTGTTATTCATATATGGAAATTCGTGACCTTATCTCTACAGAAAAATATTTTCTCATACCACATATTAGGTTATTCCCGGCTAATTTTAATCCTATTTTGATGTTTTTCTTTTTTCAGAATAAGCCGGATCAGATAATAACATTACCAATTAGAAATTACGTATAACCACATTTTGTGATAAAGTAGAGGTAATTAAAAACGGACTATTTAAGCTGTCTGTTAATTTTGTATTCAGAAAAAAGATGCTTTAATTACAAGACAAGGAAATTAAAATTTATTTAAACGAATTATATTTCTGTATTTTCATGACGTAAGGTAACAAATTTGCATAATCTTTTAAAACGTCAAAATATGCTTGAAAAACTTAGAAAACTATAAATGAAACTGAATTCCAAAATATATTCTCAATTGAATATTATTTTGACTGTTTTGAATGAAATTAAAAGTGTTTTTCAAATGTGTATGTGAATGCGTTTTAGAGATTCTTCGTTTATGTAACAAATAGGAAAGTTTCTAAGATTTTTGTAATTCAGCTATCTTCGAGGTTAGTCTATTGAATATAACCACTGCCGGTTTCTCAGGTTTCATTTCGTTTTTTTTCTTCAAATCTTTTCGGAAAGATATTTTTTAATTTGCGATTGTGCATTCCTCAAAGTTAAATATTGTCGATTAAATGTCCATTATTATCGATTATTGTCCATTATTGTCCATTAAATGAACCATTTCTGCAACCGTTTCAATTTGGGCCCAGTTTTTTTAATATTGTCTTGCCCTTTTTCTAGGCTCTTATTATCTGAATATCTTGCAACACACTCTAATATTAAGTACACTCTTCTGTTATAATTGTAAATTAAAATCCCCCCTATTATATTCTGAATTGATCATTAGAATTCATTATGAAATCAACTTTCTCTCAATTTCTAAATTTCTCGATTATCTCCAATTTCTGAGATAATGTTAATACACTTCTATAACTCTTTTTCCATATAGAAACATTCTCATCATACACCATTGTAGTAATATAATAGCATCAATAAAATGATCCGAAAGGTAATCATTCAAATTATCATTCAAACACACTTTTAAGCTTAACTTAGTTCAAAATTTAATCAAGAAATATTTTTAAATAAATATGAAGAATTCCAAATATTGTGTTATACGGAATTGTTGTGCTATTTATCCCATTCCCTCCGCGGGAAGATGACACAAGTTCGAAAAGTAGGGATTGAACAGCGAGCGCACAAGAGGTAGACCATTTTTGCTTACATAAATGCCTGAACATCCCCGTCAGCATCCCCGGTAGGGGCGTCTCAGGTTATTAGAAATTAACTAACCCCTTCTCAAAGAGGGGTGACCTCTTAAAACTGCACAGAACCATAACAGAGCAGAGCCAGAAGATGCCACAACTCTCCACCTTCTGTCGAACTGATCGTTGAAGACCTATCCTCGACTGGTATCGGGTAGTTTTGTTTATTATTTATTCCGTACAGTTTATTATACGGAATTGTTGTTTATAAATGTTGTCGTCCGTAGTGAAGAACTCTACTGATTTTATTTGAAAGAATGCGAAGCTATCGCTCCCTATCAATTTTGGACATCACAACTTTCCTGATAGTTAGTCATTCTTTGAAAGGCTTAGTCTCTCCGTCCTTAGGTCAGGAGTTACGATGCCTTCCATTTTGTCTTTTAGGGCCAATTATGAAATAGCATCTTCATTGCTATACCGCTAAGATTAAATGAACATCTTAAGAATATCTGTTCCGGTTAAGTTGTTGTTATATAGCGAAAGTGAAAGCTAAAGCTAATCACCATAGCTTAAATATTCATCGTTATTTTTTGTAATACGAAATTTGTCAAAATTGATTGAATCAATCTTGAGTTAAAGTAAATTCGTATGACTCAGGATGGTCAACTTTTTTTTGTCCGGCTTCTGATGTTGGCATTATTTTCCCTGATTATTTCAGGTACTTACAGGAGGGACGACGTAGAGCTGGCCACCATCCATAAGTAAAAGTCGGGCTATAGAAACGACTAGAATCGAACCTGGCACACCCAGGTTGTCAGTCTACGTCCTTATCCTCTTAACCGCACAAGTAACATGCCTGGATCATATACTGCACAAGTGCCGTGCCCCGGTTCATATACTGCACAAGTGCCATGCCCCGGGTCATATACTGCACAAGTGCCATGCCCCGGGTCATATACTGCACAAGTATTATGCCCGGGTCATATGCTGCACAAGTACCAGTCCCCGGATCATATACTGCACAAGTACCATGCATGGGTTATATAATGCACAAGTACCAGCCCCCTGTCATATACTGCAGACGTGCCATGCCCAGATCATATACTGCACAAGTAACATGCCTGGATCATATACTGCACAAGTGCCGTGCCCCGGTTCATATACTGCACAAGTGCCATGCCCCGGGTCATATACTGCACAAGTGCCATGCCCCGGGTCATATACTGCACAAGTATTATGCCCGGGTCATATGCTGCACAAGTACCAGTCCCCGGATCATATACTGCACAAGTACCATGCATGGGTTATATAATGCACAAGTACCAGTCCCCTGTCATATACTGCAGACGTGCCATGCCCAGATCATATACTGCACAAGTAACATGCCTGGATCATATACTGCACAAGTGCCGTGCCCCGGTTCATATACTGCACACGTGCCATGCCCCGGGTCATATCGTGCGCCAGTGCAATACCCCGGGTCATATACTGCACAAGTACTATGCCCGAGTCATATACTGCACAAGTGCCATGCCCCGGGTCATGTATTGCACAAGTACCATGTCTGGGTCATATACTGCACAAGTACTGTTCCTGGGTCATATACTGCACAAGTACTATGTCCGGGTCATATAGTGTACAAGTACCATGCACGGGTCATATAGTGTACAAGTACCATGCACGGGTCATATACTGCACAAGTGCCATGCCCTGGGTCATATACTGCACAAGTACTGTTCCTGGGTCATATAATGCACAAGTACCAGTCCCCGGCTCATATACTGCACAAGTACTATGTCCGGGTCATATAGTGTACAAGTACCATGCACGGGTCATATACTGCACAAGTGCCATGCCCTGGGTCATATACTGCACAAGTGCCATGCCCCGGGTCATATTGTGCACAAGTGCCATGGCCCGGGTCATATAATGCACAAGTACCATGCCCCATGTCATATACTGCACAAGTAACATGCCTGGAACATATACTGCACAAGTGGTAATCAGAAGAGAAACCTTGATAGCGTTAAGATATTATCAAATACTATCACTCTTACGTCACGTACTTATCACTATGACGTCGGGCGAATGATAACATTAAAAAATTGCGATCACATTAAACGAACCAAAATGTACTAATAATGAGCATTGACCAACCCTTGCCTCACTATGTGTCACTCTCCTCCTCTCTCCTCTTACAATAGCGTCATTTCCAGTGACTAAATAAAATTAAAAGTTATTTCAAATTGTTAAAATATGACTCATCATTTTCATTAAAAACCATAAATTGTTTTATGTACGTGAGGTATAATTTGCCGGACAACGCCGAATACTTTCCTTTTGAGTACGTACAGAGTGGCGGGCAGTGGCGTCTAGTGGCGGACCCTCGGCGTAGTTTCTTACCCCCTCCATGTAAATAGAATTGACGCTAAGAAACGTTAAATAAAATTTAAAGTTATTTCAAAGTATTACGTAATTAAATTACAATATGACTCAGCAATTTCAAATTACTACAAAATATAATGAAAAATAATTGAAAAGGGCTACCTCCCTGATGAAATATGCTCCATTGACCCCTAACGGGTGGGTTTATAGATTCCGGAATACTCTCATCATCTTACTCTGTGAATTTTACATAAGAATACACTTTTATATTGTATCTATATTCTCTAACATTTTTCTATAAGGTACACACACACACAAACACACACACAAACATACAGACATTCAATTTTATATAGAAGATTACATGTAAATAGCTGCCAACAGTTTCAATAGTTTTATATAAGGATTTGTTAAGAATTTTAAAGCAAGAAATTACTTTATCCGACTGTTTAAATGATTCTAAATTCTTTTCTTTTGTTTCAAAGTGTAACTAAGACAATTTCTTTTCAAATATTAACAAAAATTAAAATAGCTTACTTGATCATAATGAAATGAAAATGCATTGTGATGGATTTAATTTCGTAATGAAATTATTAAAAAATAGGATGAAAAAATTCCTTTTAGTACTTTACACTGTTAGATTTTCGATTTAAATAAATTTAATAGTAAATAAAAAAAATAATGTGTAAGTCACGTAGAGGCGAAAAACATATATATATATATATATATATATACAACAACAGATAAGAAGTGCTTTCATTACTATAGAGACAAGCATAATACGCATCCTATTACAATATTACACTCAGTGCTATTTATATTGTGCGCAACTGAAATATATAATGAAAAAAAAAAAACTTTGGCTGAATTTACCAAACAACCTCCACTCAGATCCGGAACCATCACTCCTCTTTCCTTTCCAATACTGGAATATCTTTTATCTTTCAGCGACCAACAGCTTTTCTGTTTTTTTTCTTTCTGTTATTGATCTATCGATTTATAGAGATCCATGGCTTTGTCTCTGCAAGACAAAACAGTCTTTCGCCGACCAGCAACGTGTGTTTTTGCAATCGGCGTCCGTGTGACGCGTGTCTTGGAACTTCAACGGAAAAGGGAAACATCAATACGGATCAAGAATTCCTATTAGTTTCCTTACAAACCCAGGCTTACTTTATACTACTACCACTACTACTACTACTACTACTACTACTACGTGAACATATCTCTCATCTTTCTCTGTTAATTTAGTAGTATCCAAACACAACTATTATTACAAAAGTGTTTCATTTCAACACTCTACTAAGCCCCCAAAACATGTTTTACATAATATGATATCGACATAATTTCTTCTTTGCTTTCAATTAAAAAAAGCTTTTAGTCATAGTCTAGATTTGAAATGTTCGTCCGTTGATTGTTTGATTACCTTTGGATTTATTGCGTTTTCTATTCGAACTAATCATATGTGTATATATGTTTGATAATAATTTTTAAAAACATAGTTCACCCCAAACAAGGCAGGCAGCCACTGTAGACGTAAGGGGCTACTGAGAATCAGGGTTTAAGTTTTAGGGGGTCATCCTTGGTTTAGAGCTGCGCAGCGAGATGTCTGTTTACATTAGTTTGAAATTTTTGCATGTCAGTACCGTCAGAAAAACAGGGAGCAGGGAGTGAGTTTCAGAGGCCGGCAGAACGAGGAAAGAAACTATTGGAGTAGAAGGCTCTCTGGCATCTATGGGCCTCCATAGTGAATGAATGGGATTAGCTGATTGTCGGATTAGTCTAGTGCATTTACGTCGATGGGGCACTAGTGAAAAGGTACATCGGAGTGCAATCCATTAAACTACTTGTAAAACAAGCACAAGGATGTAACATTGCGGCGATGGGACAGAGGCTGGAGCTTGGTGGATAGTGAGGGACCTATTAAGTTGGCTACTTTTTTATGGACCTTGTCTAGGAGGGAGAGACTAGTGGATAATGCACCAGCCAAAGTGTGGCAAGAATTCATGATGGTCAGTTAATTAGCTTTGGAGTGAATCATGTATGTATAAATATAAAAACATATAAACACACAGGAAATAATGGAATAATGAAACCTGTAAAGTTACATAATTTACAAGTTTATTATCAGGTGTTTATACAAGAAAATTTTCAAGTATCTAACTTTATCATTTTCATTATTTCATTATTTCCTATGTCTATGCTCTATCCCCAATGTCGAGAATTTCCCTATCACGATATTATCTAATATAAAGTATTTATCTTCATATTATTGAATTATATATATATATATATATATATATATATATATATATATATATATATATATATATATATATATATATATATATACAGGGGGACTAAAAAAAAACGGGCCCCGTGTACACTTTATGTGATATCTCCTTTATTTATTCACCGATTGCCCTTATTTTACAGGACATGGCAGAATCAACGACCGTGAGTACACCAACACCTCAGTGGGAGCTGGGACAAAGAATACATTGTGTTAAATTTTACTACAAGACAGGCTCGTTTAAGAAAACCCAGGACAGTTTCATGCATCAGTTCGAATGTGAAAAGGCTCCATCCAAAAGCAGAATTCAGAACTGGGTGGACCACTTCGAGAAGTATGGAACCGTGGAGAACTTTAACGCTGCCAGTGAGAACCGTCCAAGCCACTCGGCACGTCCCAAAAAGTGGACAGCCGAGCTGGTCGAAAGTGTGAGAGAGTTTCTCCAGGAGAGTCCGAAACGCTCTGTGCGTAAGCGAAGTCAGTCCCTCGGTATCTCCCGTGAGACTTGCAGGAGAGTGCTGATGAACGATATCAGGGCTTACCCATACAGAATACAGACGCTGCAGACCCTTACAGCCTCAGACAAGAAGCAGAGGAGTGCTATGGCAGTCAAGATGCTCGATAAGATCGAGGAGACACCAGGTTTCCTTAACTTCCTTTGGACCTCAGATGAAGCCCACTTCCATCTTGACAGAAAGGCGAACTCCAAGACAAATGTCTTCTGGGGGTCCTCCATATCCAATGAAGTTGCCACCAAGCCCCTGCACTCTCCTAATTGCACGGTGTGGACTGCAATCTCGGTCAGAGGCATCATCGGACCAATCTTCTTCGAAGAATCTGGCGCAGCAGTGACAGTCACCAAGGAGCGGTATGTGGAGGTCCTAAAAACCTTCAAGAGTGAGCTCCAGACCCTCTACCCGTCGCTCATGAACAAGTTCTGGTTCCAGCAAGACGGAGCAAGTTCTCACACCTCAAACCTGTCCTGAGATTGGCTGAAAGAGAAATTCGGAGGCCGAGTGATCAGTCTCAAGACTAATTTTGAGTGGCTACCCCATAGCCCAGACCTAAGCCCCCCAGATTATTTCCTTCGGGGCTATCTTAAGGACAGAATGTACGCAAGGAAATCCAGAACCAACACGGAACTCAAGGAAGCCATCTGGGAGGAGATGAGAGCCATTCCCAATTCAGTCTGTAAGAACGTCATGGACAACTTCGTTCTGCGCATCAAGAAATGCACGGAGCTAAAAGGAGTCCATCTAGAACACATGCTGTAGAACGGAGAAAAAAAGGCCAAATACCCTAGTGTTTTGATATGATGTTGTGAATATAATAAAATAGTTATGCCCCAAAATTCATTTCATTCGGACGAAACACTAAGAAACGGGGCCTAATTAGATTTGGGGCCCGTTTTTTTGGGTCACCCTGTATATATAATAGTTATCCACGAACACGTGTTCTGTGGTCTCTATGGCAACTCATCAGCGTGGCTAGACTGCGAGAGATTCAAAACCGGAACACTCCAATGACCTACGTCCGACACCCTAATATATATATATATATATATATATATATATATATATATATATATATATATATATATAGAGAGAGAGAGAGAGAGAGAGAGAGAGAAATATTAATATTAATTGATGAAACGGGAATGTTGGCATCGCTTTTGATGTGCAACAGTGTGCTTCGTGAGTTTATTACTGGAACGATAAGATCCATTATCAAAGAGAAGTTGTGGTCTTTGGCCATAATGTGAAGTCTACTCCGTCACTTGAACATATTCCAACGTTGTCCATCGTGGTTTGAACGTGTCCAAATGCTGAACAAAGGACGGATAAACAATTGGCACTGTGTAATCGTATATCATTCCAGGGCCAACATTTAAGTGCATTTAAATAATGGGTTGGACATTCGTTTTCCAATAAAATTAGAGGGCACGATAATGAGACACACATTATAGCTGTGATAATGATAATAGTAATGTAATGATAATAATAATAGTAATAATAATAATCATAATGAAACAACAATAATAATAATAATAGAAATAATAATAATAGAAATAATAATAATAATGCAATAATAATAACAATACTTATAATAATAATAGTAATAATAATAATAATTATAATAATAATAATAATGTAATAATAATGATAATTATAATGCAATAATAATAATAATAATAATAATAATAATAATAATAATAATAATAATAATGTGTTATATTATGAGGGGCCCTGCATGCCTAAAAGCGTGTAGGTCCACTAGTTTTCATTGTGAGAGGGGTAAACTTTGTTCGAGTTAAGTGCAGGTCGAAATGACATCCATTTTGGGACAAATAGATTTGTTCTCAGAATGAGTAATCCGAAGAAGTCGTAACAACTGGTGAAACCTGGCCGACTTCAAATTGATGTTCAATAAAGGTCAGGCCAGCTCTGGTTATGATTTGTATGACAGGACAAAGGACGGTGCCGTCACTTGTTGTTGTCGAAAACGGGAAATGATCAGTCCGTCATGGGAGCTCCAAGCTACAAGATCGTCGTGAGAGAAAGCGGACGAAATTGCCCAAAGATGCAGACAAATAAGTTAAGACTGCGTCTCAAAAATGAGACATCTCGCCCTGTCTACATAATTTAAAAGTTAGCAGAAGAAGCAACATTAGATGACAACTGCCTCCCGAGCAAAAGAATATTCAGACCAATAAATCGTTCACGACCCTCTAGGAACGTCCTCGGAGTTCTTTCTTTCCCGTTGGGAGAGTTTTCCGTTTCAGGAGATCGATGCTCATCGCCAGACGAAGGAAGAAAAACCCACGGCAGAGCTATCAACGATGAAGAGATCCGGCCAAGGTATATTTAATTAACTCGTATCATTACACATATAATAATAATAATGATAATAATAATAATAATAATAATAATAATAATAATGCAATAATAATAATAATAATGCAATAATAATAATAATAATAATAATAATAATCTGGGACATTGCTAGTGACTACCATACAACGGAACAAAGGATAGCAGATCAAGCAAGACAGATCCTCAAGCGAGGATGGTACTCGGAGATGGAATTGACGGAAATCAGACAGAAGGCTAATGGCGAAACAGAGCAGGAAACACCACCAAAGGAGAGACCACAGAAAGAGGACGAGCAAAACATACACACTGAAACTGAAGAGATTGAAGACTACGGAAACACAGAACCAGGGGAGATAGAAGACTGCAGAACCACAGAACCTGCTGAGATAGAACTCAACGAAAAAGAAGCAAGCGAAGTGGAGAACATTAGACGATACATGTTAGAAAACAAAACAAAACTCCCACCTCTCAGGAATGAAGTAGCGAAGAAGTTACAAGCAGAAACAGAAAGAGTAAACAAACTCCTTACACACATCCCAACAGAAACTATTACAGACCTAAACAACCTGATATATGCTGGGGCTAAATCGGTAAGTATGAAACTAAGAAACGAAGAGAATGAACAAAAGAGAGGACCGACAAAACCTGGATGGGAAATCAGACTGGAAACCCAGATCACCAAACTTCGGAAAGAAGCTAAAACCGTGAACAGAAGGAAGGAGGACATGAAACGATTAAGAAGCAAAAATCAGAAACGCAAGGAAAAACTAAATGAGAAACATGAAGAAATAAAACAAAGGATAGCAGCAATAGAAGGAAGACTGAGACGATACAGGTACAAATCAGAACAGAGCAAACAGAACAGGACCTTTGAAAACAATGAAAGCCAGTTCTACAAAAACGTAAATGGAGAAAAAACAACAACAGAGTTACCGAACCTAACAGAAACAAAACAATTCTGGAGCAAGATATGGGAAGCACCAAAAAAGCACAACAAGAATGCCCAATGGTTGAAAAACATGAGAGATGAACTGCAGGAAATCGAAGAAGGAACCGAAACAGAAATCAACAAAGAAACGATCAAGAAAACCCTAAAAAAAAATGGCAAACTGGAGAGCACCAGGCCACGATGGAATACATGCATACTGGTTTAAAAAATTCACGACCCTGCATGAAAGAATAGCGCAGAAACTGAACGGATGTATCCGCAAAACAGACGTACCAGAATGGATGACGGAAGGAAGAACAACACTAATACAAAAAGACCCCAAAAAGGGAACGACCCCCAGCAACTACAGACCGATAACATGTCTACCAATAATGTGGAAAATTCTCACAGCACAACTGAGAGAACAAATCTACCAATCTCTGGACAATCGTGGACTGCTCCCCGAGGAACAAAAAGGATGCCGGAAAGGACAAAGAGGGGCACATGATCTACTATACATTGATCAAAAGACCCTGAAGGAGGTGAAGAGCAGACAAAAGAACATAACCATGGCATGGATTGACTACAAGAAAGCCTACGACAGAATCCCCCAAACATGGATAATTGAATGCTTAAAGATATACAAGATACCAGACAGGATTATTAATCTCATCCAGAAAGCGATGGAAACATGGAGACTAAAACTGACAGCCGGAGGACAATACCTGTCTGAGATAAAAATACAGAGAGGCATTTTTCAAGGAGACTCTCTATCACCACTACTGTTTATAATAGCCATGATGCCACTCAACTACATACTCAGAAAGTGTGATGCCGGATACAGGTTTACGGATACAGAACAAAGAATAAACCACCTGATGTACATGGATGACCTTAAACTGTTTGCAAAAAACAAAAAAGAACTGGAAAAGCTGATAAACACAACCAGGATATTCAGCCAGGATATCCAAATGGAGTTTGGAATAGAAAAATGTGCACTGCTAGAGATCAAAAAAGGAAAACTGGAGACGACAGAAGGTATAGAACTCCCCAACCAAGAAGAGATGAGGGCGCTAGGAGAACAAGACAGCTACAAATACCTGGGAGTTCTGGAAGCAGACACAATCAAATATACAGAAATGAAAGAGAAGATCGGAAAAGAATATCTACGAAGAACAAGGAAACTCTTAGAAACTAAACTATATAGCAGAAACCTAGTAAAAGGGATAAACACATGGGCTGTATCACTAATAAGATACTCTGGACCATTCATAGGCTGGACCAAAGAAGAACTCAGGCACCTTGACCAAAGAACTAGAAAACTAATGACTATGCACAATGCATTGCACCCAAAAGACGACACGGACAGACTCTACGTGAAAAGAAATGAAGGAGGTAGAGGACTGGTAAGTATAGAAGACTGTGTGGAAGACACCAAAAAAGAGATGGAGAAATATGTAACCCAGAACACGGAAAGACTGATCACCACAGCAAGAGACACCAGCCCAACAAACAACCCCGGAAGTACTGAACCCAGAAACAAAAAGACAAGAAAGGAAAAGTGGGAAGAAAAAAAACTACATGGACGCTTTATAAGACTCACAAGTGATGAAGCCAATGAAAACAGCTGGGCATGGCTAAGAAAAGGACACCTGAACAGAGAAACGGAATCTCTGCTGACGGCCGCACAGAACAATGCGATGAGGACGAACTTTATTAAAGCAAAGATAGATAAAACCCAGGAAAACAGCAAATGCAGATTGTGTGGACAAAGAGACGAAACGATAAATCATATAATAAGTGAATGCAGCAAGCTAGCACAAAGGGAATACAAGAACAGACATGACAGCATGGGGAAAGAAGTACACCGGGAAATGTGCAAACAACTGAATTTCGAATATGCAAAAAAACGGTACAAACACAAACCAGAAACTGTACTAGAAAACGAAAAACACAAAATCATATGGGATATGAATGTACAAACAGACAAACCCATAACAGCAAGGAGACCGGATATGATAATAATCAACAAGAAAGAAAAATCCTGCAAAATCGTGGACTTTGCCGTTCCAGCAGACCACAGAGTGAAGATCAAAGAGACGGAAAAGAGAAGCAAATATACTGAACTTGCCAGAGAATTGAAAGGAATATGGAACATGAAGAAAGTCAGTATAACACCAATAATCATAGGAGCACTAGGAACAGTCCCCAAAAACATGGAGAAAAGACTAGGAGAAATAGGAATCAAAGGGATAACTGAGACCATACAAAGGACAGTAATGATCAAAACAGCTACAATCCTGAGAAATGTCCTCGAATGCGGAAACCAACCCACATAAGCAACGAATGGAGAACAAACACATGGAAGCACAAAACAACAGAACAGGGGAAAATACAACCGCACGAGAGAGGCACAAGCATAGGCTGACGCCACGAAAATTATGGACAGAGGGTCGAGGAGGGAAAGCGCAAAACCAGACCTCCACTGGAAGAGCGCGGACAGCTCTGGGACCTTGGGAAGGCTTGTTGCCACTCGGGCCCCAGAGGGGACCAATGGCCCTTATCAGCGGGAAATCGTTGGTAGGTGGCTGTTGCGATTACCGCAAGGTCATCAGCGGTGATGAACGAAAAGAGGTGGAGCATACTGGAGGCCTGAGGAGACTTGTTGTCACTCAGACTCCAGGGAATACCACAGGTTGCCGGCAGTGGGTGACCACTGACGATGACCAGTGTGATAACTCCTAGTGAGTAAATAATATTAATAATAAGCACGACGAACGGCAATGATGGAAAAAACCGAAATCTTTAGTAAAATCTTCGAATGCGGAAACCAACCACGTAACTAAATAAACGCTTAACTGCCTCAGATAATTTAAAATTGACAAAAAAGAAAACATATAAAAAGAGCTTAAGGGAAAATAAACTGGCAGAAATCTCATGAACTGCTTTCTTCCCCAAAACACACACACACGCGCACGCATGCTGTAGCATCAATATGGTCTTAAAAGATCAAGGAGGAGGGAAAGCTAAGGTGGAAGAGAACCAACCAGACATCTACTGGAAGAGTGTGGGCAATACTATAACTTTGGGGAGACTGATTGTCACTCAAATTCCATAGAACATACAAAGGTCGTTTGTTAGTGAGAAATCAATGGTATATGGCTGGTGCAATAACACAGAATGATTTGCACCAGTCATTTAAAAGGGGGGAGGGCTAGAAATCGTAAGAATTTTGTTTTCACTCAAACTCCAGGAACAACGACTGGTCATTATCGGTGTGAAAACTTCTAGTAAGTTAATAATAATACATGGAATGGATTCTGTCTAGGTCTTTATTTCCTTTATCAGGTTTCTACTATATATTTTGGGTTCTTAGAGTTTTCTTGTACTTCTCCGATATTCTTTTCAATGCTCTCTTTCATTTCTGTCGATCTAATGGCGTCTGATTTCAAAACTCCCAGATATTTATCGACTGCAGACTTCCTGTATTTGACGTCATCTCTTGATACGTTAGCTCTAATTCTAATTTCACCTTTACTTAATCTAAAATGGAAGTTTATTTTCTTACGTCATTCTAACACACCTACACCCAAATATTGCTACATCTGTTAACGGTGGTCTCGTCACCAAATTTAAGTCTAAGTCTAGCTCAAGGCGACTTTAAAAGGTAACAGTAGTAGTAATGACAGACTCAATAGCAGTCGTAGTAGTTTTAATAGCAGTATCATTTTATCATTTATGCCACTATCGGTATTTTAAGTGTTCGTTATAGCAAATATTTTTGGAGCCTACGCGTGTTTATTATTTTCATTTGCAGTAAACGTAGAAAGATGATAATGAGTAGAATCAGTATTATAACAATTGTTATCCCTATTAAATACCCGTGGTCAGATGATTCATGATAAATTTAGTGCGATTTAGTCCAACATTTTCAGAGCCTGACAAACAATACTCAATTATGATAACGATTTGCGTTCGGAGGGAGCATATATTTCATTTATTTATTATTTATTTAGTTATTTATATATTTATCTGCGGTATTGACCCGGCGTTGCCCGTATAGAAATAGATCGCTGATCGAAAATAATTTAGAATAAATTCAGGTTTATATTTTTTTCCTTGAAGTTTAAAATAACATTTGCAATATAAGGTCGATTAATAAATAACTATTAGCGCGGAAGTGTTTTCTTAATAAAAATTAAAAAAAACATATTTGTTGACGAAGTGTTTCCTACAGACAACCGGAAGACGGCAAATGCCTTTAACGAATCGAAACGAATTCGTCTTAAATTAATTATTTTAAATCTTAAACATACCAATAAAAATAATTATGTAAATGTTTAAAACTTAAAAAAAAATACATTCTTCAATTAGATATTATTTGTTTTAATTTTGGTTCCCCGATATGTTTTGAGGCATTTCCGTCCGTCCGTCTGTCCGTTCATCTGTCCGTCCGTCCGTATTTTTCTCCGCAACCATCCATTGAATTTCTCTGAAATTTTGCATGAAGTTGTAACTTTGGTCAGGTTAGAAAGTGACATTCTCCGATTTTTGAAAAATAATCTTGTTAGCCCCCCCAGGGGGTCAAAAGGCCCCGAAATTGCAAAAAATGACATTTTTTGCCCCATAACTTTTCATCCATCCATTCAATTTCTCTGAAACTTGGCCAAAATGTGGAGGCAATTGTTCCTAATAGAAAATAAGTATCGCTGACCTTGGGAAAAATCTGGTTCGCGCCTCCAGGGGGTCAAAAGCCCCCTAAAATGGCAAAAAATTACCCTTTTCTCCCATAACGTTTGATCCATCCATTCAATTTTTCTGAAACTTGGCCAAAATGTAGAGGCAATTGTTCTGGATATAAAATGAGCATTTTTGACCTCAGAAAAATTCTGGTTCGCGCCCCCAGGGGTTAAAGGGGGGGTCAAAAATGCCCCAAATTGCCCAAATTTATTGCATTTTACACTCGCTACATCGAGTCACATACAGAGGAGGACAACGCATGCGCGGCTTATTATTGTTTAATGAAACGACGAAAGTCTATTAAAATGAATTTCATATCTTTACGTTCTAATATATTATAATGATTTTATGAACCCAACATCTAGTAACACAGTCGAAACCGAAAGCACATTTCAAGGGTGTCTTTATATTATGTGAAAAATTAAACTCTTATTGAAACTTATTATGTTCTGTTAACTTATCGATTTTATAACACACAAACAAGCATTGACTTTTATGTATAAATAAAAAAAAACATGTCCGAATTATTACTGTGTAAATAATTTAAGAAAATATTTCCTATCGACATTTTTTATTTAGTTATTCGGATTTTCAATATATTTTTTACTACTAGTCGAAAGGATTTGGAATTCTGTCATGTCGAGTAAACAGTTTGATTGAGTTGGCCTCTGGATTTTCGTTATGATAATGTCAGCTGTATTGCTCTGAATGATACCGTAGGACAATCGTTGACACATGAAAGCGGCTTGTTTGGTGTCAAATGTGACCCAGTTATACGACAACCGACCTTCACGAATAATGACTTTAATGACGTGGGCAGTGTTGAAGTGACCACAGAAGACAACCATTTAAAGGCGTAAAGTAACTGTACACCCTGGATAGCTTTGAAATGACAGATATGATTAAAACAAACAAAAATTGATCGTATCTTTTATAGAAGAGCCATGTCCACAAAAAATACTCTCGCCACCAAAAACAAAGGAGGGGACGGTGGTTAACGACATGAACTGACGAGCTGGGTATGCCAAGTTCGAATCAAGTCGATTCCATAATATCACTTTCGCTTAGGAATGTTGGCAACCATTATGTAATATTATTCTGCAAGAATGCCGACAACAGAATCAAACTGGTCAACGAAGTTGCACCATTCTAATTCATACGAATTAACTTTCATCAAAATAGAAATAGACAACAAGTTGTAGTAAAAATAAAACGTGTTTCTACTTCGTCAAGAAAATAGACTTAATTTTTATCGTTGAATATTTGCATAAAAAGATTATATATTTCCGCCTCCACATAAATTCACACATATAGCTATCCATAATTCCACAATGCGTTCCACTGTAGCGATTATTCTGCATTTTGTCAAGTCTCATCTTAAACCTAACCCGACGTAGGAATCATAAAAGTAGACCAAGAGCGTGTGTTCGCACTGCGCATAAAATGTTTTTGTTTTTTGCAAAACTCATTTTTCCATTAACAGCGAGGCTTTTTTACGAAATACTTTATTGATTATTCACTATTATCCAGTGTAATCTATTTATTTTGAATTGTTTTCCTCATCTTGATTGTTTTTAGCTTTATAATATTTCAGCCATTGTATACTCCGACTTTCTTGCAAGTGCATTGTGTCGTAGTCGGTAACATTCTGATAATTTCGAATTGAATCTATTATTTAATCTGATCAGGTAGACATCTCTCATTCCGTGTTCCATGACATTTAAATATCTAATATTTCATTTTCTTTGCGGGATGCATGTTTGATGTGGTGTAATGGATCACGTGACAGTTCTAAGTAATCGGCTACACCGGGTTCAAATCCTATTGGAATTTTTATGTCGTCACTGAGTAGTATTCTATCATTTGTGTTTTTCGGACTACTATTCTAATCTTGAATGTCATTCTCACAACGTTTTCGCAAAAGTAACCTCTAACTTTTTTAAGCTGCTTATCGTCGAACTTCGAAATATTCTTGTCGAACTCGGGAATCTATACGAAATTTAGGACTGAAACCTTCATTAAATATATTTATTAATCTAAGAGGATAGATTATTCTTGTTCTGTCAACCATGACCGGGTAGAAGTCTTCAGTAATTTTTATTTTATTCTTAGTATCGCCTGGAGTGAGGATTTAATCATCAGCTTCCAGAAGATTGTGACTTGGAACTGATCGCAAACAACATGTTTATCCGTTGCGCCACGTGTCCATGTAAACCTTTGACCGGCTCGATTCTGCTGTTGGCATTCGTTTTCAAATTTTTTCTAGAAAAGGGTAATGATGAGCGAGACCATGGGATGGTTGACGACGTCAATAGTGAACGTGGTGCCATAGAACCGACGGTATTTGAACTTGGCACACCCAGGTCATAAGTTCACCTCGGTATCCACTTAACTACAGCCACCTACCAGCAATCTTTTATTAAGTTTATAATAAAATTGGTTTCATTTGGTATATCTGTTTTACGGCATATACACTCTATAGGCTGTGTTTAAAGCTAAAGAAACAATAGATATTTCAAACAGCACATTGGATACGAATAGATGAACATAAGTTGCTACCTATAAGTGAGGGAATAGTGTTGGTCATCTCTTTCTCAGTGTTATTAATGCGTAAACACTATAGATCCGATCGAATTTGAACTCGACAAAGAATCCCATGACAAAAAATAAATTATCCAATATATAAACATATACACATACCTACCTTTATATATATGCACCACCTAAATTTAAAATTGACAAAAAATAAAGTTCCCGTGTTGCTTATATATTCTAAAATTCATAATGACCCGTTAATTAGTTTAGGATATTATCTCGTACATATAAATATATTAGTATATACGCGTACCTAACTTTTGTTTTTTTCTTTATTTTATGGATATGGTACGGTTTCGGTGGCACCCATTTGAATGTTAAAGTTTAAAAAATAATAATGTGCGAACGTTATTAACCTTGTCTAACATAAATATTATTGACACTCACGTAAGCACCCTGAACCTTTTAGAAATGTATTACTTCATGTAGTAAGTAGTACATTTTTTAATTTGATGTAGAGTAATTATTTTCTCTATCAAATATTGATACAGAACTTATTAAAACACATTGTGGGCGAAAGTGCGAATTTGGGTTGACACACCCCATAAATGATAGGAATAGAATAATGTGCCCACATTACTAACCGTGTTACCGAGAATATATATTTTTTAAAACTTCATAATAATCGGTTCATTTGTTTAGGAGTTTATTCTGTTATATTGTTATCTACATACGTAAACGTTTCATCGTTACGGAATCGTCAGTGTAGAGAAGAATTATTCACACTAGTCACCGGACTCAAACCCGGAACCAGAGGTATATTACACAGTCAAATTTCAACGGCTACACATACACAGCCGTTGTAAACAACTCAGCAAATCAGCGAGAGATTAATCCGTTGTGAAATCAGCTGTTGTAGAGAGTTCAACTTTTGAAAGGAACATAGCATTATAGCCCCGATGACAGAGCTCAGCCTAGTTTAGGGGGGGGGGGCGACAAATAATTAATTATAAATATTTGTTTTTATCTACATTCGTATACGTTTTATCCTTACGGAATCGTCACACACACACACACACACACATATATATATATATATATATATATATATATATATATATATATATATATATATATATATATATACGTATACCTAACTATATATATATATATATATATATATTAAGCACATAAATGTCAAAAATCTGCAAAAAAAAAGTATGTACCAATGTTACTCACCGTGTTGCCTAGAATATATATTCCAAAATTCATAATGATCCGTTCAATTGTTCATGAGGTTATTGTGTACATAAATAAATATGCTTAATTGTAGTATAGCATAATTTTGTTTAACTACGCACAAAAGTTTATTTACTAGCTCAATAGTGCATAATACAACCAGAGCTCTTAATTTTACATAATATAATATAATCATAGTTTATTAAAAGAAAACATTTTATCTACAACTATGTGTTACTGCCTATTTCGTAAATATATTCATTTACGGTATACACAATTTACCAAACATTCACGGATAGGCTTGATCAGTGAATAACATACTACATTCATGCTGAAAAAAGAAAATGCGTCCAATATTCATTTAATTAATACGTATTTAATTGCTATTTTCCTTTCTTTCTTTCTTTCTTTCTTTCATTCTTTCTTTCTTTTTATCACTCCATTCAAAGAGAAACCGTTCCTTAGACTCTGTTTATGTGTATGTAAGAGTTCATAATACATTATGTTCACCATCTTTGCTATTTTTCTTTTCTGTTAAAATGTTTACATTTGATTTACAAAAAAATACAAAAATCGGAGTCTACGGAATCTTTCTAGGCTTACCCTTTCTTTTGGAGGTAGTGTAGTATATTTTCATTCGTCATTCGTCATTCCTCCTTGGCATTACATACTCTCTTTTAGAAGCATTATATAATATGATGCTTTTTTTGCATGAAAAAGTTCAAAATGCATAATGTTCATTATATTTGTTTTTTCCTTTTCTTTAAAATGTTTATATTTGATTTACATAAAAGTCAAAAATCGAAGTCTACGGAATCCTCTTAGTATATTTTCATTCGTTATGATATATTCCTTCCAAGCATTATCTCCTCTTTTTTAAAGGCAGTATAGAATGTGTTCGTTCCTCCTGGTACATCGTCTCAGGATTACAGTTTCCATTTTTTTTTTTTTGGGGGGTAGTGTACTATCTGTTCTGTTGTCATCATATAATCCTCCCATATATTAATCCCCCCTTTTTAAGGGGGAGCGGGCAGTGTTCGTTCGTTATGATACCCTCCTCTCAGTCATTACCTCCTCATCTTCCTTTGGGGGTCAGTGTAGTATATGTTCGTTCACCATGATATAATCCCCCGAGGCTAACAAAAATATGCGACCGGAAGGTACATATATTTACTAGTAATCAATATAGTTAGTTATTTTTTCCCATATGTTGTTTAGTAATAAATCGTTTGTTTAGTGATATTAATCGTGTAACTTTAGCATCACCAAAAAAGGCCGCATAATATATAACATATATTGTAAAGTAATTATCTTCGGCCAGATTTTTGATCAGCTCTGTTAATGTTAATAATCGTTTGTTTATCTGACTGCTTTTTGACAACAATGTACGGCCCATTTAACTTTGAGGAAAGATTTTAATCGGCATCTTATTTTTAGATGCTTACTTTTCTTTGAAATTTTTAAAAAAATAATTAGAACAAATCATGAAAGATATTTAGAGACGCCGATAGAAATGAAGTCTCTGATGATGAAGACGGGGATAACAAAAACATATTAATAAGAAGACACATACGAGGCCTGTCTAAAAAGTATCCGACCTTAGGCCAGAAAAATATTTCAAATACGTGACGGGGTTTGGACCCTACCCCCTTCAAAGTAGGCTCCTTGTGCTTGCACACACTTAGCCCCCCGATCCATCCATTGCCGGAAACACCTCTGGAAGTCTTCTATTGGAATGGTGTTCATCTCCGCCGTCGCATGAGATTCAGCAGGTGTTTGGAGAAGATGCTATGTGTAACACAAATTAAGGAGTGGTTCAACCGATTAAACAAAATGGTCGCATATCAGCAGAGAGTGACTAGCGTTTTGGCTGGCCCCAAACTGCTCGGAGTGCAGTTGTTGTTGAGAGGATGCGAAAAAAAGAGATAATGCGTAACTCGACGGCGGAGATGAACACAATTCCAAAAGAAGACTTCCAGAGGTGTTTCCGGCAGTGGATGGATCGGTGGGATAAGTGTGTGCAAGCATAACGGGCCTACTTTTAAGGGGATTAGGGTCCCAACCCCGCCACGTATTTGAAATATTTTTTCTGGCCTAAGGTCGGATCATTTTTAGACAGGCCTCGTAAATACCCTAAAAAATTGAATTTAAAAAAAATATTTCCTGAGGCATGAAAAGATGTGTCATAAACGAGTGCACTGATAGCGTCAGATTATTGAACTCTGTTTATTGAACGTTTTACTTAAACAATCGCCTACGTCAGGTTAGAGGTCATGACTATTGGCACAACAATTACATTTTATATCACAATCATGCTTATATACTAACAGTGCCAATTCATGTACAGTGCGAAATAAATCGTTTCTTCTGATTGGTCTGTAAACTAATAAAGGGAAGTTTAATTAATACATTAAAAAGATGAACGTAAACAAAGTGTGAGGGGGTAATAGTCGTTAATTTAATCTCTCTCTCTCTCTCTTTGTTGTTATGTAGTAAAGTCGGATATTTAAACTACGACTCATTATCTATTGTCCAAATCAACGCTCTTGATTCACCGCCGAAAGGATGTGACGTCATATCACTAAGCCGAAATAAATCTTTCGTTTTGATTGGCTATAGTAAAATAATAAGGGAAGTTCAAATAGAAAATAAGACACAATACAACACAGAAAAATAATATAAATGAATTATTTTTTTTATTTCAATTTTATTAGTAAAAAGTATTTCATTTTTAAATATTGATTAGAAGGTCACGGATTAACTAAAACACCGTGTACTCAACGTAATATACTTTCCGTTAGATGAAGTAACAAATAAAATTTCCAGTCCACAGAGTAAGTAAAGTATTACAATCTCATTTATCAGTCTTTTACGAGGAATAAATAGTGGTATTAATTGAATACTAGCGGGACTATTGGAACTTTTGAAAAACATGCAACTAGCATAAGTTTCGAAACATTTTCAATTATTTCCAATGGCGCAACCGTTAGCGACATGTATTTTTGACTTCGGCCCGACTGGTTTATAGTTCGATCCCAACCAACCTCTAAGATTTTTTTCTACATTTCGAGGGGAAGGGGTAGAAATAATACATTTTTTTTATCACCTGGTTAAAAAGTACTTTTTTGTGTTCCTCAAAACTTAAAACTATCTTTTGTTTTTTATTTTGGTGTTTTTAAGGCCATTGTCTATTTAATTACCCTACTTTTTAAGCAGTTAACGTATCATTGGTATTTCTTAAAACGTGAAAACCATTTATTTCGTTTTTGGTTGTAGAGAGGGCCAGTATTATTATTATTTTTTTTTTTGAACGGATGGCATATCAACCTTTTTTAGTAGATATGCGCAGTGTCCATCGTACACGAATTACTATTTTAACAAATTATTTCACTCTTATCCAGAAGGAGGGGGTCTCATAATAAAGCAAGCGTAACTTACTAACAAATAGAGGGTGCTTTGTTACATTAGGACCCGTACTAAAAACATCATTTCGTGTAATTTACACGGGTTCCGCTAGTTTACCATTAATTAAACATTACTCTTGAAGTAATAAATGCTTGTAATGCTTAATGATATTAAGACTACCATTATCTTTCTTATTCCATAATAATAGTTGTAATTGTCATCTAATAATTCTTATTCCATAATAATAGTCGTAATTGTCATCTAATAATTCTTATTTCATAATAATAATTGTAATTGCCATCTAATAATTCTTATTCCATAATAATAGTTGTAATTGTCATCTAAATATTTTTTAAATACATAGAACAAATGTTTCACTTATTTACTTATTTATTTAAAGTTATAACAATTTAAATCTTTTTATAAAAATAAATATTTTTTTTACTCAACATGAAAATAATTTTCAGTAAATATTTTAAAAAAAATCAACAAGAACATTTCAACTGTTTTATTTATTGATTGTAAAAATGTAAATAATCTTAAAATAAATATTTACTTTGTTCTCAGAATAAAAATAATTATCAGCTAAAATAATAATAGACACTTTTAAAATAGATTTATTTACAAGTACAACAATTACGAGGTTAATTAAAATTTAATTAAAATCAAAATAATGGAAAGAGGATGTTTATGAAACTGGTTAAGTAAACGGGACAACATAATTCTATTTTGGAAAAATTCATTTTAAAATTATGTTAGACGTCTTTAATTTACCAAATAACACTAAAACATAGAGTGACGGATGAAATGCTAGTTTCTGATGAAAAGCAATCTAATCATCATGGCTTCAAATATTATTGGCATAACTCAGAAACACCGAACATGGAGTGAAGAATGAGGTGCTAGTTTCGGACGAAAATACATTTAACCTAGATAGTTTTCAAAGTGATACATGAACTGTTGCTTACTACGTTCGTCGTCTTCAAATTAGATAATACTACGAAACATGGAGTGACGAATGAGGTGCTAGTTTCGGACGAAAATAAATTTAACCCGGATGGTTTTCAAAGTTCTATATGAACTGTTGTCTACTACGTTCGTCGTCTTCAAATTAGAAAATACTACGAAACATGGAGTGACGAATGAGGTGCTAGTTTCGGACAGAAATAAATTTAACCTGGATAGTTTTCAAAGTTGTATATGAACTGTTGTCTACTACGTTGGTCGTCTTCAAATTAAAAAAATACTACGAAACATGGAGTGAAGAATGAGGTGCTGGTTTCGGACAAAATAAATTTAACCTAGATAGTATCAAAGTTGTATATGAACTGTTGTCTACTACGTTCGTCGTTTTCAAATTAAAAAAATACTACGAAACATGGAGTGAAGAATGAGGTGCTAGTTTCGGACAAAATAAATTTAACCTAGATAGTTTTCAAAGTTGTATATGAACTGATGTCTACTACGTTCGTCGTCTTCAAATTAAAAAATACTACGAAACATGGAGTGAAGAATGAGGTGCTGGTTTCGGATAAAATAAATTTAACCTAGATAGTATCAAAGTTGTATATGAACTGATGTCTACTACGTTCGTCGTCTTCAAATTAGAAAATACTACGAAACATGGAGTGAAGAATGAGGTTCAAGTTTATAATGAAAATAAATTTACCCTGGATGAACTCCAATATTATAGGCATCACTCAGACATACTACCTAAATTGTTGTCAACCAGTAGAGTGCAACAAAGTATTTCTAACTAAATAGGCTCCGCACTGTCTGCCAAGCTTCAGTTCTAGTCGCATCGCTGCAGTATTGCATCCTTGTGCTTGTTTTATAAGAACATTCCCGGAATATGCTCCGATAAACTTACTGCATTTGTGCCCCATCAACGTAAATATCCCCGACCTACCCACTTGTAGAAATATGCCACCCTTTTACTGTAGAAATCTCTAGATGCAGGGAGATTTTCTACCCTGAAATCTTCTTTCCTCAGCCCGCTTGCCTTCAGAATTCCCTTCCTGTTCATTGTTTCCTCAACCGTACCAAGATGCAGAAATGTAAATTCAATGTGAACAAACATTCCCCCAGGTTTCCTCTTTAAATCTGACCCTATCACAATAGCCGCATACTCATCAGTGGTAATATGCCTTGTTTGGGGTGAATTAAAAGTAGAAAAGTAATAGAGTAACATTAATAGAACTTTATTTTTCTTTTATTGATTTTCCAACCAGGTGAACGCTAATGAATGAATCGCCACATGCGCGAAGACGCAAGCAAACAACAAACGGAAACTTTTTGGGGCGTCCATATTTTCCTTAAGGTATTTCATTTCTAAATTTTAATGGTTACTTTATCTTTTTCATTCTGCTCCTGATTTCATGGTATAATGGTTTCACAACAGATCCCCTCGGCTCAAGTTACGAAGTCTGAATGAACTAACAAACCCTGTAAACGGTGAAGGATTGTTTATTGGCATTAAGAAGGACATGACCAAACGTTCGCGAAAGAACAGATGCTTTTACATAATCCTGACACCACAAAAATGTTTGCTTTTTTTAATGGAAATCGCTCCAGACAAGGCATGAAGCCACTTGACGTAAGGAGCTAAATAAAATACTACTTGGTCAAAAACTAGCCAACGATAAGTGTTAGATGGATAGATTCCGACCCAGAAAACATCGCCCATGGAATGTGAGAACTAAAGGACAACAGTATGGAAGCAGGAGTTACGAGGTTGCCGAAAGTAAACCTAAGTGTCACTTTATACACTCCTTTTACGGTGCTGACTTCGATATCTCCTTCGATAGACTACCAAAATAAACAACAATATTAACATTCTTTTTACTTTTATTCATCTGAAACAAGCCACATTGCCATTGAGACGTAAAGGACTACTGTGGATAAGGGGTCATACCCACAGAGGCATCCTAAGTGGAGAGTTGTGCAACACGATGTTAATTCACATTACATTTAAATTACTGCATGTTGATACAGTCAATGAAACAAGGAGCAGAAAGGGAATTCCACTGGCTAGAAATTCGAGGAAAGAAGTTATTAGAGTAGAAAGCCTTCCGTCATCTGGAGACCCTCGCAGTAAAGGGTGGGATTTTGCTGATTGTCGGGTTAGTCGGGATTATTTACGTTGAGAGAGAACCAGTGCTGCAAGTTCGTCGGAGCACATTCCATTAAGTACTTGTAAAATAAGCTCAGGTATGCAACATGGCGGCGATCGGACATGGGCTGGAGCTTGGTAAACAGTTAGGTACCTATTAGATTCCCGGCTTTTTTTTTACCCTGTCCAAGAAGGAGAGATTAGTGGTTGATGCACCAGATCAGATGTGATGCGAATGGTTGCTTTGTAGATATATAGGATACTGGCAGGTGTTAGAAGCTTTGTTAGCACGGTAGAGGGTGCCCAGCTTCCTTGCAGCAACCTTAGCAATGTCTTCTATGTATTTGTTCTAATTCATGTTGCCTGTGAATGTTAGGCCGAGTATTGTGAATGATGGACTCTCGCGTAGGGTTCTATTAGCCATGGCAATCGCTGGATATACTCACATCTCGAAGTATTCTTCATACCACCAGCAAACCAACCCAAATGTAATTTCCCTGTTATCATACTTCATATAAATAAACTAAATTTCTTCCTCCAAATTGTATAAAGCAAGAAATCTCGGCTTTGCACGAGATTTAATGAGGTACTCTATGTCTCCCTGCCCAAAGCTCATAACACCATGTTTCATTTGATGTATTTTTCTTCACATTCGATATTTTTTTAAAAGATTGGACGTAAATCCCAAGTATGTAGGCAGCATTGATCGATTGGACTAGATGTAGAATCTTAGTTCCTAACAGCAAACAATAATGCAGCCCTCGATTTAGTTCGATTCCACTTGTATCCCGGGCTAATACCTCTGGTGTTGGTTGCTGTAGCATTAACGATTTAGTTACAATAAAACAAAAGTATTTCACTGATTAGGGGTCTATACCTCTTTGCTTCTGAATTGAGTATGGAAAGTCGGGGTTAAGGTCTATTTCAATGGACGTGAAGCGTTTTTCTTTTCTGGGCGGAAAAAAGCAATTCTCTCAGGATGACGAACAACGGTAACTTTCTCTGAAAAATAAAACTCCTACAAGCTCAACGCAAAACTGATTAAATTCGCGATTGCTGCACCTTATATTACGTAGCACGGTAACTTGACGTTATTCGTCCATATTGTATTTACCGTACTCAAAAACCAATGTCATTGGTTATTTACTCATTGGAATCCGCTCCCTCGGGCGGGGTTTCTCTTACCAATCACTATATATATATATATATATATATATATATATATATATATATATATATAGAGAGAGAGAGAGAGAGAGAGAGAGAAGGTCAGGCAAATGAATTGGCAATAGGAAATTACTAGGAATAATGATGCAACTTAAAAACCCGACCGGAAAAGTACTGTTATGAATATTCACCGTTGTTTATTTCCATCGATTCATCCCGAGCCGGCATGAGAAAACCAAGATGACGAATCGGTTCACTGCTTGCATTACAATATACAGCATACCATAACCGAAAAAATATCTGCAGGTTTATAACAATAAGCTAATTTGTTGTGTGATCAGAATAAATATCAACAAAGAGAAATGATTACACCTTGAGTACACCGTTGTTTCATCCGTCCAGTATAAGACGGAGATCGATCATCGATTTGGGCTGCAAGATCCGCTTTTGCACGCCTCCAGTGTTCATTATAGGGGGCGTAGAGATATTGAAATACTAACAAAATGGAGTATGTACCTATCTGTTGTCTAATCGATCCTACTCTATGACTGTCAGACATTGTCAATAAGGATGACTGATCGAAGAAAGTTGGAAGTTATTTACAATGACTGCCTCCGCCGCATCTTAAATTGCCAGCGAGCTGACCATGTCTTAGGTGCTGTTCTTCGCCAACACCTTAGTCCTAAGCCTCTACCATATGCCCTGCTGCAGCGACGTTTTCGATGGTTTGGGCATGCAGCTCGTCGCCCGGAGGGAGAGCTAATTTGCGATGTGATCCTCCCTACCTTCCTGCCTGTGTGGCGCAAGCGTGTCGGTGGACAGCATAGGTCGTGGACAACAACCATCAAGGAGGACTTGGGTGAACACTCAGGTCCACAGGTGGTTGACCTTCGACAGTAGAATCGCGATTGGCTAGCCATTTCGTGCAACCTTGCAGTAACCACTGTTAATGGGCCGCCACGATCCGAGATTTAGTGCAAACCAGGGAAGAAGTCAACTAAGCATCAACAGCAGCAGCAGCAGCAGCAGCAGCAGCAACAACAACGACAACGACAACGACAACATCAACAACTACAACACCACCACCACCACCACCACGACGACGATGACGACAACAAAGCACTTATTTATGAAAACAAGATTTATTTAGTTACGGATGTCTCAAACAGAATTTTTTTTCATCTCTCATGAACACAGCCCATTTTTATAATTCAAAACTGATAGTGACAATTGTGATATAGCCGTATAATATAAAATATATTTAAAGAAGCTATGCTAAGACAGATCTCTGTAAATGCGTTATAGAATAAAAAACAAACAAACAAACTGTGTCTCAAAGAAGCCAGTAGCAGAAGGGACACAGGAATTACTCCGAAAAGAAACACCAAAATATGACCTTTAGAATATGCGGATATAACATTGGCACTGTTAATTTAGTATTATTAGACTGTGATAGCGTTCGGGAAGGATCAAGAATCATACAAGGTTATAGGTTATTAGGATCTTCTGTACTTAAAGAAATCCGTTTATATAATGTGCAATATTCTAGAATATATTTTTCCTGAAATTCGAACCTGCTTCGCTGATATCATTTATCTTATTGTTCGACAATCCCGTGCTTCCACTGAATGGCACAAACAGATTAGAATTGATGTTTCTGTCCACCAAAATAGGCATGAAGAAAGAGAAACATGAAGCGAGCTAATGGTAAATGAGGAATATCGTTCCACTTTCCGCAAAATGAAAGCCGGTCTATCAATCTCAAAATACTGGGCAAGTCAGCGAGCCTTTTTCCCTATGCGCTCAGTGCCTGCACGTAAACAAATTTATTTCTATTCTACACATGGGATTGGGCAAAATGTCAATTATTTGTTGTTTTTTTTCCTCGCTATTTCTATTTCTGAGAGGCAAATATTTTATCTAAAAAAACATCTTCATGCTTCTTCAATGATCATTGCCCGTTTTGTTGTCTTCCCATGACCGAAGAAACACTAAGAACTTTGAAACTGATTTACATATAAAATGCTTCATAGAGCACACACAATTGTTCGGGGAATATTTGATGGATAAGCGTATTAGGAACGAAATAAAGAAACAACTAAAACAGGTGTTATCTTCCTCTTGTCTCTACAACTTAGAAAGAACCTTTTTATTTAACATCTGTCTTGCTATGTAATTTTGAATACGCTTCAGTTAAGAATTCTTTCTATGCTGAATGTAACAAATATCTCGCTGTGTTTTGTTGACACGCTGTAAGTAGCTCACCTTGTTGTTGACTACGAGTGCTGTAATAGTAATTCTAGTAGGCTGGATTATGCAGATTTCAAAACAGCTTTGATTATTAAATTACACATACATAACCTTATATATATGCACCTCGTAAATGTTAAAATTCACAAAAAAATAATGTGTCTATCTTATAAACCGTATTGCCTAGAATATATTCAAGCATTCATAATAAACTGTTTGTTAACTTAGTATATTATGATGTACACACCCACACACATACACACACATGTATATATATATATATATATATATATATATATATATATATATATATATATATATATATATATATATATATACTATTGAATAATTTTTTAACATCTTACCTACGTACGACGTCGTTTCGAGCTTATTACTCTCATTAGCACAAGGAAGTAACAATCTCAAACGGTCATAAGGTGTGAACCTGGTTCACAGAGACACTTTGAATCTGTAAGCGTTCACCTAGTCCCATTAGGCAATATATATATATACATAAATATATACACATAGCTTGCTTATATATATATATATATATATATATATATATATATATATATATATATATATTCACATACCAAAATTTCTATCTATCTATCTATCTATCTCTCTCTCACTCTCTCTCTCTCTCTCTCTCTCTCTCTATATATATATATATATATATATATATATATATATATATATATGAACCTGGTTCACAGAGACACTTTGAATCTGTAAGCGTTCACCTAGTCCCATTAGGCAATATATATACAAAAATATATACACATAGCTTACTTATATATATATATATATATATATATATATATATATATATATATATATTCACATACCAAAATTTCTATCTATCTATCTATCTATCTATCTATCTCTCTCTATATACATATATATATGTATATATATATATATATATATATATATATATATACATATATATCGAATTTAAATCCATATACACTTGTATATATTCTATTCCATTATATTCTATTCTATGAATTCCATATCGCATAATTTATATTGTGAATCGCTTTCCCCATTACAAAGAAGAAAGCAAAACACTTTTTTTCAAAACCTTTTTCTCAATGTTTGAGACATTTTTATATCTGATCTCATTAAGGCACGTCAAACCCACGTGCGTACATTTCAGATGTTAATCAGAAGTGATTTTTACATTTTACTTGATGAGAGAAAAAAAGAAAGGGATAACATTTCATTTCCAAAAAGCATAGAAGACATTACATGGTGAAATAAACAGGAAGTGAGATAAAAAAACAAAAAAAAAAACAAAGAGAAACGAAAGTCAAATAATTCATACGCCATTACCAAAGGGGTGATAGGGAGAGGAGAACATATGAAAAGAGCGTGATGAGCGAGATATTCAACAGAGTCACGTGACGCATTTATACGACTTCCGGTGGCACTCGCTTGCTATTACGCATGTCAGCAGATGAGTGATGCCTCAATACCATGGAATCGGATTTAATAATCCAAAATTGAATTTATAAGAAATAACACTTATTTTTTAAGGTTTATACTTTAAGTGATTTCTTAATGAGTAAATAAGCACATTTAACGTTTTGTTGGCATACTACGTATGAACTATTAAAAACAAAATCACACACACACACACACACACACACACACACACACATATATATATATATATATAAAGATTAGGTTAAGGAGAAAAAGTCTACTTGGTGACGGCTTCCGGTTTTTAAATCGGAAATTGACATGCGGTGTATATCAAAAAGTAGTCGCTGATAATTTTATACCACATTTTAATTTCACTAGTTTGTAAAGGTTTCATGAAGAGAGTTAACCAAGTCCGAGTGGCAATGTCATAAAACCACACGTAATCGTCTAAAGAGGTAAAACGCCCGCTAACAAATAAGTTTGATTTAGTTATTTGTAATAAAACAACATACCTTTATAAAAAAATGTTTGATTTTATTATTATAAAACAACATACCTTTATAAAAAAAAGTTTGATTTAGTTATTTGTAATAAAACAACATACCTTTATAAAAAAATGTTTTATTTTATTATTATAAAACAACATACCTTTATAAAAAAAATGTCTGATTTTATTATTATAAAACAACATACCTTTATAAAACAAAGTTTGATTTAGTTATTTTTAATAAAACAACATACCTTTATAAAAAAATGTTTGATTTTATTATTATAAAACAACATACCTTTATAAAAAAAAGTTTGATTTAGTTATTTGTAATAAAACAACATACCTTTATAAAAAAATGTTTGATTTTATTATTATAAAACAACATACCTTTATAAAAAAATGTTTGATTTAGTTATTTGTAATAAAACAACATACCTTTATAAAAAAATGTTTGATTTTATTATTATAAAACAACATACCTTTATAAAAAAATGTTTGATTTTATTATTATAAAACAACATACCTTTATAAAAAAAAGTTTGATTTAGTTATTTGTAATAAAACAACATACCTTTATAAAAAAATGTTTGATTTTATTATTATAAAACAACATACCTTTATAAAAAAATGTTTGATTTTATTATTATAAAACAACATACCTTTATAAAACAAAGTTTGATTTAGTTATTTGTAATAAAACAACATACCTTTATAAAAAATGTTTGATTTTATTATTATAAAACAACATACCTTTATAAAAAAAAGTTTGATTTAGTTATTTGTAATAAAACAACATACCTTTATAAAAAAATGTTTGATTTTATTATTATAAAACAAC
>OY744522.1:178180308-178275308 GCA_963556195.1 Sepiola atlantica | reverse complement strand
TTCCGGTTTTCAACGTTGCATTGCTCCTGCCTCGGAATTCTCACCTTCAAATATTGTTTTATTTATTCACATACATATATGTGTCGTCTTAATAAGATTCATCAGTGTGGCTAGGAAAGGCGATATCAACGGGCACTGGTTTCGAATGTATACTAATCGTCAGAGGAAAATAGATGAGTGGTGTAGTATGTGGGAATCAGAAGCAGGCGAACTCCATAAAGACCACCAAACTGCATAGATTGGAATTTTTATACTTACTTACCTTTTACAATTACTTAGTTTTACGTTGTTTAAAAAATACTGAGCGATTTTCCTACTCATGTTTAAAAAGTTGATTTAGATTGCCAATTTACGGTGTTTTACAGGAAATTTCTGATGCGCACATTTCCAATGATTTATTTCAGAATATAATTTCGAACCATATAAGAAGTTAATTACGAACATGACGAAAGAAGCAATGCGTATACTTTTCTTACATAGGTTCAAACTCAGTGATATTGCTTCCCAAACAGTATTGAATATTAATAGAACATCCGGCGGAGGGTGTACAAGTGACCGGACAGTAAAAGTGTGCTTTCAGAAAATACGTAGTTATAATGAGATTGTTTAATATGAAAAAGACGCCCAGGCACTCTTCTCAATGGACGTTGGAAAGTAGTCGTCAAACTTAGAGGTACTTAATGGCTTTTACTTTAACTGTGTCTGAACATCTATGTACAAAATTGGTTTAAATTTCGATAAAATGGTCCTGCATGAGCTCATACAATAACGGTTTGTTTCTAGAAATTGCTCATTATTTTCTAAATAACATAATATATATCTACGTCCTACTTAAATAAATAGATAGATATATATACTATCTATCTATCTATACTTATTTATTTTGGTACAGAATAATTAGTACAACATTCGTACCGTCGGTTTCAAGCACGGAAGGACTTAGCCATCCGGCTCTCTTCAGCTTCTGTTGTAATCTGTTTTTGGTACGAACGTTGTACTAATTTTTCTGTACCAACATAAATAAACATTACGCTCTTAATTCTTAATTTTTAACTTTCATTCATAATTAATCGAGCACTCTGCTGGGATTTTTTCTGCTATATTACAAAGAAGTTATATATATATATATATATATATATATATATATATATATATATATATGTTTATCAACGTTTCGTCTTTATTTCAAGAATTTCTCAAGGTGATTGATTTAAAGAAATAACATACAAGTAAAATATTTTTGAATAATTGGTTCGTTTGTGACGTGAAAAGAATTGTTTTTTCAAACAAAACAGTCGTTAGAATTAAAAATAATGTGGTGCAGTTATGACGTCAAAATGCTAAGACAACACACCAACCTAAAAAACAATGTAAGTGCAGATTTCGAGTTTTAGAAAAGTGGGGTGTGGCAAGTTATAAGTGAACACCTCAAAATAATTGCTACGTTATAAGTGAACATCTCAAAATAATTGCTACGTTATAAGTGAACACCTCAAAATAATTGCTACGTTATAAGTGAACATCTCAAAATAATTGCCGCCACGTTACACATCTTGTTTGGTGCCATTAAACAATATAATGACTACGTTATCTATCTATCTATCTATCTATCTATCTATCTATCTATCTATCTATCTCTCTCTTTATCTATATATATATATATATATATATATATATATATATATATATATATATATATATATATATCTACCAAGCATTTTTTGTCTTTGTTTATATATATATATATATATATATATATATATATATATATATATATATATTATAATCATGCGACCAGTTTGAACAGTTATCTCCACACTGAAGATTTAGTAAGGATGAAACGCATACATATGTAGATAATAATCTAATATTTATAAGTAAATAATTATTTATAGCCTCCTTTCGACCGGCCCTATAAAAGAAATAATATAAGCCGTCTAATCTAAGCTAAAATGCCGGTTACTGTCTACCTTATTTGTAGAACGCTGACTATCCGCCTGAATTGACATAATAGGGGTTATTTCTGTACACGTCGCATAGCGGCTTTAATTGGCCTTACCGTTTAGAGCGCTCAGATTTGAATTAAAGGTGACTCTTGTTTAGACAGTTATTTCCACACTGGAAATAGCACACACACAACACATAAACGCATGTGAATAATTAAATATTTATTATTAAAGTAATTATATACATATACATATATATATATATATATATATATATATATATATATATATATATATATATATATATATATCCACATAAGGAAGCCCTAGACCGGAATTCTGTCCTCTTCCTGCCGTTCACTTGGCAACATCCGAGTTCAGGATTCGAAACCCGGGTCGGCAACGATCACAGAACATGCAAGCTACGGATACAAGTAACTTGAGTTTCGAACTTTGAGTTTGGATGCGTCATATTCGAGAGTCGTAATGCGGTCGAAAATTGCCACTAGAACTTCATATCTGTGACTGTCATGATGTGTGTAGGCTGCTGTTTTATGCCCGATTGTGGAGAAACAATTATATAATACACACACACACACACACACACACACACACACATATATATATATATATATGTGTGTGTGTGTAGGTACAAAGTTTTAATAAACAGTGAAATAATGTTAGACACACTGCTATTATCTATAATGAGGATTTTTCTTAATGATTTATATTATAAAAGAGGAAAAAGAAACACGAGAAGGGGAACAAAGATGAATACTTCGTAACTTTTTCTTCTTTCTCTATGAGAATTTTTTCCTTTTCCAAACGAGTATTGAGCAAAAAAGATTAAAAAAAAAAAAAAAAAAAAATTACGTAGACGTCTTTCAGTCGACACTTTTCAAGGTATATATTACCTTGAAAAGTGTCGACTGAAATATATAATAGTTTTTATAGTTAATTTCAAAATAGCCAAATTATTTTTCAATTATTTCAAAGTCAATTTATATAATAAATAAAATAAGATTCTGTTTAATAATTTTCCATTGCAAAACAATGGAAACTAAAACGACTTTCCGTCAGAAAGAATATCATGAAAAATACTTAGATTTTAACAAAAATAAATTATGTTTGTCACATTTTTGATGAAGAAAGTACATTTTAAAACTATTTTTTACCATCCAAGTCTGCACAATTCACAACAAAGAGTAATACCGTTAATATAGGTATATATGCATGTGTCTGTGAGTTTGTTAAATTCACTCATAGATAATGATAAAAGTTCCGAAAAAGTTTCATTTGTTAAGTTGAACAAGGAATACACTTTACCAAAACTGACTCAACTGGATAAAGTGCCCTTTCGTTCTTTCTACTCCGTCGTAAATCTTTCTATTCTTACATTCTGGACGTAAATTGTGGCGCATTCACAATCGATTACCATCGAATGAGATTCACCTGGGAAATCGTATGAGAGTGGTAGCGGAATTCTAATCACCGAGAACCTTCTATTTTGCCTGCAGAACTCCAGACACATCTGTGTCATTATTTATCTTATTTTATTCGCCTAACCTACCGTCCGGCCTTTTCCGGGTGACTGGTTTATGTACAATCTCTTCTTACTCTATTTTGATATTATGTATATTCATTAGATTTAAGTAAGTAATAAAAAAATGATATACATAAATAATTGTATACAATTTTCACATCTAATTACAAACGTGAAAATATGTTGTTTTGTTAATTTTCATGTGTTAATTTGAATTTACAAACGGTTTTTCACTTTTCACACCAAGAGTTTTTAAATTTCTTTCACGTGCCATGTTTTTATTATAGAGTCATATTACGATAGGATTATTTTATACAAGACTTACTGTGTTACATTATGTATGGCCATATTCCAACTAGTATGAATTTTAGAAGGTTGGGTTAGTGCAGGTTAAGTTGACATAAACCTTTGAAAATGAATCAATCCCCACGAAATAATAAATAGACAAGATGGACCGAAGTTTAAAAGAATAGGGCATGGAGTCAATAAAGATAAGACACAAAGGCAGATTAGCCGAGATGACAGTGACGTCAGTGTTTTGTCGTTGACAAATAAACGAAGGTTTTTCGAGTCAGTTTTCATGGCAGTTTAATCAAGACGGACCTGAAATAATTATGCTTTACAACTGTGAAACAGTCAAAACTCGCCTAAGGCGAAAATGCTATCCCCAAAATGTCTGTTTGTCGAGTCACGCATTGTTTCCCAAACTTCTGCAAGGTATAGAAGAGATAACCAATTAAGATAAATGGTCTCTCTCTGAATACATATCCCTCTCCAGAATAAAAATAAATACTACTGAAATGCCGAAAGAAAGTCGTCGATACCTTCTTTTATAGGAAGCTTGATTATCTAGCTACACTGATGACGATCACAGCTACGACAACACGCGGAGCAAAAAAATGAAGAGGTGTGGTTAGCAAAGTATGACTTACCCCAGCCAGGAATGGATTCATAAAGAAACAGAACCTGAGTGAAATGGCTAGTTATAGCAAAGACCTCCCATTACTTCCTGATCTCTCTGGCAGAAGAGCTCACTGCTCATTTGCATGTTCATTTGCATGGGTGCAATGTCACTGGCAATAAAAGGGGAATGTTTTGAAGGAAGTGAGGGACTATGAGTTGGTGATTTGAGTTGGTGACTACGTTGGTTCGATAATAAATAAATTAATAAGATTATAAGCTATAATATACAAAACATAACCTCGTCAATCTGTATATGATACTAAAACTGTTATCATATTATTTGCTTGCATTGGATGTAACAGAATGGAGAATGAACACTACAGGTGTCAGGATGATGGGGGTAGATTAAAACGGAATAGTAGTTGTAGCAGTAACGTAAGAGAAGAGTAAGAGGATGCCTTATATAAATAAATATAAGTAAATATAGAAGACAATGGTTATTGTCGGAGGAGAGAAATAGAGTATAGTTGCAACAGCGAAAGATGTGACTAAGAAGATTGCATAAATGAATAAATGAGAGGAATAATTGTTCAAACGGGCATTTTTCTGGTCAGTCATTATAGCAACAAGGGTTTTATTTGAAGAAGTAAATCATTTGTTATTAAGCAGCAGCAGCAGCTTTTGAAACACTGTGTTTATTTTTTGTCGTAACTGAAATATTTGAAGTTTATTTGTGAAATATATTAAATTTCCGTTTAATTGAAACAAAATGGTGTGGTTGCTGGATGAAAAACTGTTCGGAGAGATATCATTTGGCAGAGCAAGACCGTGGTAACATTTTGTTGCGATAAAGAGTACGGACACGAGGAAATCAGGAGAAAGAAAAATATAATTACAAGAGGTAACTTCGATGAAGAAATAAAAGGCGTAGCGAACCACGGCAGTCAACCCAGCGATGAAAGAGAAGAGAAAATGGCAGAAAAAAGGGTTAATTCACGTTTTAACGTTGAAATCGACAGTTGGAAAATAGTCACTTGTCGCATGAAAAAAAAGGATGCACGCCGACACACACATACGCGTAAATGATTTTAAGGGTGTACATGTAGAATTATATGAACGCAAACACATATAAAGAACGCTTACAAAATGTAAAATACGCGAGAACGGCGTAAGGAGAAAATACTAATGTGAACAAGCATCTCGCTGCACAGCTCCCAATTTAGGATGACCCCCTAAACTTTCACCTTACGTCTCAGTAGCCCCTTACGTCTACAGGGGCGAACTAAGTTTTTAAAAATAAAAAAGTTTTAAAGACTTTAAGTAACGTTTTTAACGTTTCACATCGGAATAACTGTCTGGATGGAATGTACAACTTTTTACTCACTATTTTAAATAACATAACAGCTATTTAGATTGCTCATGATACCGAGTAGAACACTTTTGCAACACTTTCATATGTCTTTACCAAGATTAAAATCAATACATATTTATTTCTATGTATCTGAAGATAAAGTTTTTTTTCTATGTATATAAAATGGAGTTAGTTTTCCCCCTTCGAAATTAGTTAGAGTAAGAAAACAAATGATGCATCAAACACATCGAAAATCAACACTACCTATACACCCTTTCCTCGACCGTGTTTCCAACAACTTATAAATATTTTAAATATATTACATTAATTCCTATTATTTATCCCATACGACTAACTCTCCTACTTGTATGCTCCAAAGAGAGGGTAGCACGCTAATTTCTCTCTATTAATTATTAACACTTACACTCCTCAAACACCGTTTTGCGAATATTTCACGAGAAAATGGTAAGCACTTTCACCGCTTCAGAATTTGTAAAGCAGCCAATCAGCGATCAGCGATCAGCGATCAGCTTACATAGGCATGAAACGAATTTCAGCCCGACCGCCTCGTGCATTGCCCGTAGTGAGTAATTTACAAACGTCCCTTATAAACTTACTACACTAAATAAATTCTCTTATTAATAACATTCAACACCCACTTCACAACATCACATCCATTGCCAAAACACACAATTTCCTTACACATTTTGCACACTGAAACCGTACATAAATGATTAACACCAAAATAATATTTCGATAAACGAACGAACGATTTATTACCCATTTAACAGATAAGTATTTTTTCCTTTTTACAACCCTGATCGATCATAGCATATCATAAACAATTACTGATTCAATGTGTTTCACGTAATTTTACCTTTTTAAGTGAAAAGTACCTTAAATCCATATTCCTATTTCTAATAATCCTTCCTTAACACTGTGTACGAACGAGGACAACAAAGTCTAAAAGACAAATGAGATTTGTGTTTTGTAATTTCTTTTTTACTTTCTTTCACACGAGGGCAACTTAGACATCGGGTCTGTTACTAATGTGGGGAAAACCAAGCTAGATAAATACGGATACTGGATTTAGACATAAATGAAAATTGCATAAGTCAATACTATTATATTTTGTTTTTGAAAAGGAAAATTATATTCTCGAAAGCTAAGATTAAAATACATTTTATTTATTTTACACCACCATTGTTATGGTTTTTTCAAAAACAAAAAATAATACTATTACGAAACAATGGTTTAAAAAATATGTCTAAATACTTTTTTTGATTCAAAATGGCGCAACCTCGCCTGCGGACATACTTAAGCGTGACAGACCAACGGAATTTCTATTTTGTAGATTGCAAATTTAGGCACGACAGATCAACGAACATGTTATTTCAATCTTAAACTTGACAGACTAACGAAAATGCTATTTCAAACTTAACCGTGTGTTATTAACTTACTAGGTGTTTCCACACGAGCCATTATCAGTGATCTCTTACTGGCAGCAATACGTGGTTTTCCCTGGATACTGAATGACAATAAATATCCCCAGATGTTTAGTACACTCCGCTTTTTTCAATAGCTGCTGTAAATCACTTTGTGTTCTTTCAACAGCTGTTTACCATTTATTTCTTGCTAATAACAGACGTTGGCTTCTTATGAGGTAGTGTTGGATTATGGTATTTGTTTCATATCTATCCTGGAAGTTTCAGTTCCTTTGGTTTTGTGTGTAATAGTTTTCTATGTTTCTTGTTGTATTTATGCATCGTTATTCTATTTCAGTTTATCTATGATTAGTCGATGTAATCTGGTTATGTGATTTAGTTTCTGCTCTCACTCTTCTTCTTCTTCTTCTTCTTTCTCTTCTTTCATTTCTTCTTCTTCTTCTTCTTCTTCCTCTTCTTCTTCTTATTATTATTACTATTATCCTACTCAGTGTTTTCACACAGGTCAGTGATTGGTGTTTCCTGGAGTCTAAGTGAAAACAAGTCTGCTCAGATTACCAGCACTCTCCACCCCTTTTCAATAATCAATGCAAAACACTTTTCATTATCGCAACACCCATTTACCATTGATTTATCGCTAGCAACGACCGTTGGTCTTCTTTGGAATTTGAGTGGCACTAAGCCTCCCCAAGATTCCAGTATCATCATCATCATCATCATCATCATCATCATCATCATCATCATCATCATCATCATCATCATCATCATCATCATCTATTATTGATTATCAGGAGTCAGAATTTATATCAGGGGAACTAATTTATACGTTCTGTATAGGCAAGGCAGTGAATTTTTTATGCTACTCTAGCCAAATACCTCAGAACACAGGTATTTCTTTTAGATGTCATAAGATCTATTCTATTTTAGCTTATTAATCCCAATGTAACGTCCTTTAGGCAGTACCTATGAAAAAGGACGATTTCGAATCACTTGGATCGAACCCCTGTTGCATCTTTTAAACAAAGCAAATGTTTTAACACTAAAACTGAAGTTTTGCTTCAAGGAAAATTTCAAGAAACGAAATATTTTGTATTCAAGGGTCTGTCTTTATTCTTGGAGAAATAGTCTCCGCGATTTGTTATTTTTTGTGTTGGGAGTTTATACATTTTTCACCCCCTGCGTAAGTGTTTGTATTGTCTAATTTAAGCGCTACAAAGATAAAAAACAAAACACTATTAACATCGGTGTTATTACGGGTTACGGAAGGAAAATCTCAGTGAAGTATTACACCTTGCAAACAATAGAATATCAAAGACCAACAAATACATAAAAATAAAAATAAGCAAAAAGTAAACTAGGAAAATATATGCCATTGAAATAATAATAAAATGTAAAAATATGACTCTTTAACATGTAAAAATGAAATAATTAAAAACTTGAAGCATTAGAGACACTTAAAAAATATTTAGGATCTTTTTATATTCTTGAATAAAATGTTAATTTTATTTTGAAGGAGTTTTTTTTTCCTCGGGAATACATGCTGTTGTTATCTAACCACTTAGGCCAGACAAAATATTTCAAATACGTGACGGGGTTGGGACTGTACTCTCCTTCAAAGTAGGCCGTTTGTGCTTGCACACACTTAGCCGACCGATACATCCACTGCCGGAAACACATCTAGAAGTCTTTTTTTGGAATGGTGTTCATCTCCACCATCGCGTTCCGCATTATCTCTATTTTCGTACCCTCTCAACAACAGTTGCACTCCGAGCAGTTTGGGGCCTGCCAGAACGCTGGTCACTCTCTGCTGATGTGCGGCCATTTTTGAATAGGTTGAACCAACTCATTAATTTGTGTTACACATCGCATCTTCTCCAAACACTTACTGAATCTAACGCGACGGCGGAGATGAACACCATTCCAAAAGAAGACTTCCTAAGGTGTTTCCGGAAGTGGATGCATCGGTGGGCTAAGTGTGTGCAAGGTGATTACAGTCCGGACACCCGTCACGTATTTGACATTTTTTTTCTGGCCTAAGGTCGGATACTTTTTAGACAAGCCTCGTGCAAATATATTATAAAAACCTGTGCCCCCCTCGGGATTACAGAGCGGAATATTGAAGTATTAAATCTTGCAAAATATAGAATATTCAAGATCGGCAAATAAATATAGGGAGGAAAATATTTGTGTTGCATAACCGATTAATTGGACCTTCGAGACGATAAAGTTATCTCCCTTGGTGAAAATGGAGTTTAAGGAGCCAGTTGTCCCCCTTGAGAAGAAGAATCAATAGAGTGTCAAAATCTCGTGAGTAAACAAGATCTTATCACTGCTCGCACGGTTTCGAGCAGGTCCAAGAATTTGACTAAAATCCTTTTTTTTTTTTGGTTTGTTGGACCTAGTAGACTTACTGTGTTTGGGCTTAGTTTCAACTAGTATTGGGACGATTAATCGAAGTAGGAGTTGGAAATCGGAATTAGAAATCGGAAAAGTCGGAATCGGTATCGGAATCAGAAAAAAATGTTAGCTTAATTTCAGATTCCAAAAACGATTCTTTCAATTTTTAAAAAAAGTTCGTTAGTTCCATTGCTGGTACTAATGATAAAATGATAAATATTTATTGATTATACCAGTAAAACTAAAATCAACTGATCATAATAATGAAATTAGGTAAAAATGGCATGGAAAAAAGGGCCCGAGTGGATAGACAGGAAAAAATTGCACAAGTGAAACTTATAGATGAAAATCTCACAATGAGTTTATCAAAAGTTTGGATACAATACATAAAGGGGAACTATCAAGAAATTTCTTTAATTCAAAACAAAATTATATCTGCATTTAAAAGTAGTATGAGGAACCTCATCTAAATACCCCCAAAAGAAATGAGATTCTACTTTTTTTGGTTGATTACGTGTAAACATCCTGAAAAACCTGGGGGAAAGAAAACCCAATTATTTTAAAATTTAGAATATGTGATCAGTTCAGCATATAAATTTAACGTGAAATGATCATCCCTTTTTGGGAAGTCTCTAACCAAATAGCGTATTAAGAGCATGTAAACTGATTTTTTTTGTTAAGGGAGATAAATAATTTGTGATTTATTTGAGGGGGAAGTATTAAAGAAAACAACTCGTTCTTAACCTTACAAGTAACCCTTAATCCTGGTAGCAACAACCGTACTTTAACTGTATTACCAACTCTAAGTCCGGTGGCGTGAACGCGCCCGTAATCATATCACAAACCATACCCCCCCCCCCCAAAAAAAAAAGAATAAAACATGGTTAAATCTTAGATTAAACACAACAATAAAAAGGAAACTTTAATATTTTGGGTTCAATATTGGGGTTGTAAGGGGGGAGAGCTTATCTTATATTAACATCTATAATTCTTTGTTTTAAACTTATACTTTAAATAACCATTACGTATTACTTTTTACTTTCATTTGTTACGCATGAGTGTTTCGGTTCTTGGTCTATTTATTGAGAACAGTGAATGGATGCATATTAATCGTAGTAGCAGTTACTTGCTTTACGCACGAGCGTTCCTCTAAGGTCGAAACAAGCAAGCAAATACTAGTGTCGAATATTTCTGCTAGTACCGATGCGAAAGAAAGATGTCGACTCATTTTAGTCAAAACCTATTGTTGCATCCTTGGTAATATGAAATATTTGAAGATTACATTTCAAACTTAAACATGACAAACCGACCGAGGACAGAGCATCTTTTGAACACGGTTGGACGTATCTAAACATTTTACTACATTTAAGATCACGATGTACAGTCTGACCAAAAAATGGTGGTATAAATAAAGTCTAGTCTATGTCTGATTAGTTCATCACCGTCGTCGTCGTCGTCGTCGTCGTCGTCGTCGTCGTCGTCGTCGTCGTCATCGTCATCATCATCATCATCATCATCATCATCATCATCATCATCATCATCATCATCATCATCATCATCATCATCATCATCATCATCGTCGCCGTCGCCGTCGCCGTCGCCGTCGCCGTCGTCGTGTTCGTCGTCGATGTAACGTCTGCTCAATATGCTGGCATGCGTTGGACGGCTTTAATAAATTGACTTCTAAACAAACCTCTCCGGTCAGGTGTTTATTTATCCCCATATATCTCAAGTCCATTTTTATAAATTTATTTCTATGTTTACCTTGGCCTACTCCCTGTGAACTGGACCTGCTACCTTAACTGTTCTACATTAACTTACCCAATAACTCTCATCCGTTTTTTCATCGAAATCTCTTGCTCTGTACGCATGAATAGGATGTGTTATCTTGAATGCGAAATTCACTCATAGGACTGTAACTCTCACATTTTTGTCTTTGAGGTAATCTAAAAGATAATGTTTATCAAACCAACCCACAAAATATTTCTGAACTGAAGAGTGTCATTACTAACCAAATTGGGGTAAAATTATTGACTAATTTGCACGCCACATCCAGGTGTGCTTATCATTGAACGGTGATAAAACAAAGAATGTATAAATTTGGTTATTCGGACTACATTTCTCATCTTGAGCGTTATCATCACAACGTTTCGGCCGCTGTAACCTCCAACCTCCTTCAGATGTATCTCTTCGAAATCGGGAATATTTCTGTCGAACTCAAGAATCTGAACGGAATTTCGAACGGAACCCTTTATTTAATCCACGAGGGTAGCATGCTCTTGTTCCGTCAGCCATGACTTGGATAAGTCTTCAGTAATTCGCAATTCTTCGTATCGCCCGCACCGAGGATTGAACCTTCAACCTTCAGATGACTATCACTTAGAACTGAATTTAACTAAATACTATATCTACTGCGCCACGGGTCTTTGCACCTGAAGAAGGTCGGAGTTAACAGCGGCCGAAACGTTATGATGATAACACTCAAGATAATAAATGTAGTCCGAATAACCAAAATTATACAAATTATCAATCCTCATCTCAAAAATTCAGAAATATAAAACAAAGACTGTTGCACATTCATGACTGAAACTTGGTGGACAAGTCAGGTATGCACTGAAGTTTATTTGTATGAAATATGGTTGGATTGCAGAAAGGAATGTGAATTTTATTAACGATTAGGTGAATCATTTTGATTACCGTGCACATTTTTTTACCAGTAAATTTAAGAAAGAGAGATGTCGAATTACACTGTGGAAACACACTGTTGCGTTTTTTTTTGTAACGCTGAAACTTAAACAAACGTTTTGCTTCGAGGAAACATTCACGAAACTTTAGAAATTATAGTTTTGTATTTAGGGGTCTTTATTCTTATTCTTGAATAATTTATTTTTGAGATTTGTTCATTTTTTTCCTTTATACGGATCTCGAGTTGCTATCGTTTTCTTTTCTCCGTTTGTACGTGCTTTTATTGTTTAATTTAAGCGTTCCGAAGTAAAAAGTAAAAAGAATAATATGAAAATATGCTACCGACATTGGTGCCCCTGATGGTTTCCGAGCGGAATTTTGGGGAATACTAAATATTGCTCACAATGGAATCTGCAAGACCAGCAAATAAATATAGAAAGGAAAAAAATAGAGAAATAAAGCAAAAGTGAAGGCAAAAAAATAAAAAAAAATAAACGCGGCAAATATTCGCCATTGAAATAGGGATGAGACATAGTGGAACAATATTGAAAAGAATATCTGAAGGAATTCGAAATTCTTATATGCCTGCAAGAAATAATTCCTTCCTGGCATTTTCTATCTTCAGAAATTGTAAAAGAACAACCAGTTTATTTTTAATTCTCTAAAGGTTTTGAATGATTTCATTTCGCCATTGTTGTAAACTTTTCAATGGGACTTATTATTTATCCTCGATTCCAAACCACAGGGGTTACAGTATTTAAGCTTTTCTTCGAGGCTATTATTTGCTGAACTATTTGAAATCTTTTCTTTTGACGTATTTCATAAATTTATTTGTTTTTATCTATTTAAATGTGTTTTTTTATTTCGGTTATTGAAGTGCATACAGCTATTCCTTTTTCAATGATAAAATGTATTGTATAATGTTCAATATTGGTGCTAAAATATATAGATTTTGATTTGAAGAGCGTAGATATAGAATCAGTATCGTCTGGTGACTGTATTACGATTGTTTATATTGTACTGTTGTTTGAACGTCTATGCACTTCGAATCAGATATCTTTTTCTTTTTTCGCATAGACCTCATCGACACCCGGAATCACACCAGCCACTATTTTTATAAACAATCAAAACAATTTTCTTTTTCTCGTGTTTTTAATTTGGAATTATTTCAAAATTTAACTCATTGTGATGAAGTCTTTCTAACAATAGTGACGAAATGTTAAGTTATTCGTAAAATCGTGGATATAGTACTAAGTTAAATTCAGTTCTAAGTGATAGTCATCTGATGGTTGAAGGTTCAATCCTCGGTGCGGGCGATACGAGGAATTACGAATTACTGAAGACTTCTCCCAGTCATGGCGGGCGGAACGAGAGCATGCTACCCCGTAGATTAAATAAAGGGTTACGTTTGGAATTCCGTCCAGGTTCCCGAGTTCGACAGAAATATTCCCGATTTCGAAGAGATACAGCTGAAGAAGGCCGGAGGTTACAGCGGTCGAAATGTTGTGATGATAACACTAAATATGAGAAATGTAGTCCGAATAACTAAAATTATACAAATTATAAATCTTCATCTAAAAAAATCAGAAATATTATAAGGGAATTTAAGTTCAGGAAACAAAAAAACTAAATTTTAACATTATTATATAGATAAGGTGATTATATAGATAACAATAAAAAAATAAGAGATACAATTTGTTCTGTACATAGTAATATTAGGAATCACGATATATATAATAGACAGAAATATTACAAAATCTTAAGATATTCTAAACTAGAAAGATTGAAATCAAATGTTATAGAAATGAAATAGAATTAAGATACAATAAAATAAAATTTTATTAAGATTATTTTAAATATAAATAAATATATACTATAATATATTAAATAAGTTCATTAAGATTAATCAAATGTATTTATTTATTTATTATTTATATATATATATATATATATATATATATATGTGTGTGTGTATGTGTAAGATAGTGAAGATTGGCAAAAATAAATCGTGGACGACTCCATTGTGGGTGAGACGTCGAGAAATAAATAAAGAAAGCGACTTGATAACTGTTAAAAAGAAAAAGGTTCCGCAGTGCAAGCGAGACTTGAAAGACGGCGGTTTCAGAAACGCGAAGAGCCGGAACGCTTGGTTATCGGAGTATCGAAGTACCGGAAAAATGGGAGTTTACCGATGTTTATGGCACCGATGAAGCTTTATTGGTTATGGTACCAAGCCCTTCTTTCTGATTAGGCTTTCGTGTCCGCTGACTAAAAATGCGACTGATAAGCAAGTTGGTACAGTAAAGGAATCCCCATACTTGTATTTCATCAAAACAAACAATTGGAAGTGCTTGTGGAACAATTGCTTCAGTTCACGCTCGGATAGACAATGCAGAGCAAATTGCTTTCCAATCGGATGTATATATGAACGAGTTACTAGCGGAAACCAAGTCTATGCCCTCAGCAAGAAAAATACTTTAATGAGACAAAATTATGTCAAAAGATGTTTTTATATGTGTGTGCGTAGCTGGCGTAAACCATCCGGCGATGGGAAATAAAGAAAACCAAAGTTTTCCATATACGTTTTATTCTTTGTCATTCTTGTTGGATCTTACCGGGTACCCTGAAAGAACGGGTAATGCAACATATGCACATATATGTGAAGTTTTAATTGTTTTAATTCTAGTCTGTTTTGTAAATTGTTTGTTAATTTGTTCACCAACTCCTTCTATCCCCCTTATCATATTTACTTTAAAACAATATTATCAACAGTATTTGTATGAATATATTTTATTTTGATCAACTTGACACACAAAAATACGACGTTTTACTTTATTTTATTTATAGGAGAAGCATTATAGAAATGGTAAGACATAATAATAGAAATGGTAAGACATAATAATAGAAATGGTAAGACATAATAATAGAAATGGTAAGACATAATAATAGAAATGGTAAGAGATAATAATAGAAATGGTAAGACATAATAATAGAAATGGAAAGACATAATAATAGAAATGGTAAGAGATAATAATAGAAATGGTAAGAGATAATAATAGAAATGGAAAGACATAATAATAGAAATGGTAAGAGATAATAATAGAAATGGTAAGACATAATAATAGAAATGGTAAGACATAATAATAGAAATGGTAAGACATAATAATAGAAATGGTAAGACATAATAATAGAAATGGTAAGACATAATAATCGAAATGGTAAGACATAATAATAGAAATGGTAAGACATAATAATAGAAATGGTAAGACATAATAATAGAAATAGTAAGACATAATAATAGAAATGGTAAGACATAATAATAGAAATGGTAAGACATAATTATAGAAATGGTAAGACATAATAATAGAAATGGTAAGACATAATAATAGAAATGGTAAGACATAATAATAGAAATGGTAAGACATAATAATAGAAATGGTAAGACATAATTATAGAAATGGTAAGACATAATAATAGAAATGGTAAGACATAATAATAGAAATGTTAATTAGAGGTTCATAGCTTAGATAATGGAGTGCATTCATTCCCAAAATAGCTGGATGTATTTTGAGGAGAGTTCTACCGAAATTAATTAAATAAAACTCACATTACAATTAATGGTAAGTAAATCCTGCGCCCTCCAATAAAATATTATAAAATCTAAATAATAAGAATAAAATATGTCATCATAATCATGGCCGTCACTAGAATCGAGTATACAGGTTTCCAGGGGCTTCTATATGTGTGTTATAATATGAGTATTGATTTACTCCTCTCCAGGAGTTAGGCACAAGGCCAGTTTTTATCTTACTCCCACAAGTAAGATATGACCCAAGGTCGGGTCGAGAAAGTGAGGTTTAAAAATTACCTGGGCAGCCCCGTCGGCATTCCCCGGTAGGGACGCCTCAGGCAGTAAGCAATAAACTTACTACTCCCCAAAGAGGGGAGGGGAAGCCTGGGAGGGTGGACCTCCTAGAACTGCACAGGACAGACCCATAGATCGGCGTAAATCAAGCCCCGAAGGCCAAGACAATACCAGTCTATGAGGTGCAGTATCCATCGGAACAGATACTACACTTTGATCTTAGCCAAAAGGCCAAGGTGTGTTATAATATGAGTAACCAGTACAATTCGACATCCAAACATCCTATCACAAACCGGCCTCCATTATCGTTTGGCAATTGTGCGCGTGGCTGATTTTCGCGGCGCACTATTCTTGCTGTATTCTACTCTTCAACATAATGACGCCGTTCACTTTCAAACCTTTTCAGTCACACCACCCCTTATTCCATTTCTACACTCAGTTCTCCCGGGTGCACTTGCTTCGCATGTTGTGTAATCAATTCCACACCTATTCACATCCTCCTACAAACAATCCTTGTACCGCTTCTTTTGTTTCCACTCCTTATAGCTCAAAAATTTAATTCAGAACAACATATTTTCTGAGAATAGGACTGACCGCTCATCCTTATAAAATATGTAATATGGTGTTATAGGCTGAGCACAAAACGGGCACAGGGTTTGTCATAAAATCACAGACCATACCATGTATCCCTGCTTGTATATATATATATATATATATATATATATATATATATATATATATATATATATATGGGAAATGAAAAAGGAAACACCAAAAAGGATGTTTTTTTTTATATATTAATCAACGTTTCGTGTTTATTTGTAAGACTTCCTAAGGATGATAATTTTAAGAAAAATGTCATGCAAGTACGTGAAAATATTGGGTTGACATGATGAGTTGATGAGAAAAAGTAGTACCAACTACTGGGTGTGCAGGACCGAGGTCCGGGCTTAGTGATGTAAGTAGCATAGAATGAAATTGTTTTTTTCTTTTTCATTTCCAATTACGTCGGATTACCTTCATCCTGCCTTCCTTCCTTATATATATATATATATATATATATATATATATATATATATATATATATATATATATATATATAATTTTTAAATTAATTATAAAAAATCTGTATGTAATAAATTGGTTTAATATATATATATATATATATATATATATATTTTAATGAATTATAAACCAATTTATGGCATACAGATATTTTATAATCAATTTACAAATTAATGTTTTGCGTGCACAAAAGTTAGAGGTGAACGCGCGTTGTTTTTGCTATAGTCGGCATGAATATGCGTCACTAGGCAGAGATCGAACCTTCGATGTTTATATTCGCAGACCAGCGTTCTAACCACTAGACCACAATGACCTGCCTATTTGTGCAAGACTTTTTATCGCCTATGATGATATTTGATTATTTGTTATACTCATAATTTTGTGCGATAGCTACCGGTGTCTTTACGATGCGTTCCTGTTATTCGCTACCCGAAACGTTTTGTTTTTATTATTTAGGAATATGCAATTGTATATATAGATTTTTATAAGTATACGAGGTTCATTTATATTCCAAAAACAAATACATTTCCGTGCATATTATTTTACGAATCGTTTCGCTTTCAGTAAATCAAGCACCATTCACTCTTTGACACGGAGAAGTATATTCTCGAAAGCTAAGATTAAAATAAATTTTATTTGTTTTACACCACCATTGTTATGGTTTACAAAAAATAATACTATTACGAACCAGTGGTTTAAAAAATATGTCTAAATACCCTTTCTTATTCAAACTGGCGCGACGCACCTTCAGACATAACGTGATTTTCTGACCCGAAGTCCATTGCCATCGGACGATGAAGAAAAAGAAGAAAAGAAAAACACTCTTTGACAAGGCGAAGTATATTCTCAAAAGCTAAGATTAAAATAAATTTTATTTGTTTTACACCACCATTGTTATGGTTTACAAAAAATAATACTATTACGAACCAGTGGTTTAAAAAATATGTCTAAATACCCTTTCTTATTCAAACTGGCGCGACCTCGCCTTCAGACATAACGTGATATTCTGACCCGAAGTCCATTGCCATCGGACGATGAAGAAAAAGAAGAAAAGAAAAACACTCTTTGACAAGGCGAAGTATATTATCAAAAGCTAAGATTAAAATAAATTTTATTTATTTTACACCACCATTGTTTTGGTTTTTTCAATAATACTATTACGAAACAATGGTTTTAAAAATATGTCTAAATACCCTTTCTTATTCAAACTGGTGCGACCTCGCCTTAAGACATAACGTGATTTTCTGACCCGAAGTCCACTTACATCGGACGATGAAGAAAAAGAAGAAAAGAAAAACACTCTTTGACAAGGCGAATTATATTCTCGAAAGCTAAGATTAAAATAAATTTTATTTATTTTACACCACCATTGTTATGGGTTTATCAATAAAAAAATAATACTATTATTATGTTAATATTGGATCTGTTTACCTCAACCTCGCCATAAAAGTACATAAAAAGTTCATAATTTGAAAAATTATACAACTTATTGTAACATGATAGACACACATTCAGAAGGAAATCTTTGAACTCACGTGCGAATCTCAGAGGTCGCCATCTTTAAACGACAATTCAGAGTTAGCAGCATAAATCACGCAACCCATCCAGCAATTTTACATTTGTTTAACTCTTTGATTTTAGAAAGTGATGCTTATTGTTTATGTATAAAACACATAAATTAACTAAACAATAATTCTAATTGAATAATTTATATCGTTAATATTGTGAGTATCTATTTACTTCACTTGAATACGAAACTAAGTGCGGAGTTAATACAAATTATGTATTCTATTTAAATGTCTTTTTTATTCCCTTATTCCCTAACATTTTCATTAGTTATAATACCATATTAGTTACTATTTAAAATAAGGTACTTTTTAATACCTTTATGTAAAAATTTCTATCATAAATTTACGGTCTTCACAATGGGGTATATTTTAAAATATCACGATTCAAAACTTACGAATGTCAGCTAAAGTTGTTATGGTATGTATGATGTTTATAACCAAACCGATCTATTTTAGATCTTATCCCTGTCGGATGCCGTTAGCTGACAGGTAACGTTTAGTCATTGGATGAATATTTTTCAATAATAAATATTTATTTTATTACTTCTAAAGACTACATAAACCATTACATTTAGTCTACCAAAGTTATTCTGAACATCTAAGCTTCCTTTTTCAATTATACTATGATCAATATTACGTGAAGATGAGTTTTCGTTTTCTGTATTCATAATTAGAACCTCACATTAATTTTTTTATGTTGTAGTCTTATTTTCAATTTCATGGTAGATGATGTCAGTAAAAAACTTACACATTCCTATCACTGTGATGTCAACAATTGTTGCATGTATTACTATTGGAGGAAATGATTTCGGCTATTTTCGTGAGAATATCTAAGTGATTCATTAGTTGGAAAAATAGTTTGGATTATATATCCTCCCTTCCCTTTATCCTACCTATACAACCGGACCCTAGTACTCTAAACCACTCTATTATTATGTATTAATCGATACTATTAAACTGGTTAGTGATTTATCTCGCTATATGTCTTAGGCTTAGAAATCAAAAACTGATAGAGAGTACCGTACTGGTATATATATATATATATATATATATATATATATATATATATATATATATTACTATTTCATGTATCCACATAAAATTTTATAAGAAGATATAATTTTTTTTATGAATCAATTTTCAGTATTTACTTCAACAGTGCTCGATACGTAAGTAGAGCTAAGTAGTAAGCTATGAACATATATTTATGACATTTAAACTACACAGAGGCTCCCGCGTTTCATCTCCGGGGGAATCTTCAGGCTAATATGCATTTTAGCCTGAAGATTCCCCCTGGGATTAAACGCGGGAGCCTGTGTGTAGCTTAAATGCCATAAATATATTTTCATAGCTTACTATATATATATATATATATATATATATATATATATATATATATATCATAAAATGTGCTGAGTCTCTATTTGCCCCCCTTAAAGGATGGAGCTAGACACACGGTCGTCTTTTAAGGTGGAGAAAATTCAGCTCCCCTCCAAATAGGCATGCGGAATTGGGACACATGTAAAAAGGGCTTCACCCGAAAAGGATTTCTCTATCAACGACCGAGGACAGAAAATATGAATTGTAGTATCAGAACAGATACTACATTTTAAAATATGTTGAGTTAGCGAAAGATATTTGGTTTGTTATATTTGATGGGAATCCAAACAGTAGTATGTACATCTATATCTGAGAAACATACAGACATTTTATTCTGTTTAGTAGATGTGTGTTTTCGTCAAAATATCTGTGTACCAACATCCCCAAGAGATTCATATAATTCACAATCTGAATTGTATTAGACGATGAATATAATCCTTGATTACTCCCGAGTTAACTTAATAGGAGTCTTTCGTTTTTTTTTTATATGAGATTAACAAAAGTCATTATTCCTGTCGTGCCACCATTAAACAGGATATTTGTCTGAGAGGAATGAAGATAATCTGTTTAGACATATCTACGTTATCATAGATTCTACGTAGTTGAGGGCGTTTCCTTTTAATTTTGATTCGAATTGTTCATGAGTTCTAAACGAACATCGCGCTTGAATTATATTACAAGTCCTTCGGCATGTTCTGAGCAGTTTTGGCGGGAGAATGGAGAAACCAACAAGATAATTGGTATTACAATTATATTCAGGAAGAAACACAGTAAACAATGTCTCTGAAAGTTACTTAAGCATTATCATTGGTTTGTCTTCGATCTTCACCTTCAAAATATCATTGCCATTTATTATGTATCGCGTTGATTTTTGTTGAGACTCTGATTGTAACGAGTCTACCCGGTGTGATCGGAGGAGCAAGACAGTGAATAGAAATTATAATTTAAGGAGAAGATGGTCTCTGTGTATCGCCCGGCCTTTGCGCTCCTTCTTTTTGTCTATTAGCCAGGCGCAGAGGTACTAGCGCATGGACACCGCAAAGACACCCATTGCTTGCCCTTTTTTTCCTAACTAGGACAATGAACGCCGTCTCTCTTTCTCTCTATCCGAGCAACTTGAGGACAGTTTCTTTTGTCACTAAGTCTCACACAACTAGTCTGGGTCGCTGTTGTTGCGACAGATTGAGGGTACACGTTAGGCAGCTTGTCTGGCTGCTGTTTTCGAATGGTCGTGCAGGAGCCCAAACTCTTAGGCAGCGCTAAGAACGGCTGCTCCATAAACAGCTGTATAATATCGTGGGTAAATGTACGTGCCATGTCGTGCATGGAAAGGGATCCTACAGTTACCCCCGATAGGCTTTTTCCGAGGCAATAATCTCATGGATCAAGTCTCGACTAATGGTCTGGATGTGTGAGCTTATTGGCACCAACCAAGCACCCACTTTGCCCTCGCCACTCTATCTAAAACAAAAATGGCAATACAAAGAAGATGAAACAAACCTAAACCAAACACCCATTAAAATAACTAATGTGAACAATCATCCCGCTTCACAGCTTTCAATTTAGGATGACCCCCCAAAGCTTTCACCTTCATTCTCAGTAGCCCCTTATGTCTACAGTGGCAACTTGACTTTGGTGACGTGAATTATGTTAAAAAATCTAGATGTTAATCAAAGATAGTTCAGTAGGGGATGTCAGTAGACGTCGCGCTGGGAATGCGACTGTAGTTGTTTTGATAATTTCAAGATTGAGAGGAAAATGGAAACGTAAACATTTTTGGTTTTTAGTTATATTGAATTGAGAAATGTGTGAAGCAAAACAATTCTCAGAATTACAGTCACGGATCGAGAGAGAATCAGAGTAGTAACAAGTTAGCCGGAAGTTCCGCCTTTTGCTCCTTCCAGCGGGGGCTAAGGGGCTGACCGTATATGTAAAGCTGACTGTGCCAACAGAATGTCGAAATTCTACCACAGTAAAATGTAAGCTATAAAAAACTTTCTTGTTTAAACCTTTCATTTGCTAGAGGAGAATCAATTTCCTAAAAGCTTTCACATTTTGGGATCAGTAAAAAAGAACGAGGCATAACGCGGTATGATTCCAAAGGTAATACCTTTAAATAAACGGTAAATTTAGCGAACCAGGTTGGAATGAGCATAGAGAATCATAGAAAAATACAGTATTCATATTTGAGTTTTTAAAGTCCCACCTATCACGTGTGTGGCCTCAACCATGTGACTAACACGCTTTGAACATGTTACTAACAAGCCTTATCCAATAACTAACAACACTTAACCAATGACTAACAAGCATTAACCATGTGACTAATAAGTCTTAACGATGTGACTAACAAGCCTTAACCATATGACTAACAAGCCTTAACCATGTTACTAACAATCATTAACCATGTGACTAACAAGCATTAACCAATGACTAACAAGCATAACCATGTAACTAACAAGTTTTAACGATGTGACTAACAAGCCTTAACCATGTGACTAACAATCATTAACCATATGACTAACAAGCCTTAACCATATGACTAACAATCCTTAACCATGTGACTAACAATCATTAACCATGTGACTAACAATCATTAACCATGTGACTAACAAGTCTTAACCATGTGACCAACAAGCCTCAACCATATGACTAACAAGCCCAGCAGTCAGTGGAGTCAGTTTTGGTATTAATTTCTGTTTATGTTTTTATTATCATTGTGAACCATATATCTTCTGAATTCACGCGCACTACAATGTTTAGATAACAAAATCTTTAACCATTCTGGTTTCAGAAGACGACATGACAAAAATGGCTATCTGTTTATTGAAATCTCTGGGTTGCCTTGACTAATGATAACATCACTGGTCCTCACTCATCTCCTAAATCTCTCATATGTTGGCTCCAAGCGCCATGCACCGGAGAAACCGCTTTAGCTTACCTGCTAAACCATTGGATAATGTGGTGTGTTTAAACAATTAAATAGAATTAACATTATGATTTTTTTTTAATACATATATATTTCTTGAAGAAAATGTGTATGTTTTCTAAAATATGAATTTATTATTAATTAATATTTTCCAACAATTAAACATATGAATTTATTATGTACTAATATTTAAAAAAAAATAAATAAATAAACGGAACCACTGGTCGTATGAATCTCCTAGACGCAGATCTCCGGCCATGGCAAAGATTTCCAATAAGAACTTTAACGATTACGTGAATCCCAGCGATTGGACTATTGCCCCACTGCCTTGTGGGTATCTCCGAAATGAGAAAATGCTATGGGAGTAAACCCAGAAACTAAATCCGGAGTGGAGTCCTAGAGGCGGTTGGATATCCCAATTACTTCTTCTGCAGCTAAGCGGTTCTAAATTTATTACTCAGCTCTCCTTTGGACCATATCAGCGAGGCTGAGAAAAGAATCGTGATGTTTGGGCAGCTCAGGATCTCTATACAAATTTTCCAGGGATACGTCCTGGTGAAACCACTTCAATGCCGTTGATTTCAGCGTCAGAAACAACACGGAAGACAACAGTTACGAGTAATACGCTAGGGACGATTGGCGTAACTCCAAGCGCTACGAGTTGTCCCCGACAGTGGGAAGGAACCATTGGAGTTTCACTGCTCAAATACCGCCCGCCTCAAGTTAGGCTTCATCCAGCCAGAAATGTGCTAACCCGCCACAGTCCGCCTGTTTCAATGAGTGCTTAGAACTATGGAAAATATCAAGAAGTAGACTGGCTCGACGAGCTGCACTACAAAAAAAAGACTGCATCAAACGGCAGCGAAACCTGGCATCTCACCTGAAATCATCAAGGTCGGAAAGAAGAAAGTCCTGTTCCACCACCTGCACCAGCTACTGCAACAATGCTGGCAAAAAGAAACAGTGCCCCAGGAGATGCGTGAACGAAGTATCATCACTCTGTAGGAAAATAAAGATGAGCGCGGCGACTGTAACAACTACCGTGGAATATCCCTCCTCAGTGGTGCTGGGAGGGTCTTCGTCAACAGGCGGCAGTTACTTGCAGAGCGTATATATCCCGAGGCACAATGTGGGTTTAGAGTGAGAAGATCAACTGTCGACATGACCTTAAGTTAGGTGTACCGGGACTGCCTGCTCACCACGCTGCTCTACGGCAGTGAATCTTGGGCCCTCTTCTCCCGCCAAGAGAACAGACTGAACACCTTACACCTGCGCAACCTCAGGAGAATCCAATGAATCACCTGGCAGGACCACATCTCAAACAAGACCGTACTTGATCAGGGAGACAACCCGAACATGTTCGCTCTGCTTACCCAAGGTGAGGATTGAATGTTCTTTTGGTCATTGGAATGCACTATAATATATACATATGTATATATATATATATATATATATATATATATAAGAAAGTTATAAAAATATAAATTAAATCTATATAGGTCAGATTGATTCATAAAAGGATTAAATTTCAATTACAAAAACAAGCTCAATATTTAGCATTATATAGAGATATATTTATTTCAAGATTTATTACTCATATTTTTTATAATAATTTGTATCTAAAACAAGATATATACATATATATATATATCAATATATATATATATATATATATTAGACTACGATGTACTCAGTCAAATGAATAAATAACTTGTCATGAGATTATTCTAGATCGATCGCGGCCATTTTTAATGTGGATAACTTTCAGAGATGTTGATACATATTCATATGAATACGCCAAGGGATATTTTAGATGTAGAAAAATAGATACTGACAGATACAAGAAATAAATATTTCATTCCGTCAAGATCCTATTGGTTGCTGGTTGGTTTTCCTGTCAATAGATCACCTTTGCTCTAGCATAATATCTGAACAAGTTTACGGGGGTAACTTGTCAGCTATCTCGAGCCATCAGCATAGAAAGATACATAGATAGATAGATGAACAGGATATTGATGCCTATATATATATATATACATATATATATATATATATATATAAATATATATATATGATTATTTTTATTTACACAGACATGTACAAAATCTGCGACACTGGCATGTTGATGTTATCGATCAACAGTTATTATAAACTGAGATCTCTTCATCCTGATGAGATCTCATCTCCCTGATGTTCATAATAACTGTTGATCGATAACATCGACATGCCAGTGTCGGAGATTTTGTACATGTCTGTATAAATAAAAATAATCATATATAAAAGCTCTATTTGATATTGAGCACTTTTTATAAACCCAGTTAAATTTTTTTGGATTACTACCTTGTGGATGTTTTACCTGGATTATTATATATATATATATATATATATATATATATATATATATATATATATATATATATATATGGTAAAATGAAAAAGGAAAACCAAAAACTGGATGTTTTTTATGTGTACATCAACGTTTCGTCTTTATTTATAAGACTTCATCAGGATGATGATATAGGGAAAAGATATCATGCAAGCACAGATACATGTAGGGTAGACATGTTGGGAAGAAAAATAAAATAAAATGAAAAATAATGGCAGCGTCTTGCTGGACGTCCGTACTTGTTAGAGAATGAAAATGAGTGGGAGAAAAAGGGGAAGGGTGGAGGGAGCAAGGACTACTGTGGCTGGCGATGAGAGAAAGAGGTGGGGGATGAGCAGGGGTAAAATGGATGGCAGAGAGAGATTGGAGGAAAAGGGGGAGGGGGTGTTTGACCAGATGGCTGTGGTCGAGATTGAAGGGGAAGAGTGAGTTGGAATGTTTGTGTGTGGGGGGTGTATGCAGGGAAAATGGGGATGGGTAGAGAGGGAGGGGGGCTGTGATTTTGGTGGATGGGCGAAAGTTATGGTCTTAGAGAGCGTTTGGAGAAAATGAGGGAATTTAAGAAGAGGTATGGGAGAAAATAGATGAGAGGGGGAAGAGGGAGGATTTGTCGTGATAGGGTGTGAAATATTTGAAATATTTGGAAAATGATAGCAATGAGTGAGGGATTGGAGTGGGTGGGGGAGGGGGGTGATTGAAAGGGTGGGTGAGGAATATTTGAAATATTTGGAACATGAGAAAGTTTATTTGGACTGTAGTATTAAAAATGTGAGGGAAAAAAGTGAGGAAAAAAAAGAGAAGATTCAGGGAGAAGAAGGAAGGGTGTGGGTGAATGGAAGAGTGTCATAAGGTTAGAGATGAAAATAAAAGTTAGCCATGATCAGGCAAAAGACTTTGTTCTGTGAGGATGATCTTGCTTATTAAGGGTGATAGGTTAAAGAAACCATTTCGCTGCTTGATGGTAGTGGAGGATGTGATGAGGGCAGTTTCCAATAATCTTCGCCGAGATTTGTTGTGGATGTGTTTAGTGATTTTGGCTTGTTCAAATTTGAATGCATGACCATATTCTAGAGCATGGGAGAAAAGTGCACTAAGAGGGTTGTTGTTTTTTATGTCCCTTTTATGTTCATTTAATCGTTTCTTTAATTCACGTTGTGTTTCTCCCACGTAGAATTGATGGCAATCATTGCAAGGGACAGTGTAGTCCTTGCTCCCTCCACCCTTCCCCTTTTTCTCCCACTCATTTTCATTCTCTAACAAGTACGGACGTCCAGCAAGACGCTGCCATTATTTTTCATTTTATTTTATTTTTCTTCCCAACATGTCTACCCTACATGTATCTGTGCTTGCATGATATCTTTTCCCTATATCATCATCCTGATGAAGTCTTATAAATAAAGACGAAACGTTGATGTACACATAAAAAACATCCAGTTTTTGGTTTTCCTTTTTCATTTTACCATCACGTCGGATTACCTTCATCCTTCTCTTCCCATATATATATATATATACACACACGAGAAAATATGTGACCCGTTGGGTCATTCATTGAGTTCGGGTTACATTGTTTCAATTAGGAAATACTGAATGTGCAAATCCAGTTAAATTTTGAAAGAAAGCCAACATCCCAAATTAATCTTTCCGTTCACTATAACTACATCTCTTTCTGTTTTTTTTCTTTTTCTTTTTCGGCGACAGGTCAATTATTATTACCACTTGTGTTTATAATATAATATTCCAATATATATGTCTTATAAGGTTTGATCGTTTATAATCATAAAGAATGTGACAGCGACGGAAGCGAGAGTTATACACATCGTATAAATTGAAGGGTGGTTAGTCTAACTACATATATGTAGAATGGGTTTTATTTACTCCTCCCCAGGAGTTAGGCACAAGGCCAGTTTTATCTTACTCCCACAAGTAAGATGTGACCCAAGATCGGGTCGAGAAAGTGGGGGTTGAAAAGCCAGCGCTCGAGAGGTGAGCACTCTGGCCATTTAAAAATTGCCTAGGCAGCCCCGTCGGCATTCCCCGGTAGGGGCGCCTCAGACAGTAAGCAATAAACTTACTCCTCCCCAAAGAGGGGAGGCAAAGCCTGGGAGGGTGGACCTCCTAGAACTGCACAGGACAGGCGTGCAGTATCCATCGGAACAGATACTACACTTTGATCTTAGCCAAAATGCCAAACCAATGGGTGAGAATCATAAAACCTAGTATAACGTGAGTAACTTAGTGAGTCACATGCACACCACGGCGAATTAGAACAATGTAATTGGATCTTTTTCAAACAAAACACAATCAATAAACTAAATATTTTAGCATGTAATTTGTGCGATTTAAATATAAATATATAACAATATGAAAAAATACATTGATTAAATCAGCCTTAGGATAACATATATATATATATATATATATATATATATATATATATATATATATATATATATATATATATATATAGCAATAGATAAAGTGAAAGAATAGAATAAGGTGCAAATCAAATTTTATTAGAGTTCAATGTTTCAGGCAAAGTTCTTTAAAGTCCTTAACTCATGAGTTTTCAAAGAAAATCTTCTCCTCAGAGGACCATTACCGCAATGACATTACTGCAGGTAATAAAAATTAATGATGATGCTAGACCTTAAATACGGTCTAGCTGAAATATGTATGCTTATTCTCATCAGGTATGATAGAATGCCTCTGCTGTCTATAGTTATTTACATTTCTTTCGGTCCGGTTCCTATTGCTAGTAGTCATATTGTGTGTAATAATATTTACAGTTATATCATCCTGTTTGTTCTGGTTATAAGTTATTTTTTTTAGAATATCCTGAGTTAAGCAAGGCACTGTTATACAATTGTGCGTTTTGGTTAATATGTTTTTATTAGCGGAAAGTTTAGATATTCTATTGGAAACCGACGGGACTATTGAATTGATTATAGCTTATAGGTATAAGTATAAATTTGACTATTAAAACCCAGTTAAAAATAAAATAGTAAATTATGTTCGGATCTTTCCTTAAACTTGCCTATGTTTTTTTAATCAAGCAAAATCAATGCGGGTGTAATGAGTGAATGAATGTATGTATACTATAGCTAACTGCTCCCTGTAATATATGTATGTACATATTTAATATACAGTGGATTGTATGTGGTAGAGGAGGTTATACATGTGTCTAGATCATAGGTGAGCATAAATTTTAAGTTTGTTTGAATTACTTGCGATAGATTTTAGTATGCGTATTGTCTGGTTGGTTGAAGATGTACGAAGAGAGGAAACTAGGAAAGATAAGAAAGTCTTAAGCGTTTCACGTGGTTTAAGTGTACACCAGTATATATATATATATATATATATATATATATATATATATATATATATATACACACACACACACACATATATATATATATACATCAGCCTGCCAAATGTGTTTAGGTAGGTGGAGAGGCTGTTTACTCGTAGGAAAAATTCATGACACGTTTAATGAGATTAACTTTCAACTGACCGATTTTATTCGGTCTGATTTCTTTGCAAAATTTTAATTTCTAAGCGCACTTTACTGTCCCGATGATACGTATTAACATCGAAACTCTGATTGATCCGCGTTGATTGTTTCTAATGTATATATATATATATATATATATATATATATATATATATATATATATATAGTTTTAAGATACATATGCATGCGAAAAGCAATGTAACTTGAATGAGCTAGGACTTGAATGCCTACTAGACACCACCCTCGGGTGTCTTCGCTCTCTCTGTACAGGGGTTTGTCAGAGACTCTGACATGAGGATACTTTTAAATTGAAGTAAACCCTGACCAAATATTCAAAGAAAAATGGTGTGCTGTCTCCTCAAGCCATCCAGCACATCTCCCGAATTGCGGACGGGGGCACCTCCTCTATTAATAGAGGGCAGCTTCGAAAAAAGAATTAGAAGCCGTTGACAATGAAGAAATGAATAATAAAAAATATGAATAAAAACAAAAATGAATACTGGCAGGCCAGCACCCAGGATAGAAAGAGCCCATCAACCCGTTTATACACCAGGCGGGAAGATGTAAGCAATGGTGTAAACCTTCCTGCCTCTAGAAATGGTACTCCAGCCAATACAGAGGCCAACCAGGGTCAGCCATCAGGCCTTGAGACAAAAGGTTCTGCCCCTATCTCCATCAACTACAGCAACAACAAAAAGAAACATAAGAGGCTTAAAAGCCCAACTATGGACTGTTGCACAAAAGAAGGTGCTATTGTTTTGCTAGCATTACTCAAAGTTTGAAAAGTGGAGCAAAACATCCAATGAGATTCTAGCTGATAAGATCCAAGAATCTACTCTCCCCAAAGAAAAGTAACACAAATACATAAATCAAGGTTGTTTATCATAGCTTCCTGCCATGTCAATAAGACAATACATATATGGATACACACGCACGGAAATAACCAACATACATGTTTTTGTAATCATACAATAAAATATAATTCTTATCTCTTCAGAAGAGAACTTTAGTATATATATATAGCTTTAATAACAAGCAGTACAAATAGCTATATGCACGATCCGAACGCCGTTTCGTAGATCACTCTATACTTCCTGGTACATAGCCGCCGATTTCGCTATTTACATTTAAAGTTCCTCTATATTTACTAACTAATTGGCTATGGCCGATGGATAAGATCCCCGACTACAGAACATTGGCGATTTGTGATCGAGGGTCGCGCCTACCGACCGCTGAGAATTAATTCCTACACTGAAGATTGCGTTAGCATGAAACATCGATGTCTGTAGGTATTTAAATAATTAATATTAATTTTAAAAATATTATTGTTTATCAGCCACCTCCCACAAAGGCTGGGCACTCTTGAGTAGCTTTAATAACAAGAAGTACAAATAGCTATATGCACGATCCGAACGCCGTTTCGTAGATCACTCTAACTGCCTGGTACATAGCGGCCGATTTCGCTATTTACATTTAAAGTTACTCTATATTTACTAACTAATTGGCTACGAATCAGTGGCGATTTGTGATCGAGGTTCGCGCCTACCGACCGTTGAGAATTAATTCCCACACTGAAAATTGCGTTAGCATGAAACATCGATGTCTGTAGGTATTTAAATAATTAATATTTATTTATAAAAAATATTATTGTATATATACATATATATATATAAAGTTAATCCAACAAATGTCGACATAGAAGGAAATTTAAGTATGCACAGTGGAAACCACCACTCAACCCACCGTAGCTGATTGAGTGAGTGTCGGGACCGAGGGTGTCTAGTTTTGGAGATGCGTTCGTTAAATCCTTTCTTCCTAAAAGGTTTAAACTTTGAAAATGCCTAAATATCTCTTTAAATTTTTTAAGTTGTAGAAGTCTAAATATTTAAATTTTTAAACTCTAAATATTTTTACAACTTCTTAACTTTTTAAAACTCTAAATATTTTTACAACTTCTTAATTAGAAAAAAATAAATCTTAAATTAAACTTCTTAATTTGATAAAATTAAATCTTAAATTAAACTATTAAATTAATAAATTCTTATTACTTTAATAACTTCGTAATTATTAATTTCATAGATCTTCTAAATTATTTGATTGGGCTATATCTGTGAAATTTGTTTTCATGCTTAAGGCAGACACTTAGATAGCTATTTTGGATGGGAGGGTAATTAGAGGTTTTGACCTAAATTTACACATCCTTTCCCGTTGACCTAGACTTATGATTTGACCCAGACAAGTAACATCCGGTGTGCATTAAATTGATTTAACATATCTGTCAATATATGATGACGCTTAGCCTTTGTTAACTTAGCCATTTAACATCCGTTCTGATAACGTCGTTTGAATAAGTAGGCATTCAGCGACTTTAGTATTGCCTTCTGATCGGCGACAAGAGGTTCTGTTTACTTAGCTTGCAGGAGAGGGATTACTTTCAAATTTAACTTTATTCATTGGAATAATTTTTATCGAACCCGGGAGAAGAAATGGCCGAATACATCAGATCGATTTAGCTTTATTCAGAACTGGATTTAGCGGATTTTTATTTAACTAGCGAATTATGGTTTGCACTACTCCGATCAAATCATGAGGACCCTGAATTTTGAACATTATGATTTCAACACAAAGTGAGTTTACTGAACTTTTTATATGATTTGGTTCCTTTATCGTTTTATTAATTATCATAAACCTTGGATACATTTTTCATTGTCATTTACTACATCGATTGCAGACGCATTTCCCGACTGGATAATTTTTTTCGTTTTTGGACTGTCACTCACTACTTGGATCAATTTTTAATCAACCTCTTGGATATCTTTCCTAAATATGTTTTAAATTGTATGACTTAGATGAATTGTATAGCTTTAAGAAAAAAGTATGTTTTGAGCTGATATATATTGATGTGTTATATACTTTTATGTATTTTTATATATATTCTTATATATTTTCAAAGTGTAATTTTATTACCTGCAGTTATGTCACTGCGGTAATGGTCCTCTGATGAGAATGATTATCTTTGAAAACTCATGGGTTAAGGACTTTAAGATACTTTGCCTGAATTTTGAATTGTAATAAAATTTGATTCGCACCTTATTTTATTATTTCATTTTATATTATGCTATATATATATATATATATATATATATATATATATATATAAGTGTTTAAGGTTCATATTTTTTTTTAAAAAGCATCTATTGTTAAATTTAAGAAGGAATAGGTAAAATAACTACATTTTAAAGCATTAAGATGCGATATCAATTTTTTTTATAAAAAAGAAAAATAATAAATCGAAACCGATTTTTTTTTCTTTTTTTTTATTAAAACTAGCATTTTATTCTGTTAGTTAAAAGTGATACAGATATTTCGCCAACACCTGGCATCCTCGGTGTGTAATATATCCTGATGTCATCGGATTTGTATTTTTTATCTCTTTACCGGCTTGTTGTTATACAGCCGGGCCAAATGGGCAAGATGTTGTTTCCATCATCAAATATGAAGAACGTGAATGCAGCACGTGATTTGTATAAGTGTTTAAGGTTCATATTTTTTTTATTATTTTATTTTTTAAAAAAGCATCTATTGTTAAATTTAAGAAGGAATAGGTAAAATAAATACCTTTTGAAGCATTAAGATGCGATATCAATTTTTTTTTATAAAAAAAAATAAAATAAATCAGAACCGATTTTTTTTTCTTTTTTTTATTAAAACTAGCATTTTTTTTGTTAGTTCAAAGTGATACAGATATTTCGCCAAAACCTGGCATCCTCGGTGTGTAATATATCCTGATGTCATCGGATTTGTATATTTTATCTCTTTACCGGCTTGTTGTTATACAGCCGGGCCAAATGGGCAAGATGTTGTTTCCATCATCAAATATGAAGAACGTGAATGCAGCACGTGATTTGTATAAGTGTTTAAGGTTCATATTTTTTTTTTAAAAGCATCTATTGTTAAATTTAAGAAGGAATAGGTAAAATAAATACCTTTTGAAGCATAAAGATGCGATATCAATTTTTTTTTATAAAAAAGAAAAATAATAAATCGAAACAGATTTTTTTTTTCTTTTTTTTATTAAAACTAGCATTTTTTTTGTTAGTTTAAAGTGATACAGATATTTCGCCAAAACCTGGCATCCTCGGTGTGTAATATATCCTGATGTCATCGGATTTGTATTTTTTTTTATCTCTTTACAGGCTTGTTGTTATACAGCCGGGCCAAATGGGCAAGATATTGTTTCCCATCATCAAATATGAAGAACGTGAATGCAGCACGTGATTTGTATAAGTGTTTAAGGTGCATATTTTTTTTTAAAACTTATACAAGTCACGTGCTGCATTCACGTTCTTCATATTTAATGATGGGAAACAACATCTTGCCCATTTGGCCCGGCTGTATAACAACAAGCCAGTAAAGAGATGAAAAATACAAATCCGATGACCTCAGGATATATTACACACCGAGGATGCCAGGTTTTGGCGAAATATCTGTATCACTTTAAACTAACAAAAAAAATGCTAGTTTTAATAATAAAAAAAAATCGGTTTCGATTTATTATTTTTCTTTTTTATAAAAAAAATTGATATCGCATCTTAATGCTTCAAAAGGTATTTATTTTACCTATTCCTTCTTATATATATATATATATATATATATATATATATATATATATATATATATATATATATCTTTTTTTGTAATATAGTATGAAAAATCCCAGCAGAGTGCTCGATTAAGTGAAAATTAAAAATAAATTAAGAGCATAATATTTTTTTTTTTGGTACAGAGAAATTAGTACAACATCAGCACTGTCGGTTTCAAGTACAGAAGGAGTTAACCATCCGGCTCTCTTCAGCTTATGTTTTCATCTGGTTCGGAAATGTGAAGCCACGTGTAACTCTAGTTTGGACGCGTTATTTGCTTAGAGTGTTATGTATATTTTTTAATTTAGTGGAGGTTTAATAAAGTATAAAAAAGTACTAATGTTTTACTAATTTTTATGTACCAATATATATATATATATATATATATATATATATATATATATATATATATATATATATATATATGTATATATATATATATATATATATATATATATATATATATATATATATATATATACACATATACATATATATATATATATATATATATATATATATATATATATATATATATATACATATTTAGTCGCCCACATTATGAGACCTATTTATTTATTTATTTATTTGTAAAAGTAATCAACGTACAAGTGATCTTCAGCCTGGCTGATTTGGCAAGATTCGAACCGACGACCAGATTGTTTGTAGTGTAGAATGTTACCTGTGATCAACAATAAAGAATATTATATAATATATGAAAAGGGAATAAACTCATTTCTCATTTATGGCCCGCATGCAACATTCTAGAGTACAGACAATGTAGTCGTGTGTTCGAATCTTGCTAAAGTCAACTATGATGAAGATCAGTAGTTCTATGAAACATATGTGTACGTGAATTACTTATCTAAATAAATAAATACGTCTTATAATGGGGGCGACTTCATAGATATTATATAACATTTGTAAAGGGAGGAAACTCGTATCATTTAAGAAGTGAACTTAACATATAATAGCTGTCATTATCGCCAAAGAACATAATAACAAATATCAACTATATATATATATATATATATATGTATATATATATATATATATATATATATATATATATATATATATATATATATATATATATATATACTAGCAAAAACTATCCGCCCTCCGGGCAGCAATTACTCACGCTGTAGTCTTCTTTACTGAAATCAAAGAAGTAATTTTCATTTGACATTTGTGTAATTTAGAAGAAATTAAAAAAAATATGATTGTCGTAGTGTTATTTGATATATTCTAATATGGGGGAAATGTACTGTGCATGAACATTGTCAAATTTTGTTTTTAGGAAAAAACAACAAAAAGGTCATTTTGATATTCAATATCGATAAATTTTATTTTATTTCAGTATATAAATTAAAATAAATTCCTCATTAAAACTGGTTATATAATGAAATGAATAAACATAAGGGGAAAACGTCGATTGGTCATCATCATCATCATCATCATCATCATCATCATCATCATCATCATCATCATCATCATCATCATCATCATCATCATCATCATCAAAATTTTAACTCTTTGGCCTTTTGGCTAGGAGCAAAATGTAGTATCTGTACTGAATCTGCACTTAGTGTTTATGTTCTCTGTCAGTGAAGAAGAAATCCTTCTAGACCGAGGCAATTGAAATTTTCGTTCCAATTTAGAGTGCCTATTTTGCGGCAGCTGGATTCTAACTTTGCTCTCGTGGGAGAAGTAAATAGGAATAGGAAAAACAACAACAACAACCACTAGAACATCAACAACAACAAATTTATTAAAAAAAAAAAATAAACGCATGTATTTAATTATTAACAGATTAGAAAATATTAATTCATTAGAAACTTAGAAATAAATAAATATTCAAATGAGAGGCTCATGATGAACGAACTACATACACTGCCCCCCTCCAAAAAAAGGAGGGGCTAATGCCTGGGAGGATGATATCATGACAACAGAATAGATAGTACACTAACTCCCCCACACACAAAACTGGTAATCCTGAGGAAATGGTATCGTGTTGAACGAATGTATACTGTACGGCCTTCCCCACGAAGAGGAGGTAATGCCTGGGAGGAATGTATCATGATACTACAGAGAATTAAATAAGCATAAACTGTTTTAATGTCAATATAGTTAGAATAGGTGGAAAACAGTTTTGCATTTATTTCCTTAGTTAACATAAAAAACAATGGCAAGTTTCATTGTCCACGTGAAACGCTTAAATGAAAATTGGCTTGGAAAATATAGTCGCCATCTTTATAACCAAAGATGAATATGCTGGCTAAGGAAGAACGATAACTTTGATAATTTTCTATTTAAAACTACATGTTTATTATAAACTTGAGTTATCGTTCTTCCTTATCTAGTACCATGGTGAACGAACGTATACTACACTGACCCCCCCCCCCCGGACAGATGATAATATCATGATGAACGAACACAACTTCCCTCCATCCAAAAAGGAGGAAGTCATTCTTGCGTGGACGAACAGAACCGATACTAAACAACACCCCCTCCCTGAAAAGATATTCTGACTAAATCGAGTCTTGGAGATTTTTCATTCTGGGAGTATCCCCCCCCCCTACTCACCTTTAAAAACGGAGGAAGTAATTCCTGAGAGGACAATCTTATAACAACAGACCTGATACTACACTACACCGCCCATTAAAAAATATTCCAATTTAATCAATTTTTTTAATTTAAAAATGCATGGCTACAAAAAATATTTTTTCTGGTTCCGTGGCCTTGTGGCTAAGATCAAAGTGTAGTATTTGTTCGACATCACAGCGATATTTGACACTTTACTAAAGCCGGAAGTAAATTATCTCCCTTGAAAATGAAATTCAAAATAAGCTTTTAAACGCTATCATTTTTTTTAATAAAATCTGTTTATCTTATTTTATTTATAATTATAATAATAGTACTATCGATAAAACGATTGCGTATGTAGAAGAAAATTTGACAATACAAAGTAGAAAGGTAGAGTACAGAATATTAATTTATTATAAACTTAAAAATAAATAAATATGCAAATAAGCAAAATCGAGATTTGTTTGAGTGAGCAGGAGATGCCTACAGAACGGGTACTTTAATATATTCTTATAGCATTAGAATTAAATAATCCTAACGTGTTTTGATGTTAATATCGTTAGGATAGGATAGATGCAAACAAAATATATATATACGGTTGTTGCTCATTTTGATTATCCATTCAGGATATTTCAGTAATTCTAATCATGTATTTTGTTTATCTATCTATCTATCTATTCACCTAGCTGTGCTGATTGCTCGAAGTAGCTGACAAGTTTCCCCCCAGCAAACTTAATCAAAAGTTATGTCAGGGTTAAGGTTATCTATTGACTGGTCATGTTTAAGGCAGGCCAACCAGCAAGTAATAGACTCTTAACGGAATGCGATATTTATCTCCTGTTTGTGTTAGTATTTTTCTAAACGTGGACTATCCTTTGGCTAAATCATCTGAATATGTATCAATATTTGCAAAAGTTAGCCATGTTAAAATGGCCACTATCCCTAGAGTATAATGTCTGGTACTATGTGAAGTGATTTATTTAATTGGCTAGCTTATATCACAGTCAAGAGCACACTTTTTCCAATGTATACGTATATATATATATATATATATATATATATATATATATATATATATATATATATATATATATATATAATATGTATATATATAATGTATCTATGTATATATATATATTAAATACATACACACATGGAAGCAATCTATAGACACGTGTTTTGGGGCTCACAGCCGCCATTATATCACAGTCAAGAGCAGACTTTTTCCAATGTATACATATATATATATATATATATATATATATATATATATATATATATATATATAGGAAAACGTAATTATTAAATAACACGGAATTGTTTTGCTTAGTAAGCTTATTTTTCAATTTTCCGAATAGTCCATTTAGTATTTCAGTCAAATTGGTGTATGTAATTTGCGTTGGTGCTTCTCCCATATTTCTTTTCTTTTTTCGCAAGTACTTTAGATTTGATTCACTGAATCATTATCAGGCGGTATTAATCTTTGTGTGTTTACAACTATGTCTTTAGTGTTGATCTTTTTTTTTACGAGTAGAAATTTACGACTTTAAAATGAGCGTCTGTAACATTAAGATGTTGCAGGCGTATATTACAGACGCTCATTTATGATATATATATATATATATATATATATATATATATATATATATATATGTATATATATATATATATATATATATATATATATATATAATGTTTGCTTGAATTAAAATATGCTACTTAAATACACACACGCAATATATATATATATATAATTTAAGAATTACATTATGCAGGTTTTCATAAGTATAGAATATGAAATATTGATATTGATAGATGATACTCAACGAGAATTAGACCCTCTATCTTTACATAGATATATATATATATATATATATATATATATATATATATATATATATATTATATATATATATATAATGTTTGCTTGAATTAAAAGATACTGAATAAATACACACACGCAATATGTATATATGTATATATATATATATATATATATATATATATATATATATATATATATATATATATATATATATATATGTATTGGGGTTACTTCATTTTTGAACGCTTTTCTATGCTGCCTTCACGAAAAACTTTTCTTCTCCATCTAAATCTCCTTTCATTGGACACCTCATCAACGGACAATTAACAACTGGACAAACCCCATGTCTTTTTTACACGAACATTTTTTCATTCTCCATTTCTTAATATTTTTTCGAATGTTGAATTTTGGTTTTTCCACTGCCAACTTATCTCTCTATGTAATTCCTCTGATGATAAGATTTTGATCTTTGAAAAGCCTTGGCTTAAGGAAAGAATAATAAACATAATTTTATTACCGAATATACCTTGCATTGAACAATCGAAGTTTGAAATAAATCTGGACATACGTACATGTTTATCACTCTTCTTTCATCTATATATATATATATATATATTTGTGTTGTAATGGAATAATTCTAGGAAGAAATCCGGGTATGAGAGCTCAATGTGGTATACAGAGCAAGAATAACATAAAATATAATAACACGAAATTACATGATTGTCGATGCAATAATTTATTTCAACCTTGTGGTTTCCTCAAGTATTGTCTAGTTTGATGCTTGAGGAAACCACAAGGTTGAAATAAATTATTGCATCGACAATCATGTAATTTCGTGTTATTATATTTTATGTTATACATATATATATATATATATATATATATATATATATATATATATATATATGTGTGTGTGTGTGTGTGTGTGTGTAAAGAGCGAGGGTCTGCTTCTCATTGACTGTCATTTATCAATATCAATATTTCATATTCTATACTTATAAAAACCCGCATAATGTAATTCTTACTTTAAAGATTCAAATGTATGAAGAATCAAGGAAATAACATTACAGATGTTGTAGTACAAGACCAGCGGTCATGATGCATATTGCGCTGCTTTGAGCTATTTGATCTTCTCTAGGCTGCCCACGGCTTCTGGCAGCTTGTTCCACGGTGCAGTGACCCGAACCGAATAAGACGCCTTTCGATGATTTAACTGAAATCGTCTAAGTTACGACTTCTCTGAGTTTCCTCTGGTGAAGAAGAGGTTACAAGACACATTGTAGTATAAAGTCTCTACGCAGCTGCCTACGTTCGAACTAATACAGGTGGATGGCCTCCAATCGTTGTTCATGAAATTGTAGAACAAAAGATAATTGCCCACTAATAAATAAATGTTTAACAACTTATGTTATCAACAAAGCAACAATAAATAATAGCATCAATAATGAACAAATAATTATACGTAATGGCAACAGAAAATCATTTCAGATTCAGAAGTGAAAATATGCTGTTTAAGTATATATGGGAACAAAAAATAAAAAAAATATTAGCTCTAATTGGGAAATCGTAAAATTAGACCTTCCCTGTAACATAATTTTTAGAAACTGTAAATTATCAACTCATAAACGAAATTATAAAACAAAACACAAGAAATGTAGAGATATAAACAAACAGTTGCTTTGCTATTTAAGTAAATATTAAGAAAAAATTAGAATGAAAAACAGTCTCCAAATAATTAATAATCAATATCATATATAAAACCATAGAAAATAAAGAAAAAAATTACTTAACAAAATATACGTTTTCATCTAAAAGATTAATACATCAAATTTCTGAATTGTTATTGACATTTGGGTGGAGGGTGAGGTATATGTATATATATATATATGTATATATATTCCATAATTTATAATGATCTGTTCATTACTTCAGAAATCAATGTCTCTTTTTTTCTATCTCTCACCGAATATGTAACAGCAACGTATATGTCATAGGACGGGTAAAATTATTTCTCTGAATAAAACAGTGTGTACCACTTTTATGTCCCGCCACGAAGATTAAAAGCAAGATATAATTTTACTAAACCGTACGTCTAGAATCCTTATTCCAATTTTGATAAAAATCGATTACATGATTTTGATTCTTGAAAACGTCTAAGATTAAAGGCTTAATTTCTTCTGAAGACTCGTTAAGTCTTCAGAAGAAATTGGAATTGAAGGAATCTTGCTTAATTTTTGTCTAATGGCTATGGATCAAATTTCATGCAAATTTGAAATATTTGAATTTTCAAATGGGAGCTTTCGCCAATATAATGTCCACTAAAATACCTTTACTCCAAAGAAAGAAAATTGAGCAGCAAATGATTATAATTACTCTAACTTGAGCAGCGGAGGATGCGTGGGTCACGTTTCTAGTGTAAAACATAAACCAACATTTAAATAAACCTTTCAAAAGGTTTTCACCACAGTGCCAAGTCATAGTCACCCTAGAACCTTGCAAAAGATGTATCATAGTCACTTTGGTATAATTAGAAGAAAGACAGCATTCTTTGTCAGTGCTTTTAGAAGTTTAAAAGAAATGAATTATGAAAATTGCAAAACACGCCTGTTGTTTGAGCGAGGTTTGGTAGCATCATATACAGTACTTGAAAGAGTAATATACTGAGCAAGATGCTGAAGATATTCTGGGTTCGAATCGCATTCTCGTCGTAAAATTTGTTTATACTTTATTCATATGTTATTTAATCTAAATTAAGTAATTAATAGTTTCCCAATGTAATTCTTAGGTTTACAAAGATTCTCGCTTACTGGAAAATTAAGCAAATAGTATTTACGGCCCCCTACTCTTACGATTACAAAAATTCTCGATAGCAGAGAGAGAGAAAGAGAGAGAGAGAGAGATAGAGAGAGAGAGACAGACAGACAGACAGAGATCCTCTTCGTTATATTATAATAGAGGTAGTGACGATGCCTATCATATCCAGAATTAAAGTTGCCTTGGACAAAACATTCAGACGGTATATATATATATATATATATATATATATATATATAAATATATATATATATATTTAAATGTAGTTGCAGTAAACACTACGTTGGGATGACGTCACAAAGATTAGACATCGGGGTCAAACAGCACGTGCCCACAAAAATTCGCAATGCAAATTATTCACCAACGGACGTTTTACATAATACTTATGGTTCGTCGATAGCCGAACATCTCATAAATAACCGCACCTGTGCCTCTAATTTCAGTGTCGACTTATTCTCCATTCTTAGTAAATCGCACTCTCCCTATCATCTCAAGATCCAAGAAACAATCTATATTAAGTCATTGAGACCTTCTCTTTGTAAGCAAAGAGAAAATCTACTCGGGCTTAATGTTGTTTCTATTTGATTGAACACTTTTTTTTCTTTTTTTTTACCCCTTTCTCTCGCTATAATTCTCATAGCATCTTTATTATATTTTTTATACGATACCTCGATATTTGGCTCTGTTGAGCGAGGTACGAAACCGGTATGCTGCTCTTTCATCTTTTTAATTCTTAATTCATCATGATTAATAAATAGTGTCTCTTTCATGCCAATATAAAGTGTTGTACTACAAAGCAAATATATATATATATATATATATATATATATATATATATATATATATATATATATATATATATATGTACACATCTCTTACTGTACTTTTACATGGCTTGTTGCACTTTGCTAGACATTTTCTAGAATCAAAATCATGTAATCGATTTTTATCAAAATTAGAATAAGGATTTTTAGCCGATAAATTTGATCTAACTTGATTTGAATTAGATAAGTATGTATTATTATTATTTACACTGATAGCATTGGTAGCACTTTATAAATTTATCTTGTGTTAAACAACAGCGTGCACCTACACTTTGATGCAAGTCACGTTTGCTACAGCTGTATTGCAGCAAAAACATAATGCAATCACATAAAATCACAATATTACAAAAAAGCACTTGTTCCATTCCACACTTCTATTCATGTATTCGCGTGCACTCGTGCATAGGTATTTCTCCGCGCGTTCAAGCGTACGTTAAGTCGAGTTCCACCTGACCTTCTTCCACGTCGTTAAGAATCGATGAGCAATTAAACCAATTATCTTCACCTCTTTTAAAAGATTCATTTGCAAAGCGATTCTATTTGTGTGCGTACAATCAGTAGCAGCGCAGCAGAAAGCGAGTGCCGCTCACTTGCTCGGCAGCATCTCAGACGAAACGAACACAACAGAAAACCCCGGCAAGCGCGCAGGATGCAACGTCATCAGACGGTCGACGAGTCTGTGCCACGTGTCTATTCCGTCGTTATTCGTACAGACGCTGTGCACGTGAGGCTGCTTCACGAGTACTTGTCAGACGACATATCGTCTCTCTGTGGAAATCCCCGTTCAAATGCGACTTATTAAACTAATCTATGTTGAAGTATGTTACAAATTTAAACAATGTTATTCAATTAATTTAATCACAAAACGATACGATAAGTGATTCAATTAAACTTCACAAAAATCCGATTTTAAAAAGCGGATAGGACCAGACTTCGACAGCCATTTTAAAGAATATATATATATATATATATATATATATATATATATATATATATATATATATATATATATATCAACTCAGAATTTAAAAGGAATTTAACTTTGTAAATCCCAAGTCGGCGAGTATTCACACCAAGCGGCGAAGAGTAATCTAACAACAACAAATCGTGTTGGAGCTCGCAATGAAGCTAGTAGTACTGCTTGTTATTAAGAGAGAGAGAGAGATAGATAGATAGATAGATAGATAGATAGATAGATAGATAGATAGATAGATAGAGAAAGAGAGAGAGGGAGAGAAAGAGAAAAATAGAGAAATAAACATAGATATAGATATGCACACAGATACGCACAACGCATACAAGTATGAGAGCATTTCATTTTAAGATACTCATAAAAGTTGCACAGATAATTGTTTTCCTCGAGCGTTTGTGATTTGGTTTCATACCAATCTACGTATAAATGAAAGATGTCCAACGTAGTATATTTATACATTTTATTTTACTATGATCAATTAATCACGCTATCTTTCGCCAGAGTCACAGGAAAGAAAACCACCGTAGATTTTCGTCAGTTACTGGACAGATGCAATGACAGAGGCGGAGCTTTCTGTCCAGGTTAACAGGGTTACCTGACACCTTCTCTTTGGATAGCACTAGCCTAAACTAAACCAGCACCTGCTATTTAAAAAAAAGCTGGACAACCGCGTTTCGTCAAAGACCCTACCTGTGAAAACAGATTGCGTTTCGAGTAGGCTGGGAGTTTGCTCGTCTGCTTGAAGCTATGTTCTGCACGTGGACACGTGGTAACCTTTAGTGGGCGTATTACATGTTATGTTTTACGCGTGGACACGTGGTAACCTTTAGTGGGCGTATTACATGCTATGTAATTTCGCTTTCTGTTTACGAATATTTTTCTTATTTTTGCATAGTATGTCGGAAGGAGAAAAGCCATGCGTGCTCCGCTTCGCGCGATGAACACAGATGAAGATGATGATAATATATGGTCGATATATTAGTATATGGCCGATTGAGAAGAGATAAATATACTCACTCGTTCTTGTGTTTAGTATATTTTCCAGGGCGCGTGACCTGAAATGTATATATAAAAAAAATCATATTTAATTGAGAATATTTTGAACCGCTTTTACGTAATTTGATAAACCCCCCAAAATATACACAAAAATGTAAGGACAAATATTTTAATCTAAAAAGTATAATTGCTGTACTTAAATAATATTAAGTTTACCAAATATTCAAATTTACTTCATCACACGTTCACTTGATATATAGGAACGAAAAATAAAAATATTTATCAAATATATATATTTAGATACATATATATATACATATATATATTGTGTGTATTTAGACAGCATATTTTCATTTAGGCAAACATGAAATAGCACGGAGTGTTTTTGCTTGATAATACTTTTTTATTTTTTCAATTTCCTGAATGGTTCATTTAGTGTTTCGGTCAAATGGCTGTATGTAAGTTCAATGGGGTTCTTGTTCCATTTTTTTTCTTTTTTTGCGAGTACTTTCAAGTTGATTCGTCGAATAATCCTTAGGCGGTGTTAGTTCTGTTTTTTTAAAAAAAATATGTTACACTGCTGGGTTTTTTAAAATTATTACAACGGCCAATAATTTACAACTTAAAAGAAGCGTCTATAATATTGAGATTCAGGCGTAATTACGTTCTTAGAACATACAAGATCCAAAAGTTTGATTGCTTTACCGCTAAGAATTTGAATACGTTCTGAGCGCGTTCAAGATTCAAACGTATAATTGCTTAATGGCTAAGAATTTGGTAACGTTTATTACTATGCTAGACACTTTAAAATGTTGTGACTAGTTTCGTAATTCACATTATTGATTGTGGTATGCTCAATCTTTACATAGGTTTCCCTACCACAACACTTTCCCGAAGACTAACCTTACATCTATCTGAAACTAGCTTCATTTGCCAACACCTAAAACATGATTTCCCCTTCTCAATATAGAAACATACTAGTTAACAAAACTAAAATAATACACCACGATACCAACACCAAAAGATTACAAATTATTGAAGTCCTTTACATATATTTTTATTTAAACTTATTTATTGTTTGTTTAGATTTTTATTATTATTAACTATTTGTGTTTAATTTGTTTGTTTATTTAATTATTTGTTCTCTAAATTAATAATTCAGTTTTGCAGTATTTGATTGTATTCGCCTTAAAAAGAAAATATTTAAGAAAATATTGTTGGTAAGAACTATGTTTATACGTTCTAACGAACAATATTTTCTACACAACTAATAATAGGTTGATATTATTGTAACTTTACACAATTAACTATTCATTGTGACTTTTTGATTTAAAAAAATTATATTGAATAAAGATCAGTTTCAGTATTAATCAAATCGTTTTCTTGTCTTTTTTTAAATACAATTTTAAATGTTTTCTAATGCTTTTTTAAAAGTTCTTATTCATTAGGAATATGCAAATATTAGAAAACTGCGTCATATTATTTCTGCAATGTTATTATTTTTTGATAAAATATTAAATAAATAATGCATTATTAAATGATAATATCGTGAATTCGGATAATTAATTTTTCTTCGAATTATATTGATTTCATTAACACGGAATTAAGGGTCTTTTTTCGTAATATATGAGAATTATATTTTAAAAGATTTTTAATTCTTAACATGGATAATGTTTTTTTTTAATAAAAAATACATTCATGCGTTTTTTAGTACTCTGTGATATAACTTTAGTTAAAGTTATTTTTGTTTACACGAAATAATACATTTGCACTAAGATTTCTAATAAAGTAGTGTATTAATTGTATCCCGCGAGGTGACGTGGTTAAGTGGATATCGCCACGGACTGAAGACCTGGGTGTTCCGAGTTCGAATCCAGTCGGTTCCACAGTTGGCAAGCTTCTCGTGGTTCCTCCCGTAAGTACCCGATTCTTTCCAGAAAGATTTCTAACTAGAAGAACATCGGAGAAACTAATACCAACACCAGAATCATTTGATTCACACGAAAAAAGAAGAAGTTAATTAATACATACTGAAAATGTCATTAGAATTAGTTGATTTCACAAGGCCAGTTTTATCTTACTCCCACAAGGTAATGTCGGGAAAGTGAGGCTTGAAAAGGTGAGCGCTCTGGCCATTAAAAATTGCCTGGGCAGCCCCGTCGGCATTCCCCAGTAGAGGCGCCTTAGGCAGTAAGCAAAGCCTGGGAAGGTTGACCTCCTCGAACTGCACAGAACAGACCCATAGACCGGCGTAAATCAAGCCCCGAAGGCCAAGAAAATACCAGTCTGGGGAGTATCCATCGGAACAGATACTACACTTTCTTCCTAGCCAAAAGTGTGAGGTATCGCGTCGACTCATTTAAAATGTGTTTTAAACTGAAGCGCCGTCACCAACGAACGGACACAGACTCTTCTAGCGATGCGTTGACGCACATAAAAATTACATTTAAAAATTAAACGTGACATTTGTACTATTTTGAAATATAATATTAAGCGTTACTGACCAACGCGAATTGTATGTCAAATTCATAGAACGACCCGCGGACAATATCACTTAGTGATTCTTGAACGTATCTAAAATAAGATGTGACCATCATGTTTGTCTTATTTCAATATTTTTTTTTGTCTTTTGTTTTGATGGGGATGGGGCATCCTACAAGGTGCAGATATTCACCCGCCATTTCAGAGACTCCACCCGAGAAATCATTTAGGGATTCTATCTGTTCCCTTAAGTGAAATTGTTTGGATCTTTCTTGCACTTGGTTCACCGGGTTTATTTTTAATGAGACCAGTGGCGCCTATGATTACTTAAACGTACACGTTTAGATATGTACCTATTATTTCAAACTAAAGTCTTACAGGTCGACTTTTAGAAATACGCATCTAACATGCTATTTAAAACTAAAGCGTATCAGAGCGACTAGAGTTGTACATAAATTTAAAAACAACTCACTGAGAAAATCGCTCCCAGTTATGCTTGGAGGCACAAACAGTAAGATGCGTCCATTAGTTTTGCGCGTTCAGCGATGTAATTGTAATTGCTATGTTAAACCGAGTCGTTACAGATCGATGGGTGGACAGAGTTTATTATATAGACGGGGGACGCTTCTAAAAATAATAGAACAATAGAAAAAGAGAGACAAAAGTCTTAAGTCTCTCTTAAGACTATTATTGGCCTGGGCTTCGAATATTGATTTCCTATTGAACTTTCGACCTTGTTTCCGATATAGAAATAGTTTCTCATGTCGAACACTAAGTAACGTAATCAAGAATGACCTGTTTTCTTTAACCCCTATCAACGTGAATTTGGATAAAATAGGCTTTATTCAATTCATACATTTACATCTATTTTATATATTTACCATTAGTAAAGGACGTGTTCTATAAGTACATTGGCAAAATGTATAATGATATTATTTACAGACTAGCAGGCCTACCCGGTGTTGCCCGTGTATTATATGCAACCTATTTATATTTTTAACAGATTGAATAAATATGGGGCCTAAGTGCCCCCTAGTGTACTTTAAAAATATACAAAGAAATTGAAATTTCGGGAATCTTGCTAAATTGTTGTCCCTTTTCTTTCATTTTACTTCAGTGTAAAGTCTCAGAAATCAAGGGCCTTTTTTTCCTGGAGCTAACACTTGATCTCTATATCAGCTACATAGATATCCGAGTGTTCAACTAACGTTCTTCTTTACCCCTAAAACGCCGAGTTAATTATGAAGTAGAGAACATTACTGTTCCTCTCTCCAATTGACTAGTTTACTATGTTATAATATATCTTTCAATCACTATTCTTCTCTATCTTTCAAACGTTGAGTTAGTAATGAAGTGAAGAACACTAAATTTCCTCTCTCCCATCGACTAGTTTACTACGTTATAGTATATCTTTCTTTTGGTCTCTTGGTCTTACCGGATTGCAGGAGAAGAATTCATCCACTCTGGCGGAGTATCCAGTTAAGTGCTGTTACTTGATGTAACATCACTTGGCGATGGTGCACTATTCATCGTATGAGCGAGTGTGTAGCCATACCGAAGGGATCTATTTGGACTTTGAATACTATGTTATGTTGAATATTTTGTCAGGGTTTACGCGTAGGAAGAAGTATCCTTATGCCAGGTGTCCTGGCAAACCCATGTACAGAGAAACCTTAGAAAATTTGAGGATAATTGCTTCCTTACTGTTTAATATTCATGCTTAGAAGTTCATGCTACCCCGGTGGATTAAATAAAGGGTTCGGTTCGAAATTCTGTCCAGATTCCCGAGTTAGATAGAAAGATTCCCGAGTTCGACAAAGTACACCTGAAGAAAGTCGAAGATTATATCGGCCGAAACGTTGTGATAAAAACACCCAAGATGAGAACAATAGTCCGAATATTCCAAATTCTACAAATCAGAATTATTTGAATTTGTCCAAACAGGGGAATGTATCTATTCTGGTACGCTTAAAAATATTCCAGAGAAATAAAAATTTGGGAATAATTATTAATTGGTGTCTAATAGGAATGGTTCAAAATTTAATGAAATTCGGAGATATTTGAATTTCCAAAGTGTCTTAGAATGTGGAGCTTAAGCTCTCTAATCTCATAGCGTGTCACATAATTCTGCGAAGATATTGAAATTTTGCAAAATCTTGCTTGATTTGTCTCTAATATCGATTGTTTGAATTTTCTGCAAAAAGGAAATATTTGAATTTTCAGAGGGGAAATGCACGAATTAGGCACGTTCACAACGAATCAAACAACTCAGATTGTCTTGCCATTTTAAGAATCGTTCTTAATTAGAATCTAATATTTTCTTGGGTCATTCATCAATTGATGGTGGAACAGTCATGATGTTTTTTTCTTCTGAAGGCTTATTGTATATGCAGCATGCCAACCCTGCACGTAGTCCATTGCACTCCACTAACTTAAAGTGTAATGGCTTCCCGTTGAAAAATATATATGATCATCTGCGAAGCAATGCTGTGCTTAGAACCAGAGCATCATTTTCTAATGAATGCAATAGGAACTACTGCTACCCATTGGATAGCAAAATAAGTGGTGGTCGAATATATGTCCCAGAGCAGCAAGTTCATCGAAGCACACTCCATTGAAGTACTTGTAAAATAAGCACGAGGATGCAACATTGTGGCGATGGGACAGGGGCTGGGGCTTGGTGGATAGTGAGGGACTTATTAAAATAGTCACTCTTAGTTGGACTTTGTCTAAGAGAGAGAGAGAGAGAGAGACTTGTGAATGGTGGACCAGCCCAGATGCGGCAACAATTTTCCATGGATGGTGGCTTTGTATAGATATAGGATACTGTCAGGTGTGAGAAGTTTTCTAGCACGGTAGAGGGAGCCCATTTTCTTTGCAGAAATTATAAATATTAAATATCAAATATTAAATAGCAAAATAAGTGGTGAGCCATTAGTAAAAAGAAATGATTAAAAAATAATTTATTATTTACTAGCAGGGTTACTCGGCGTTGCCCGGAGCAAAAGTGTTACATGTTCCCATTAAAACTCACGTGTCTCTTCCCCCATTTCTCCCAGCCTTCTCTCTCCTGTTTTCCCCATCTATTTCTCCACCTCTCTTTCTCCTCCGCATACCCCATTCTCCTCTCTGGACATACATACACACACATACAGACAACTCTCCCTTATGTAGATTTCTCGAGAAATAATAGAATTAACACATTAAAAATAAATCAGAGTTACTTCCCTTTAGTAAGTGAATAGAAAACAAACCTCCTGACGAAATCTGCGCAAGTTTACGGTAAAGTAATGAATAAGTTTTTAAAATTTTAGATATAATTACTCTGGGGCAACGCCGATCAAGAAAATACCAACTTTGTGGGTGTTTGTTTTGGAAATAAATTGTCTGGAAACTCTAGTTAACTCATAAATATTACCATTACAGGTTAATGAACTGAACAGAGCAAGCTGTTATCAGATATAGAAGGAATTATTATATATTAAGATGCATTATCGGTAAAAAGTAACTTCTTTATCCGTGTGCGATCTATAATCAGAAAAATTAAAAAATTATCGACTTAATTAAATAAAACTGTTTTGTTTAATTTTTCCTCCTTTTTGTGGCATTGGTTAAAGAAAAAGTAAATCAATAGACTAGAATCCAATATCGCAGAGCAGTAACGAAATTATCTGAATGTTATTCCAAAATGTAGAAAGTCCAGATAATGTACTTTAAATATAAAGCGATGTTGGCCTTTTGGCAAAGATCAAAGTGTAGTATCTGTTCCGATAGATACTGCACCCCATAGACTTGTATTGTCTTGGGCTTCGGGGCTTGATTTACGCCGGTGTATGGGTCTGTCCTGTGCAGTTCTAGGAGGTCAACCCTCCCAGGCTTCGCCTACCCTCTTTGGGGCGGAGTAAGTTTATTGCTTACTGCCTGAGGCGCCCCTACCGGGGAATGCCGACGGGGCTGCCCAGGCAATTTTTAAACCCGACTTTTCCGACCCGACCGTGGGTCATATCTTACTTGTGTGAGTAAGATAAAAACTGGTCTTGTGCCTAACTCCTGGAGAGGAGTAAATCAATACTCAGCGTTGCACTTACCAAGGTGGGACGTACTCAGCTATCCAACTATACATTTCTATCGGTCACAAATATCATTAACTTCTGTATATAAAATCAAATTAGGTTTTTCTTTTTTTTAATAGAAATCGCTCCAGACAAGGCATGAAGCCACTTGATGTAAGGAGCTACAAATACCACTTTAAGGTCAAAATCTAGCCAAGGATAAGTGTTATATGGATAGATTCCAACCCATAAAACAGCAATTCTTCCTTCCTTGTCAGAAACACCGCTCATGGAATGTGAGGACTAAATGACAAAATTAGGGAAGCGAGAGTAACAAAGCTGCCCAAAGTAAAACCAGGGTCCACTTTAGCGAGAAAAATAAGTTTAGCACTGTTTCGCAAGCTTCAGCTCTGTCGCAGCACCGTAGTGTAGCATTCCTGTGCTTGTTTTACAGGTACTTCCACGGAATGTTCTCCGCTGAATTTACTGCACACTTACCCCGTCAACGTTCAACGTAAATATCCCCGAAAAAGTGTATTGTGTTATCAATTATATATATATATATATATATATATATATATATATATATATATATATATATATATATATATATATATTACGTATTATAGGTATACAAACGGCTGAAGTTATAAATTAAAATAATATGAATTCTTAAAATAAGCCAAATAAAGAATTGTATGATAAAATATTCTGTACACTTTTAATTTCAGAGTAGTTTTGCCTGGGCAATGCCAGGTTATCTCTCTAGTTATAAAATAGTATGATGAATAATGAGAGGGAAGCTTAGGCTGAATAGCGATTTATTTTGCGTTGTCATGCGCATATGTAGAGGAGTTTGCGCGATGAAATGTAAAACAAGAGAAAAAGGAAAGATAACTCTTTGCTACGGACGGAAGTGTTGTTTATACGGAAACAGCCGTGAGTAACTACCATTGTTTTGCTTCGCCGGGTGGTTTTGCTTTCTTTGTGCAATCTGTACAGCATTTTGGCACGAACGCAGTGACATTTCTAACATCCTTGTTTTGCCAATTGTCAGCGCAATTCATCTGAAAAGCAACTGTGCGTTTAAGAAAAGGGCGTAAATCGAACCAAAGTGAGAAAAAGAGCGAAAACTGAATTTTTATTGGGTGTAACCTGAGTGGGGTGTTTGTTGTTTGTGTCATTCGGCTGCTAGTTTAGGTTTAGTCGTCAGATTTGTCATAGTTTTATAAAATTAACATTGGTCAAACCTCCTTTAAATTTCCACCTTAAAACCAACAAAAAGATATTTCTAAGGAATGTATATTCAATATACACATTTTCGATGAAAATTTGATATATATATATATATATATACACATATAATGACTTAATGTAAACATATATATATATATATATATATATATATATATATATATATATATATATATATATAAGGTTAATACAACAAAAGATATTAAAGGCAACTAATATCTTTAATTAGTGAACATCCGGATAAAAATAAAGCTCAATATACTGGATAGATAACGGACCCGGAAGTAAAACTGGCCGAATATATCAAGTCAGTATAATTTTATTCGAATTGGATTTTATGGTTTGCATTACTCCTATCAGTTCTTAGGGACTTTGAATTTAGACATTATAATATTCAACACCAAGTGAGTTTTCTGAAAGTTTTATTTGATTTGTTTTCTCTATCGTTTTTTTATCGTTTTATTAATTTGCATACACCTTGAATACACTTTTCACTGTTATCTAATTCATCGATAGCAAACGAATTTCTCGCCTGGATACCTTTTGTCGTTTTTGGACCACCATTCACCAATTGAATTATCTTTTAATAAACCTCTTTGATATCTTGCCTGGAGCTATTTTAGACTTGTTGACTTGGATGAACTGTATAGTTTTACTAAAAAGTATGTTTTGGGCCGATATATTTGATGTTTTATATACCTTTATGTATTTTTATATATATTTTATATATTTTTTCAAAGTTCAATTTTTATTACTTGCAGTAATGTCATTGCGGTAATGGTACTCTGAGGAGAAGATTTTCTTTGAAAACTCATGAGTTAAAGACTTTAAAGAACTTTGCTTGAACATTGAATTGTAATAACATTTGATTCGCACCTTATTTTATTCTTTCAAGTTATCTATTGCTATATATATATATATATATATATATATATATATATATATATATATATATATATATACAGACTCAATGTAAACATATATATATATATATACAGACTCAATGTAAACATATATATACAGACTGTTTCGCTATATCACAGCTCTTCAGTGCGGCTAGACCAGTTAGTGCTTCAAGCCGGGATTGAAACTCAACCGTCGAACTTCCCCTGCGCTATCATCCAACACTGACTGATTGTAAGTGATATCTCAATGTAAACATTGTCAAGAGCCGGAAGCTCGAATTAGTTTTACCGAATGAGCTATGCCCAGATGCTAATGGCAGTTGGCAATATTCTTACAAATAAGCTCCACCTAAGAAGGGAGCTTTAATCAAGTTAAAATATATTTACGAAATGATCTTGAAACCAATATATTTTAAAAGTTGCTCAATACAAGTTAGAGCTTTATAAATGAATTTTATATAAACATTTAAAATGGGCTAGACAAATAAATGTATGTTTCCGTGCTCCAACGCACCACGACAGGACCAACTCGTAATTTAAACAAAACCAAAGTTTGAAAATAAAAGGTTATCTAAGACTTAAAGTTGAGATCGTAGCAGGAAATAAGATCACACACTTTTTTAGATGTTTCGTTTAACCCCACCCAGAATACATATAATAAAGAAACTGAAAGCACTCCTTTTTATTATTAATCATATTCCAATATCAATTCGCCATATAATTAGCAACAATCTCTCTACTAAAGAAATATTTAATAACAATAGATCCATACAATAACAAGTTACATAGCAGTGGTTATATAAACACTAACAGTAAGTATAATAGCAAATATAATAGGAGTATCAGAAGAAAAATAGAAACGCTAATATTATTTAGTTTATCCCTGTTAAATCTATTGGTCAATCCAAAAATGTAACATATGTTTTTTAATCATTTAAGACGGTATTTTTCTGCTAATAATCACCAAGATAAAATATTCAATGAAAATACTATCAAAATTAGCTATTGTTGTACAAATAACTTCGCAAAAATAATTAAGTGCCATCATAGAAAGATCTTAAACCAAGATAATGGATATAATAACAACAGTAGAATTAACAACACATCATATAATAATAATAACAGAAATAATGAGTGTAACTGCAGAGATAAAAATGAATGTGCGCTACCAAAAAAAATGTTTGACCAAGAGTATACTATATCTAGGAACTGGCATCCTGAACTCTGTTTATAAATTCTACAGAGGTAGGAACAGAACTGATTTTAAGACTAGGTACGGAAACCATAGAAACGTCTTCAATAACTTGTCTTTATTGCCAAACACAATAACAAGCAAAATTATATATATATATATATATATATATATATATATATATATATATATATATATATATATATATATATATATATATATATATAACTATTTCATGTATCCACATAAAATTTTATAAGGAGATATCATTTTTTATGCATCAATTTTCAGTATTTACTTCAACAGTGCTCGATACGTAAGTAGAGCTAGATAGTAAGTTATGAAAATATATTTATGGCAATTAAGCAACACAGAGATAAAAATGAATGTGCGCTACCAAAAAAAAATGTTTGACCAAGAGTATACTATATCTAGGAACTGGCATCCTGAAATCTGTTTATAAATTCTACAGAGGTGGGAAAAGAACTGATTTTAAGACTAGGTACGGAAACCATAGAATGGTCTTCAATAACTTGTCTTTATTGCCAAACACAATAACAAGCAAAAATTATATATATATATATATATATATATATATATATATATATATATATATATATATATATATATATATATATGTATATGTATATATATATATATATATATATGTGTATATATATATATATATATATATATATATATATATATATATATATATATAAAATGAAAAAAAGGAAAGCCAAAACCAATAGATTTATGTATTCATGAACGTTTGGTATTTATTGAAAGACTTCCTCAGGATGAAGAAAGAAATGTAGAAATATACATATAAATATATCATATTATAATCATTATTCAATAACGATATGCAATGAATACTCTGGGTAAGTATTCATCCGCGACAAGAACATTATAGTGAAGCAAAGGTTGAGCAATCTCTAACCAAACTTTCTTCTTATCTGACACTGCTTAATGTAGTATAAAGCAGAATTCCAAAACGACTGGAAAGAATGCAGTGGTGCCTGCTATTATTTCGGGGTATTTCTTCTACGATACTGGTTACGCCGCCATGGCTTTAATAGCCTGTACGTTACTCTTTCACCCAGGTGGAAGAAGGGTACATGGACACATATCTTTCATAAGGGTTTTAGTGAAAGTGATCCACGCTGTTAGCAGTGGTGTCATAGTTATATGTCTCTATTTATATAAATACGTGCATATGTTGATATATTTCTATGCGTGGCATTACATTCTTAAACTAATTAACCGATCATTAGAAATTTTGAAATACAGCTGCTTGGCGTAAAGTTAGGTAATGTGGCCTATATTTAGCTTAATCAAGTTTTTTTTTTGCACAGGGAACAACAATAGAGTTGAAGCACTTCGCGAAAACTATATCTCTAATTTTTGTTATATTTTAACAATAGGTATTATAAATAGTCTCGCAATTTCTATACGAGTATTTTAAAAGAGTCTTTTGCGGACATATAGACACAACCTATGTTGTATCATAGAAATGTGAACGAATTAGTCCGAGAGTAAATTTGTTTCTATCGGGTTGAGGTATGGTTCTGTTCAGTCCTAGTAAGTTCACACCCCGAAGCTTTACCGTCTTTCTAAGAAGGGGTTAATTGATCAATAATCGCCTGACAAGCACCTACAGGAGAATGCCGACAGGACTGATCAGGCATTTTCTGTAGGTCAGAGTGTGCTCATTCTAGTACGCTGGTTCTATGAAGTCATACCTGACCTTGTGCCCAACTCCCTTACAAAGAGGTAAATAATATATAGACGCAACTTTTTATTTTGAAATTCATCGATTTCGAATTGCATTGGATTTGATCCATAGTCATGATACACCAATTAAGAAAGATTCCCTGAATTTCAATTTCTATTAAGACCCGTTGAGCTTAAACCTGAAATTGTCATTTTATAGAATAAAGAATCATGTAATTGATTTTGATCAAAATTAGAATAAGTATTCTAGACATAAGGTTTAGTAGCATTATATATTGATTTTGATCTTTGTAAGAAGACATAAGTGGCGCAAACTGTTTTGTTAGGTGAATAAATTTTACCTGTCCTGAGGCAGATATTCTTCTAGTATATATATATATATATATATATATATATATATATATATATATATATAGTGTGTTAGAGTGAAATAAATTCTAGAAAAACATACGAGTATGAGAGCTCAATGTAATACACATAGCAAGATTAAAATAAAGTAAAGTAACACGGAATCACATAATCACCGCTGCAATAATTTATTTTGACCATACGGCCTTATACAAGCATCTAAGCCAGGCGATTACATTTTTGAAAATCTCTATCTATCTATCTATCTATCTATCTATCTATCTATCTATCTATATATATATATAGAGAGAGAGAGAGAGAAAGAGATAGATAGATAGATAGATAGAGAGAGAGAGAGAGAGAGAGAGAATGAACATAAAGATATAATGTATATCTTTAAATTAGAACCTATCATGAAAGAATTGATGTTCGATGTACGAGATACAGCAATACTATATACAATTAAGAGGTGAAGAAAACAATTGTGAAAATACAAAATCTATTACGTCTTTAGTTGTTTGAAACAAGAGATTTACTTTTCCTTCTTAAAACCATGGCTTTTCAAAGAATGTGATTCTTATCATCAGAGGAATACAGCGAGATAAAAGTCAAAATTTGAAAAGATAAAATATTATTTAAGATAAATACAAAAAGAAAATGTAGATGATGTTCACTGCAAGGTTTTAGATTGTAGCAATAAATCTATTTGTGGTAAATCCAGGAACGATTGTCAAGTCTGTAGAATTTTGGAGAAGCCAGACCATCACACTGTCCCCTCAAAATAATCGGTTGATGGGAGATTGCAATAAGATTCTTACAACAAATGATTTATTTACAAAACATAATTTACTTATTAAATTATATCCATTAAAATGTTGTTTAATTTCTTAGAAATGAACTCAGCCATTTTAATCAATTACTTAATTAAGTTCCATTCATGGCATGAATTTATTTTGTATTATCTTGATGTATTATTAAAAGCCGCGCCGTGTAGGGACAGTTAGTATAGTATATAATACCATAAGATAGTGCTCAATAACAGGTAGTGCTGTATTATAATAAAAGGTAAAGGTAAAGATCGCATAGCCTGGACGCGCACGAGTGTCGTTGCCGACATCGCACATGGCCGTAGCGGCGGGGATTTGTTAAGAATCGCCGTGTCTAGGGCACAGCATATGGAAGGCGGAGCCCATCCCTCTCCTTCCGCTGCCTTAGAACTGAGTTTTAGTCAGGTACCTATTTACTGCTGGGTGAAGAAGGGGAGTTTTCAGACCCGAAAATTCGCATGCCGTGAGTGGGATTGAACCCGTCCAGCCCAAGGACAAGTGCTATAACCACTCGACCACAAGCACTCTGTATTATAGTATGCATTTTATATTCATACAAACACTATTGGCTATAATAGTGCATATTTGAATCAGCTGCGACTTCATTCAAAATCAAGCTTCTTAAGGCCATTTCAACCAAGCTGAGATGAATAGATGAATTACATTCTTGTATATCGTTTTAGTTGGAATGTATGGAAAGGGAATAGTGGAGGAAGGAAGGTATGTATCCGCGCAAACACATTTACTTCACTCACCCCTATTTATATGTCTTTCCCTGTATAGAGTTCTTATCTTTTTATCTTTATGGCCCATCTTCAAATATCTCTTCATCCTAGTCAACCTTTAAGACGTTATGTATATTTTTAATCCTTTGAACACTAGTTGGATCAAAACATTCGTACGCATACGAATAAAAATTAACCCAGGCCTAAATATAAATGAATACACATATGATAACACACACACAAACACACAAATATATATATATATATATATATATATATATATATATATATATATATATATATATATATATATAGGTAGAATAATTTAATATTTACTTTAAAAAATGCTGTTATCAGACCCTTTAAGAAATTGAAGTTGAACTCTGTTCGAGTATAGACTGACACGTATCTATATGACATGTTCCGATAACGTTTGTTGAACACTCTCTCGCTAATCTACTGTCTGTACCTGCTTGGCATGAATAGAACCTTATTCACTTTCTTTAATTGCCCCATTAAATACCGACTTCCACTCGAGAAAATTTTCCCAACTATCACCCCTCATAAATTTAAATAGTATTAAAAAATACGAACAAATACCTTAATCAACCCATATCCACACTACTTTTCAAGAGCAATAATTTCAACTTTCCCAAAAATATTTCTCCAGTCATTAAGAGGGTAACACCCCCATTTCACAACATTATTATTACTCCCATAAGTCCCCACGATTTCCCGGTCATAATACCAATCTCCCATATCTTCCAAACAGATCCAATTAAACGGTTTCAAACCATTTAAAAACCCTACAGAGTTACTTCCCTTAGACCGCCCGTATGATAACTTTATTTAAATTCCTTCGGGATTGATTTAAAGTCCTTTAATCGAAGATTTACACACGAAATTGATTAATGTTGTTCCTTTTAACCTCTTTAATCCTTAAACCCATGTTCTCTCCCTAATTACTTTAGAAGACACATCATTAAACCCCAAAACAGTAACGGACAATTATACGATACTCATAATATTGACTCACGAGATTTATATAGAAATATATTTTTTATTTTTTATTTTTTATTTTTTATTTTTTTTTATCTCTCTTTAAATCTCCTTCGGTTTAAATTTCAATTGTTACTTTTCACCCTCCCCTTTTTTCAAACCTTCCTTACACTAAATTTAAACAAACATACACAACAGTCTAAGCAAATATCGCGTTCAAACGAGAGTGACACGTGACTTCACATTTCCGAAACAGATGACAACAGAAGCTGAAGAGAGCCGGATGGCTAAAAATGCTTAAAACCGACGGTACGAATGTTGTACTAATTTTTCTGTACCAAAATAATAAATAAATAAATATATATATATATATATATATATATATATATATATATATATATATATATATATATATATGGGAAGAGAAGGATGAAGGTAATCCGACGTGATGGTAAAATGAAAAAGGAAAACCAAAAACTATATATATGCGTTTGTGTGTGTAGTATGTGCCTATACTCTGATTTACTTGTGTACACTCATATTCACTAGTCAAACGGAAATATGTGAATGATTGTCAGATGTCAGATACAATTTAGGATTGTTGCCAAAATTGTACGTCTAGACATTTTGCTTTCAAATCGTTCGCTCCATAAGATCGCGCAAGGCCAATCCTAAACTTTACCTGTTCTTCCTATGTCCATTAAACCCATTTATATAAAACAGTCGTATTGCAAAAAGCAGTTGACGTTTCTTAGTTATTTTGTTATACTGAAATGATAATCCTAATTTATATAAAAATCTTTGAACTTTATTTCAACGTATGTCATCACCTTCCACGCACATTTAAAAGCATGTGAAAATGTAATTACGGGAAATCCAGAACATGCCTCTCATGGAATCGTAAATAAATATATCAATACTTTCTGCAATCCAACCATATTTGGCACAAATATACTTCAGTCTATGCCTGACTTGTCCGCCAAGTTTCATTCATAAATATCCAACAGTCATGAATAGACTTCACACGCACCAAATCTATCTCCCAGATATAGGTTTCTGTCAAGTATAATGTATATAAAAATAATCTCTACACTGTTTCAAAACTGAAATGAGCGAATACAGACAACATCAGGGCAGTGAGAGTCCAACGTTCAAACTCCTCGGCCAAACATTCACAAGTAACATGATATGAAACACATATATAGAAGACATTGCCAAGTCTGCTGCAAAGAACGTGGGCTCCTTCCGCCGTGCTAGAAAACTTCTCACACCTAACAGTATCTTATTTCTCTAAAAAGTCACCATCCACCTATGCATGAGGTATTGTTTTCACATCTGGCCTGGTGTACCATTCATTAGTCTCTCCCTCTTAGAAAAGCCCCAAAGAAGAGTATCTAATCTAATAGGTCCCTCACTATCCACCAAGCTCCAGCTCCTGTCCCATCGCCGTAACGTTGCATCCTTGTGCTTGTTTTACAAGAACTTCAATGGAATGTGCTCCGATGAACTTGCTACTCTGGTGCCTGCTCGACGTAACTACACTTAGCTAAATTCCATCCATTCACTGTGGAAGTCCCCAGATGGCGGAGAGCCTTCTACTCCAATATCTTCTTTTCTCGTGCTACCGGTTTTTGGAACTCCCTCCCTGCTTCCCGTTTCCTCGTCAGTACCAACATGCAGAAATTTAAAACTAATGTGTATAAAAATCTCGATGCACATCTTCCAATTTAGGATGACCCCCACAACTTTCCCCCTAATTCTCGGTAGCCCCTTACGTCTACAGTGGCAACTAACCTTGTTTAGGGTGAACTAAGTTAAAAAAAAGTATAGACAATTTTGCTCGTCTTATTCAGGTTTATGTATCATTGAGCGCTTACGAAACAGAGACTGTTGTAACATTCATGATCGAAACTATGTGGATAAGTCAGGTATAGACTGAATTTTTCTACCAAATATGACTAAATTTTGTACAAAATATGGCTAAATTTTATATCAAATATGGCTAAATATTGTGTCAAATATGGCTAAATTTTGTACTAAATATGGCCTAATTTTGTATTAAAAATGGCTAAAATTGTTTATCAAATATGGTTAAATTTTGTACCAAATATGGCTAAATTTTCACTCAAATATGGCTAAATTTTGTACCAAATGTGGCTAAATTTTGTACAAAATATGGCTGAATTTTTAACCATAAGTACATTTTGTACAAATATAACTTAATTTTGTACCAAATATGGCTAAATTTTTTACTAAATCTTGCCTAGTTTTGCATCAAATATGGCTAAATTTGTACCAAATATGGCTAAATTTATACCAAATATGGCTAAGTTTGTACTAAATGTAGCTAAATTTTGTACCAAATTGGCTAAATATTGTACCAAATATATATATATATATATATATATATATATATATATATATATATATATATATATAGAGAGAGAGAGAGAGAGAGGTTTCAGCATTTACTTCTATGGTGCTGAATACATGAGTATATGTTAATAGTAGTAAGAAAATAGCGTTTTCTTCAAATTTTCTTCAATAAATATGAATTCTGCATTGTTTGGAATTGGTTCATAGCAAACACATCTTTTAATCTCGCAGATATATTCGGTTTGTTGCTATTGAGAATGGCGCAAAATCAAACAGACGTTCTTCATCAAATTGGGGTAAAGAATTGAAAACCATGTGAATAGTCGATTTCATAATGCGCGAGGTTAAGAATAAAAAGAATATAAAAAGAGATGAAGAGAAAGTAAAACTAGATAGAGAGAGAGAAAGAGAGAGAGAGCGAGAGAGAGAGAAAGAGAGAAAGAAAGAAAGAGCGCGTGTGTATGCGTGAGACAGAAAGAGACACAAAAGGTTGATACATTTATCAGAGCTTTTATTAGAACGTTATTAATGTCTTTTATGATAGAAAATGTAGAAGTTTTCAACACATTGCAAATGGATAAAATATGAAGACAATAGTTTTAAGATGCGTCTATTCATTCTTCTCTGTAAAACGTAAGCGTGCCAGGCAGACGGACATAACATCTTATAAAGATATCTTAACATATTTAAAATCTTATTTCAAACGTAAGCGTGACAGGCAGACGGACATAACATCTTATAGAGATATCTTAACACATTTAAAATCTTATTTCAAACGTAAGCGTGACAGGAAGACGGACATAACATCTTATAGAGATATCTTAACACATTTAAAATCTTATTTCAAACGTAAGCGTGACAGGCAGACGGGCATAACATCTTATAGAGATATCTTAACACATTTAAAATCTTATTTCAAACGTAAGCGTGACAGGAAGACGGACATAACATCTTATAGAGATATCTTAACACATTTAAAATCTTATTTCAAACGTAAGCGTGACAGGAAGACGGACATAACACTTTATAGAGATATCTTAACACATTTAAAATCTTATTTCAAACGTAAGCGTGACAGGAAGACGGACATAACATCTTATAGAGATATCTTAACACATTTAAAATCTTATTTCAAACGTAAGCGTGACAGGCAGACGGGCATAACATCTTATAGAGATATCTTAACATATTTAAAATCTTATTTCAAACGTAAGCGTGACAGGAAGACGGACATAACATCTTATAGAGATATCGCAACATATTTTAAATCTTATTTCAAACGTAAGCGTGACAGGCAGACGGACATAACATCTTATAGAGATATCTTAACACATTTAAAATCTTATTTCAAACGTAAGCGTGACAGGCAGACAGACATAACATCTTATAGAGATATCTTAACACATTTAAAATCTTATTTCAAATGTAAGCGTGCCAGGCAGACGGGCATAACATCTTATAGAGATATCTTAACATATTTAAAATCTTATTTCAAACGTAAGCGTGACAGGCAGACGGGCATAACATCTTATAGAGATATCTTAACATATTTAAAATCTTATTTCAAACGGTAGCGTGACAGGCAGACGGACATAACATCTTATAGAGATATCTTAACACATTTAAAATCTTATTTCAAACGTAAGCGTGACAGACCAAACGACCGACGCACATAGAGAAATTAGTGCACATATCCAAAAAAATATTTAAACCTCAAGCATGACAGACTGACGAAAATGTTATTGGAAACTTAAGCGTGACAGACTGACGAAAATGTTATTTAAAATTTAAGCGTGATAGACTAAACGAACGATGGACAGAGCCTATTAGAGAGACGTATGCATGTATCCAAAAATGTTATTTCAATCTGAAGAGTGACAGACTGACAAGAAATGCTAATTCAAACAAGCATGACAAACCGATTGGCCGACAGACAGAGCCTATTATAAAGATGATTTGACATATTTAAAAAAAATTTCTCGAAACTTCAGCTCGTCAGACTGAGGAAAATGTTGTTTTTAACTTAACAAACGAACCAACAAAAATGATAATAAAAACTTAAGTGTGACAGACAGACGGACTGATATCAGCTTTTATTGCAATGCATGGACGCATCTAAAAATTCTACCTAATTAAATATTCTTATAACCGACACTTAAAACTAAAACGCTATCTATTATAATAGATGCGAAATCATTAAAGAAAATAAAAACATTATTTATCTTCGTACAATAGGAATACGATTGTGATTCAATACATTAAAGGCTTATGAAAATAATTAAAACGTGGTTTATCCTCCTTCTTTATTTCTGGAAAATTGATGGTATAACTTTCGGATTATGTTCTATATGTGTAAAAGGGCCTCTTTGTGTACGAAGGGATCTCTTTTGCAATAGCACTCCATTATCAATATAATTCCTTTCTGATCCATTACTTCTTCTGTGCTGGCTTTAGTTTGTGCTGAACATATTTATTTACCTGTATTTGGTCTTTTTTTATTGTGTTACCTGAAATAAAATAGACCAACACTCGCAGGATGCCGACCGGGCCTCCCACCCCCCATGTTGACTATTGAAGTAGTCTCTGCCGATCATAACGCTCCAATCTTTCTTCTGAATCAAATGTCATTTTTCATGTTTTTTTTTTGTGTCTGCGGCTTATTTTACTTGTGATGCTGTCACAAGAATATTGTTTATCTATCCCATATCTAAAAATAACAGTGCACTATCGCACACATTAGATGTGTTCGATGTTTACAATCAAGAATATTGATCAGTATCTGTTTCAATAGTTTATAAGTCGGAAGCCAAGCGTTTCCGGACTATATACACATTTCGAATAGAGTCCTGAAATGATCATAAATTCTCCAAGCGCACATACACACACACTCTCTCTTTGTCTTTCTCTCTCTCTCTCTCTCTCTCTCTCTCTGTCTGTCTCTCTCTACACTAGCGTATGTAGTTAAAAACAATTTAATATTATATATTTAAAATTAATATTGTTATAAGCCTTTTTAATAAGATTAAAGTTGAACCCTGTTCGGGGAAGTTAAAAATAGACTGACACGTAGCTATAAGACATATTCCGACAACGTTCGTAGAATCTTTAGTCAGTTTTTCTAGATATGCTACCCTTCGCATAAATAGAACTTAAATTCCCTTCTAGAATGTGTAAATGTCGGGTGGCCCAATGTAATAATCAGAGCAAGAATAAAATAAAGGTAAAGTAACACGGAATCACATAATCACATATATATATATACATATATATATATACATATATATATATATACATATATATATATATATATATATATATATATATATATATATATACATATATATATACATATATATATATATACATATATATATATATACATATATATATATATACATATATATATATATATATATATATATATATATATATATATATATATATATATATATATATATATATACACGAGAGTCTGTCAATGAAAGAAAATAAGGTTTTCTTCAGAATTCTTTTCCATAAATCTCAACTTTCTTTACATGTTTTAATGTTTCGAGATAATTGAGATGATGATTGATAATTTGTATTATTTGGATTATTCGAACTACTGTTTTCACTTTTGATGTTATTCTCACAACGTGTCGATCGATGTAAACCTTGACTTTCTTCAGATGTATCTTGTTTAACTCACGAATCTTTCTGTCGAACTCGGGAATCTGTACGTAATTTCGAACAGAACCATTTATTTAATCCACGGGGCTAACTTGCTTTTGTTCCGTCAGCCATGGCCAGCCATTATAAACGGATAAAGTGCGAAGTAATAATCAGATCTAAGTGACAGTCTTCTGGAGGTTGAAGGTTCAATTCTCGGTGTGGGCGAGTTTAAGAATACATTTTAGAATTACTTAAGACTTTTACTCGATTTGTGCTGATGTAACGAGAGCAAGCGACCCCCATGGATTAAAAAATAGTCTCGATCGAATTCCGTACAGATTCCCGCGTTCGACAGAAAGATTCTCGAGTTAAACAAGTTACACCTGAAGAAGTTCGAGAGTACATCGGGCGACAACTTGCAGGAAGGCATACCTGTGGTGATGTGTTCTACAGACGGAAAGCCTATTCAAAAAGGCTCTGTTTATGGAAATTCTGCTTGACACCAGGCACATGGAAGAAGGAAGGGGAGTATTTTTCGTCAAACAACCACAGCGAAGAAATTTCCTCTGTCTCTGTATGTACCAAAAATCCAAACGAAACTTCTATGAACAAAGTTTATTTCCTATGAACATTGCATCTGTAGAACAAAATACCACGAGGCTGCTTCACAATCGACTACAACATGGTTGTTTTTAAGTCTGATGTAAACGAATGCTTGTTTAGCCGCCATTTTGGATAATCAATTCCTCTTACCCTTTGCCTATTCTCCCCACTGTTTTCAATCTGCTATACGTATCTATCTAAATGAATAAATGCGAAAGTCTGGCTAATTTACTCTCACTAATGGTAAAGTACAATCGCGTTAATGCATCTCTATACAATAAATGCACATCTTTTTATATACTGTTCATACATATGGGCAATATCAGTCGCAAGTTTAACTACTTAGCATATTGTTTTGAAAGAAGACATTTTATTAATTAGCTAGTATCTCTTATTGTATTTAATTTGTTGATGTCTTAATTTTCGGCCTTTTACCTTTTTTTAAATTTCTATTTTCATTTTGTTTCTACTTTTATTTCTATTATTTTGTTTCTAATTTTTTTCTCATATTTATTTTGTTTTACTTTTATTTTTATTTTCATTTTGTTTTTATTTTATTTCTATTTTATTTTGCTTCTTTTTAATTTCTATTTTTATTTTTTTCTACTTTTTTTTCTATTTTTATTTTGTTTATTTGTTATTTATATTTTTAGTTATATTCGACTTTTATTATTTTTAATTTAGGCGATCATCGTCCAACTGACAATCTCTCTGACCTTTACCCTTGAGTGCCCCCCTGGCCTTGAAAAGCAAACATACATGGCCGACCACATGAAGGTTGCCAACATCCATAAATTAAAATGGTGCTATAGAACTGACTTTATTCAAACTTGGCAAGCCCGTATTTTCAGTTCTCGTGGTTTTCTACTTAACCACGGCCACCTCAACCTCCCACGTCAACAAGTGATATATATATTATATTTAAAAATTATCGCTTTTTATTTTTGGTTAATATTTTCATTGCAATCGAGCCCTTTTACATCAAAGACAAGCGAAGATTGTTTGGTTTGCCATATTTAAAAAGCTAATACAAATCACCGCTATCTTTCATTGTGTGTATCCGATCAAAGCTGAGCCACCGCACCTGTCGATAGTGATTTGAATAATGGGGGCCAGAAAGCGGAAGAAATTCTTGGTGAATGCGAGGCGACACAGGGAGATAACACGTGTGCGCTTCACGAATAATCGAATTTTCACCAATTCCGAATAAATCGAGCGATCCCGAACGTTTCACACCAACTAGGTTTTCGATATATATTTATTAGATTGCCTTCCTCACATCTTTATTAGAGGCTAAGTCGAGCGGCCCGTCGGTCAGTGGGTTTGTCACGTTTCGGTTTGAAATAGAATTTTCATCGCTAACCGCGCAGATTGAATGCGCGTATATTATTTTAGATGCGTCCATGTAATAGGCTCTGAACGTCAGTCGCGTGCAATTTGAAATAACATTTTCATTGCTAAACGAGTTGAATAAATAGGCACGTCCTATTATAAGATGCGTCCAAGCATCTCCAGATGAAGCTTTGGCTGTCGGTTTATCTGTCACTCTTCAGTTTGGAAGGAATAGCAGTTTTGTAGATCTGTCACACTTGATTTAGAGATATTATTTTCGTCAGTCTGTCACACTTAAGATTGAATTACCATTTTTTGTTGGTCTGTCACACTTTAGTCTGAAATAGCATTTTCAGTAGTTTTTCATGCTTAATTAGAAGTAATATTTCACGCTTCAGTTTGAAATAGTATTTTCATCTCAAACCGCGCAGATTGAATAGATGCATTTATTTTCATTCATGCGTTTATTTAGTTTTTGGTTTGTGTTTTCTTTGGCATTTTTCCAACCTTGATAAAGACTATCGATCGGATTGGCATTTAACGGTGCATTAAATAAATCGTAGTTCAACATTTCACGGTCACTATGCTGATGCGTTTATTGAAGCATGATCGGAGAGAGAGGAATACAAAGACATAGAGACAGAGAGAGAAAGAGGGAGGGGTATAAGAAGAGAGAGAGAGAAAAAAAATGAGAGAGATGGAACGAGAAAGAGAACGAGAGAGAGAAAGAGAGGGGAGAAAGAACGAGGCAATTGGAGAGAGGCAATGGAGGAAGAATGAGAGAGAGAAATATATATATATATATATATATATATATATATATATATATATATATATATATATTCTTCAGTCTGTCACACTTAGGATTGAAATACCATTTTTGTTGGTCTGTCACACTTTAGTCTGATATATCATTTTCGTTGGTTTGTCATGCAAATTAAAAATTATATATATATATATATATATATATATATATATATTATATATAGATAGATAGAAAGAAAGAAAGATGTAGAGAGGAGAGAGAGTAAATAAGGAAAGTAGGATTTATGGTAAAAATCTCTACACACATTCATTCATTCTTAGTTATAATGTTTCCTCATCTCTGCTAAAACCTACCTCAATTTAATAACACTTAACTACCCAATACAATATGGGTACAGGCGTAGAATATTGCGTCATCTATTGGTGGGTACGTTTGCAAACATACACACCACTAAAGAACTAATAAAGACTGCAACTATAGTAATGTATATACTTTTTTATATATACTAATGGGTCACCGCTTATTAAGGCTGATGGGGCACTCGAGGATAAAGGTTAACGAGACCGTCGGTTGGACATTAAGTGCCGCCATGCGAGGATTGAGAATAAAAATGTGGAATGGGCAGAATATTTCTTCAGAAGAATTAATTATCCAAGAGGACGGCTACACAAGTATTTGTTTACATTAGACTTGAATACGAACATGCTGTAGTCGACTGGTAAGCAGTTTCATGGCATCCAGTTCTGCAGACGGGACGCTTCAGAAAAAGAAACTTTGTTCATGAAAGCTGTACCTTGTCTTCGGTACGGTGAGAGAGAAAGGACAGTTTTCTGTTGCGATTGTGGCCAGGCGGGTTCTTGCGTTGAATGTTTTACAGGGAAGGACGAGGGATTGGAGATAAGTCGAGCACCTACCATGAACATATCCTTCTACAACTTTGTGATCTTTTATGTTTGTTTGTCTCTGTACACAAGTGGATGACGTCACGATGGGGTGACGTGATCTATTTGCACAAACGTGAAGTACATCGGAAAAACGAATGGCCATGGATCGTCTATGTAGACAGTGACTGTATATTATATGTACTTTATGTACCGTCTAAACCCGGAAGGTATATTATAATTATAAACCTAGCGTGAACCCGTGGGAATTCCACGGTGCTTTATCTATTTTCTATTATTATTGTTATTATACTAGTGAGTAGTGTGGAAATTCCACGGTGCTTTCTCCATCAATCTGTATCATTTATTGTTAATAATCATGTTTCATTTAAATGCTTGTCAAATGACTCTTTCCTCTTCCGTAATTGTTATCGTCAGTTAAATATTCTTTAAATGAATACAAGAATCTATCTATTCTATGCCCATTCTATGTCTATTATATATTTATTTATTTAAAATTATATCAACTTGCTTAGTTTTCAAACAATAAATATTATGTCTTCTTACCATAAAATAATTTCCACCATGATATTATTCAAATCAATAAAACGAATGTCACTTTTTGAACATTATTTATTGAAAGTGTACTGTTTTAGTTGACGGGACGACATAGTTTGATTTTCGAACTATTCATTTTAAAATGGGTAAAATTGGAATGGTGATGTCACTACAGGAAGACGTCATCCATCGAAATAGAAATGTGGACAACTAGGTACAGTGGATGGCGTAAACAACTGATGACATCGTCACACAAATAAGAGAGAGAAAGTAAGAGAGAGAGAGAGAGAGGGAGAGAGAGAAAGAGAGAGTGAGATGGGAGAGGGGAGGAAGAGATCCGTGACCTAGACGACTCATCATATGGATCTTTTTATCTAATTTTTTGTTTTATTTTTCTTCGTTGCCCTGTGCACCTGGTTTCACTATCACTCATTGTGACGTCACAAAAGAATGACGTCATAAATGATGACATAACTAAAATATTACGTCATCCGTTAAAACATAATGATAGGGATAATCATGCACAGCGGATAACGTTATATCATGATGACGTCATCCATCAAATCAGACAGTGAGAGAAAGAGAGAGAGAGAGAAAGGAAGAGAAAGAGAAAGAAAGGGAGGAAGGGTCACAGAGCGTCTACTACTGGAGGTTGTTAGTATACTACTAAAGCAAACTGAAATACTTAACCGTCAATATTCAACAGTTTGTAACTTATAAGTGACCAGTGGACAAAGTAAAACATGCTCACATATGATATAGATTGAGCACTTAACGAGGATCGAACTCACTATTCAGTGGATTATCACCAAGGACAACTTGTTAAGAATATCACTACAACAAGATCTTTGCCAACGGAAATTTAATGATTCACTTAAGCTGAACAAGAATAGAAATTTATACTTCGTAAGTGGATGGTATTTAAAGATTTAATTTAGCTACGTAAATATATAATATGTTAAAAAAAGAAATCGAGAAGTAGAATTAAGAAAAGATATTAAGAAAGAAAATACGGCTACACGAATGACCTTGGTTTGATGAAGAATGGCACATGACGAAAATAGACAAATGGCGGGATTTCGAATCCTGACGTCACCGCTATGTGTAAGTTTTAAAAATGGTATTTATTATGTTGCTAGTACAATTGTCCGTGTGCTTGTTGTTATTTTTTATTTTTTTTATATATAAATTGCTCCAGACAAGGCACGGAGCCACTTGATGTAAGGAGCTAAAAACACAAAACACTTAAAGGTAAAAAACTAGCCAACGATAAGTGTTATATGGATAGATTCCGACCCAGAAAACAACAATTCTTCCCCCTTTGCCAGAAACATCGCTCATGGAATGTGAGGACTAAAAGACAAAATAAGAGAAGCGAGAGTTATGAGGTTGCCGAAAGTAAACCCAACTTAGTCACTTTCTACTCTCAATATAAACCTTCTGTTAATAAAAGAAACGAAATAGTCAAACAAATGTTTTTTAATTTCTATTTGTTTGTTCTAATATCCTAGCTGATCCATTTGTTTGTTTGTCTGTCGCAAAGAATCAGACAAACGAATATACAAGCAAACAAACAGACAAGAGGACAAACGGAGATATATAGTTCGGTTTTTAAATTGTCGATATGAGCTGACGTTTTTCAGTGGACATTTTAGAAAGTTTCTATTGTGAAGCGCCGTTTTCCTCCTTTTCTTTTTCTACTCCCGTTTCTTCCCTCCACCTCTTTAAACTCTTTATATCTTCCTCCTCCTACCACTTCATTTCTTAATAGCATGGCCATTTAGTTCACGTAACAAAAATACACATCACCAAGAAATTAGTACGAGACAATGCTAATCTATATACTATTAAGATTGTTATCTTGTATGTTTGTTTGTCTTTGTACACACTGGATGACATCACAAGGGGATGACGTGACCCATTTACACAGAGTTGGAAGATATATAAAAATAAATATAGAAAATCTTATATTTTATTATTATAGTGAATCACGAAAACTTTTTACGAAAGAAAAACTACACTTCCTTTATAATAACAAACAACGAATGGTTTATTCAAATAAGAAGTAACATGTCTGCTACCGCTTAGTAGATAGATGTATCTTCGGTGAAGATAGCATCATGAGATGTCAGTGACAAAGGCATAGAAGGTGAGGCGATCCGTCTTGGCTTGTGCCAGGGAACTGTCTGCCGATTGTCTGCAATTTTTAAAAGAGCTAGAGTAGTCCTTCAGGGAACTAATGATATCAATACACCCTGCGAGCTGATTGGCCAACATTTGGCCAAACCACCTCACAGGGACAATGATACGCATTAAGAAGTAAAACTCATTTATGACTGCTACAGATTATTTTGATTCAAGAGAAATAACTCGATTCTGTTTTGTTAGGTTTCCCTAGCAGATGTGTTATCACCGGTCAGTGTTTGGTCAGCCCAGATCATAACAAACGCCCAGGACTGTTTGTTATTTTCGTTATATTTTCATATTGGTACTGGTCCTCGGCTTGCAAAACTACTGGGACCTCCCTTTATATACGGCACCTGGAATACCCAAATAGCCACCACAACATAGAAGCATCTAAAGGAGACGAAAAAGACAGCTGACAATATACTTTCTTCTATTGCTCAGTCGAGAATAGAACCAGCCTATTTTTACGTAAACCTCGAAATACATTTGTTTTGTCCCAGCACATGTGAAATTAATGCCTCATACAGAGCAGTTTTACACCACTGTTATGTTATATTACGATGATTAAGATAAAAATATTATGCTATTAAATCTTATGTATAGAATCCTTATTCCAATTTTGATAAAGAGGTCTTAAGAAGAAATTGAAATTAAGGGAATCTTGATAATTGATGTTTAGTGTTTACGGATCGAATCCATTGCAAATCTGAAATATTTGAATTTCAAATATGAGGTTGCGCCTATATTACCCCCTAAAAACATTCAAAAAATGCTCTAAATAGATTGAAATTTAAGGAATATGTATTAAGTAATGTCTAATATCTATTATCAAAATGTAACAAAGTTTGGGCTATCTTAATTTTCAAGAAGTACTTCCACTTGTTTATTATCTTTGCATGACACATAATTAAACTAAACAAGCCACGCGTGCGTGGTCCCCCTCTGTATGTGACTCGATGTGGTGAGTATAAAATGCAATAAATTTGGGCAATTTGGGACATTTTTACCCCCCCCCCCCTGACCCCCTGGGGGCGCGAACCAGAATTTTTCTGGGGTCAAGAATGCCTATTTTATATCTAAAACAATTGCCTCTACATTTTGGCCAAGTTTCAGAAAAATTGAATGGTTGGATCAAACGTTATGGGAGAAAAGAGTCATGTTTTGCCATTTTGGGGGCTTTTGACCCCCTGTAGGCGCGAACCAGATTCTTTCCAAGGTCAGCGATACTTATTTTCTATTAGGAACAATTGCCTCCACATTTTGGCCAAGTTTCAGAGAAATTGAATGGATGGATGAAAAGTTATGGGGCAGAAAATGTCATTTTTTGCCATTTCGGGGCCTTTTGACCCCTTGAGGGGCTAACCAGATTGTTTTTCAAAAATCGGAGAGCATCACTTTCTAACCTGACCAAAGTTACAACTTCATGCAAAATTTCAGAGAAATTCAATAGATTGTTGCGGAGAAAAATCCGGACGGACGGACAGACGGACATGCCTCAAAACATAAGTCCCCCGATTTTATAAATCGGGGGACCAATAAAACCCACATTACAACTCCTTATTCCCAGCAGCTTTGTTCCATAATTCAAACTAACCGGTTAATTATCTTAGACGTGAATCATCTACATACAAATATATAAACATTTAAACACACCTAACTTTATTTTGATAGAGATTTAATAAATAAAATAAAAAAGGATTTTTTTAAATTGTGAGAAATGAAAATAAAATTCGTTAAAATTAGAAACATTTTAAAGTGTTTTTTCTTTTATCAGAGAGAATAAAAAAAACGTTATATCTCTTTTAATTTCGAACGCAAAAACATACACACTGAAGTAAATTGATAAAAAATTGAACTTGAGAATCGAACGGTTTTGTGGCGAATCATAAGCGGAGGTCAGGAAGAAAAATGATTGAATTAAAAAAGATAATTTACTGTTAATGGAGTTTTTAATAGAAATGGAGTCATAATGCGAACGTAATGTTCGCCCTTGAAGAAAAGATAACTTGAAATATGTTTTTAAATAATGTTTTTAAATAAAAGATTAAATGGAGGGTTCCATTTCGAGAGCTTAAAAAGAAAAAAAGATGTACTGATAATACATTAAATTGCTAGTACGCATGCGTAATCATGTTTGATACATGTGAGCATACGCGGATAAAGGTTCGAACATAAAGAGATATCCATGTATGAATAAATCATTTTACGAACAAAACAATGCACTGGTTTTCGAACAAAATTTAAGTAAACTAGCAGGGCTACCCGACGTTGCTAGGGGAACTTCCACCCCCTGTTTTCCCCTACTTCTCTGCAGGTGTAAGAATCTCTCTCTTACCCGGTTGCCCGGGGCAAAAGCTGTGTTTTCCGCAGTCCCCATCACATCCTCGCCCCTTAACCCGGTCGCACCACCCTCTCACTCGTACCACTGTCTTCCCGCTCGTCCCTTCATACCAGCCTCCTCCATCCTCTCCCCTGTCACCACACCCTATCTCCTTGTTGCCCAGGGCAAAAAGAAGTACTAACTGTCTTTCCCCTTCCTCCTTTGATGTATATTAAGGTCACCGGGCGACCCATCTTCTTAGAAATAGGTGTCAGAGCGTGACACATGTAGGTAGGTAAACGCAGGCGTATTAATATATAGATGATGTAACACAACGCCAATTGATTTATCAGTCATATACGAGATTAGCTTCGTCACCACCTTCACGGTTCTAGCTGTTAACGCCTAATATTAGGCAACATGTATTAAAAAACTGTTAGCGCGGTCGTGTTCTTAAAAAAATACTAAATAAAAATAAGATTTGTAATCTGAAGTCAAGTAATAAAATAACTGTTAGCGTGGTACTATTCCTAAAAAATACTACATAAAAATATGATTTATAATAATCAAGTATAAAAAATTGTTAGCGAACCGTTGTTCCTAAAAGAAAACAATGCATTGCTTACAGACAGATGTAAAACGTCAGATGAATTCAAATTATTTTTCTATGAAAGCAAATAATTTAAGATTTTAAAATGCCAATAAAAACAAGTATTTTAATGTTTAAACTCTTTTTTAAATACATTCTGCACAGGTATATTCTATGTTTATTTTTATTTTTATTTCATGAAAATCTATTAAAAATTAATTTCGTCTCTCTACTTTCTAATATATTTGAGTTATTTTATGGACATCACCGATAATTGTCCCTGGTGACCTCAGATGGAATCGAAGGAACATTTTAATAGTATTTTTAGATTGCTTGAAAGTTTTAACACTTATTGTAACTTATTTGAATGTTCAACAATCGATTTCTCTAACACACTAACCAACATTGACTTTAAATAAAAGACTAGCAATGCTACCCGGCGTTGCCCAAGACAGGAGAACAAAATAGAAAGGTTCAAAAATGTGTGTAACATCTTTCTTTTAAAACTGCCCACTCTCTCTTTATATATATATATCAACAATGACGTTATTTTTTAACCGCCCTTTCACCATGGCGATATTTCCCTCTTTCTTTATTCTCTTTAGCAACTCGTGATACAATATAATATAAGAGAAATAGTCATCAACAGCGGACTAATTGTTTGACCTAATTTCAATATTGTTTTTGGAACGACTGCCAATAAAAATGTAAGAAAGTAGAGTCTCCTCATGCATGAATTTGAGCCGTGATTACACCAAGAGAACTAATATCATTGTATTTTTAATCATAACAAACTCGGGGTCATACAGTCTGCAATGATGCAAAGTTTGTAAGCGTATCCTCGCTATTCCTCTAGTTTTATACCGAAAATGGTACAAAATAACAGAAAAACAGAATAAAATAATAAAAACAAATAAACAGTCATCAAAAGCCGACTGATTGTTTGACCTAGTTTAAGTATTGTTTTGGAACAACTACCAGTAAAAAATAAAAGAAAGTAATCTTGCTTAGCCATGCACGAATTTTGTCCTAGATGACCCCAAGGGATTGAATATTATTGTATTTTTAACCATAACCAACTTGGGATCATACAAGATGCAAGAGTATCTTCGGTAGTTTCTGGAAGCGTCTCTTCGGTAGTTTCTGAATTATAGCCGAACACACACAGACGGAAATACGACTTTTCTTTTATATAATAGATTAAATTACATTAATCAGAATACGAGAAAAATGAAGTGCATGTGAAACTTAGTAAATACAAATTTTAATTAAAAAATAAAGAAGTAACTCCATTTTTATTAGATGAATCTTACACAAATACAACTTTCGTGTAAAAATAGTTTTGTAACAGGCGTAAACATGCGAAGATTTAGTAGGTCAATATAGAAAAAATTCTTAAAAGAAAAAAACGTGAACACATGATACTACATGTGTTGGAATTGCTGTGTTTCTAATGTGTGCAGTCCAAGATTACGTGACAAGCTGGGGGTCAACCATTGGTTGATTTAGCCACGTGATCACAAATACAAAATGTATAACTTAAAGCGCTATGGCTCTTATTAGGTTTTAGCTAATATTTTTATAAATAAAATTTATACTATATATATATATGTGTGTGTATATCTCAGCAGCATCTTCTCTTGCGGGCAAGTATTGTTGAATATAAGAGACAACTCATGTCGAGATATCCTTTGATAGATCCTTTCAATAGTCCGAATCAGTATCTTAGTTTCGGAGGGGAATTAGCTGATGAATTTGCCATAGTTCAGATGGTCTGTACCTGATTAACCTTATTCCCCTTAAGATGGACCTGGGTGAGTCTGAAAGTACTTAGGAGACAAATCTAAACTATGGCAAATTCATCAGCCATTTCCCCTCCGAAACTAAAATCCTGATTCGGAATGGTGAAAGGATCTACGAAAGGATATCTCGACATGTATTGTCTCTTATATTTAACAATATATATATATATATATATATATATATATATATATATATATATATATATATATATATATATATATATATATATATATATATATATATTATATTAACTCAATTCCAAAGTCCATGTAAAAAGCAATCCAAAGACATTATTTACATTAGTTCCTTCAATTCTTTATTTCCGCACTTTAGTGGAGACTTACCATTTATATTTTCGCTTTACATAATTTTCGGATACTATAAGTATAAAATTTGAAACATATGTTCCTTATAAAAACTCAATGATATATATATATATATATATATATATATATATATATATATATATATATATATATATATATAAATAAAAAAAGGAAAACTAAAATAATTTATATAAAAAATAGTTTTGTTTTCATCTTCCATCACGTTGGGATATTATTTCCATATTTATCAGCATATTATATATATATATATATATATATATATATATATATATATATATATATATATATATATCACGTCTCAATCGTGTAGCTGACCTGCTAGACAGGGGTTTAACGACGTTGTGTTACAAGACCCAGACTATTCGTTGTCACCCGTTGGTTGGTAGGCCAGTTGTTTGAAACTATACTGATGAGTTTTTAAAAGACGAAACACGCTTCTTTATAGAAAAATAAAAATATATATGTGTTTATGTATTTTTGTATTTTAGTTCTTTTTCGTTTATGTATAAAAATGGAGGATGTCTTAAAAATTAATTTTCAGCTACTTCCTACGACCTTTTCTAGTGTGATGAGATATGTGTGTGAGAAACAGCTTTTAGCATCAGGCGTGTGCACATTACTGTGTGTTGACCATTATACCACTGATCGGTATCTATTCCTTTCCTTGAATGCTAATACCTATGCGCAAAGTAGGTATAAACGACATACACAAATGCAACCACTTTTTCACTTGGTAAGTCTGTGATTACATTTTTCGCATCCAAAACTGGGCATTTCGTGACAGGGACAAAAATAATCGTTCTCAGTCTAAGAGGGTTCTGTTTTCTCCTCTTCTGGGTAACGCCTGAACAGATATTACATTTTGAACCTATCTCGAACGAAATGTATGTGCTTCCTTTCTTCCAATTGTCTTTTTGAGTACATCTAACCTTAGGCCGTATCTCTTTTGATAAAGTAACGTGACAAATTCATTTACCGCCAACTTTTGTCCAACGCCTTTTCCCCAGGGACGATAACACTCTTTAAAAATGGAACTTGTTTGGCCCCGGACCTTATCCAACTCCGAGTAATTACTACAGACTGGGTGTCTGCTCCAAATGCTTTTTTTCAACTTTTCCGAATGCACGTGCAGACAGGTGAAAGGATATGGCATTAGCAACAAATTCTAAAGCACAGGGACAATTCTTTACAGCTTGAATGTGTCGCTTCTTAATGATAACGTACAAGTGAGAACGAGGCCTATGAAAGAAATCATATCGCGGAGTACAACGTTTCTTTTGACCGTTTGTTTTTTCGATTTATTTTTATTTTCGGTTTGCTCTTTTGTTGTTGTACATTGCGGTCTTATTCTATGAACCGAAAGGACATTCTATGTAAAAAGAAAATGGATGGCAGTAATAATAATAGCATGAAAATAAACTTCTCAGAATCGGTACAGATTCAAACAAGACGAATACCTTGCGCACACAAAGGAACCGGGCTCCTTTTTCAGATAGAAATTTATAACAATAATATCTATGTCAATAAAATTATGAGACAACATCAGCGTGTGTGTGTGTTTCTCGCGTAAGCATAACTTTGATAAATACACATTGAATTACTTGTTAAATTTACGAATTAAATATTTATTGAAATAAAAAATGCAATAACGTAAAATAAAACGAAATTAAAAAAAATCTTATTGTTTAATTACAAATTAAAATCTACCAGAACAAATTTCTGTTTCTTTGTAAACATTTCAGCCATTTTATTAAGTTTATATGGCAAAATTAATTCCTCCTTGACTTTTCTAAATTAGAAAGAAATTTGGAAACTTTAAAACCGTTTAACAGAAAGTAATTTCTGATTTTAAAATTGTTAGCAAATACGTATCAAAAGATGGAATTTTTGGGGAAGTTATTTACCCCAGTAATTAAAAAAAATTATTAAAACAACATTAGTTTAAAAATTAGTTATAGTTTGATAATGATTATGTTAAATTAATAATTTAATCAACAAACAATACAGTAATAATTAAATTTAACTTTGAAAATTCTATAAAAATATATATAATTTGGTAAAATAAAAGAAAACGGCATAAATAAGAAAAGTGAAAGGAAAATGAACGTAAAAAGTATCCCGGGCAATGCCAGCTAGGTAAAGCTCGTAATAATATATAGCTCTTTATATATCTCGAGATTCTGATCCTTGTGTCTTGTCTTCGCTGTGCTGATCACCTAGTTCGAATGTATGATTACGTGATTACGTGATTACCACATCCTTAAAAAAACTATTTACGGGGAAGTCTGAACATGCAAACGCCCTTCGTCTAAAACCAAATTCAATTTAGAGAACTGACCCTAAAACACTCTGTAAAAGACTGGGTGAATTTTATTTCGAGAAAACTCTACCTTGTATTTCGCACTTAAAATAATGTTGGTTCTAAGTTCATGTTATCAATATATTTGAACTTTATTAATTGATATATATATATATATATATATATATATATATATATATATATATATATATATATATATCCCAACGATTGGCTAAGAGAATAACAAAGAAAAGGGGGTGAGTCATCCTATAGAAAACAGAACAATAGAATAGGAAATAAGAAGTAAAATCAACCGAACCTTTGTTCGTGAGAAGCCCAACGATTGGCTAAGAGAACAACAAAGAATCTGATTGGTTAACTAGCTAGACGTGTCTATAAAAACACCCGGAAAAACTAACTCCATGCATTTTAGGCTGACGATTCCCTCCTGGAATGAAACGCGAAAGCCTCCGTGTAGCTTAATTGCCTTCTAACAGTCAAAACTTAAGATCCACCGTCAGCAAGTTTCTGAAAGTGGTTGAGTCGAACCAATAAATGGAACAGGCTGTTAGAAAGGGTGAATTTTAATCCGACAGCACACAAAGTAAAGAATGTCGAATTTGTAGCTCATGTGAGGGAATCGCACAAAAATGCTCGGCTGAGCTGGCCCCTATCCTCTCTAAACTCTATAATAAATGTCGTTTTCGATGGCCGTACATCTAAGCAACCATAAGATAAACACGAGTGTGTCTCAGGGATCGATATTCGGACCTATGTTATTCTTGATTTTCATAAACGACTTCCCCGATGCAATTGTGTCTGTGATGGGTGTATTTGCCAATGACACCTCGCATATTACCGGTATGGGGGTAAACCGAATGCCAACTCATGTAAAAGAATGGCTGAATCCTCTTCCTCCTTCTCCTCCTTCTCCTCCTTCTCCTCCTCCTCCTCCTCCTCCTACTACTACTACTGATAACTACTACTGATATGGATATTACTTCCCAACCAATACAATAATAATGTTACTGTCTCTACTACTACGTCCTATAATTATACTACTATATGTAATGCTACTACGCTTATATTAATACCATACGTTTACTACTATTACTACGACTACCACCTTACAACTACTACTACTACTACTACTACTACTACTACTACTACTACTACTACTACTACTACTGCTACTACATATTATGATACTACTACCTGTAATACTGCTACTACCTATGATACTACTACTACTTCTACCATATTACTACTAATATAATAACACAACTACGACATATAATACTATAACTATAATATTATTCTTACCCGTAATTCTACTAATCAACAACTACCTATACTATTAATCTTCAATTACACACTATAATACTACTAGCAGTACTCCCGAAACCCGACAGAATCGTAGGAGCACTGTCATGCTGAGTGTAGTACAAGCGGTTCCACATGCTGCCATAATATTGCTTTTCATAATACACAGAGCTCTCACAAAGAATTAAAGAAAATACAATAAAGAGAAGTCTATAAAAAACGTTTTGCGCTTCAAAATAGTAACATGGACACATACATGTCAATAATTTATTCCCAAATGGAGAGAATAGAAAAAGCATCATTATTTACCCACTAACCTAACTCTAACGCCTCATCATCGACTTATTTAAAAGAGGCGGAAAAGAAACAAGTTCCGGCGTCGAGGCAAAATAGTGAAATGGGCAAAGATTGCACTCGCTGAAGTGTTTGATGCATAGTGTTTGCATTTTTAATTTCGAGGCGGATATTCAATTAGTTTTGGATGCGATTACTATAATTTAAGTTTTCCGTTCTCGGTATAAAAAGGAGGGAAGAAAGAAAACCTTCTGATTATCGATTAATGGAGAATATTGACACACCTACGCGCCCTTACTAACCGTCTCTCCCAAACACACACATTGATACATGTAAATAACATTGTTTCAAATTATAACATACTTTACAAAAAAATAATAAATAAAAATTGTCTTGCCTCAGGCAAAAAAGGTAATTATCTGACAATATATATATATATATATATATATATATATATATATATATATATATATATATATATATATAGTTCGGCAACAAGTCATTTCTTATGCAAGCGTCATTAAATACCACGGAGTTTTCTCTTTTCACGATCTTTCTTGTCAATTTCTCGACGCGGCGAGCGATTCTTCGGTTTTGGGTGTTAATTGGTGGAGTATGGCACCTAACGTTGTATCGTAGTATAACGAAAGCTAGAGGAATGGCCCACGACACAACGTTAGGTGCCATACTCCACCAATTAACACCCAAAACCGAAGAATCGCTCGCCGCGTCGAGAAATTGACAAGAAAGATCGTGAAAAGAGAAAACTCCGTGGTCTTTAATGACGCTTGCACAAGATATATATATATATATATATATATATATATATATGTATTATTTATTAATATTTCATATATATATAAACATATTATAAGGTGATTTTATATATTGCGTATATATTTTTAGTATTTACTCTAACAATACAAAATACGTGAATAAAGCCAAGTTGTAGCAGTATTAATATATATATATATATATATATATATGTATATATGTATGTATATATATATATATATATATATATATATATATATATATATATATATATATATATATATATATATATATATATATATATATATAGCACGTAAGCTACACAACGGCGTCCATATTCAATCTCAGCATGTAATCATCATTAAGCCTGATGAGTTCATGCAGGGATGAAACATGCACGCCTCTGTGTTATTTACTGGCTATATATATATATATATATATATATATATATATATATATATATATATATATATATATGCAAAGAAAGTGATTTGAATCAACCCTGACAAAATGGTAACATATAAGGGATTAATTGAATAGCCGCACAATATAATCAAATGAAAGCAAAGCTTATACTTCGTATTTTTTACTCATGTCTTTTATTTAAACTAAATCTCAAAATGACCCAGACAATATATTTCTTTCAAGGCTAAAGATAATAAACTCATATTCAATCAATCCATCATTCCCTCCGCCTAAATCGCCGTTAATTGCTGCTATTGCCACACATCCAATTTTGCCTGTCTCAATGTTTATTTATTTTCACTAACAGTCTGGCATCAGGCTCGCCGCCCTCGGGTAGATCAAATTTGATAATTGTATGATTATTATTTCTGCATTTTTCTTCATCCTGAGGAAGTCTCACAATAAAGACGAACCGTTGATGAATACATAAATAATAGTTTTTGGCTTTTCTTTACTATTTTTCCTATATATATATATATATATATATATATATATATATATATATATATATATATATATATATATAAAGAGAGAGAGAAAGAGAGAGATTGTTTAATTAATTAATTCATAAATTAATTTTTTGTGCACAAAACAATAATACAAATCAGCGCATATATATATATATATATATATATATATATATATATATATATATATATATATGTATATATATAATTAACCTCCATGCCAGGAAGTTAGACAGAAGGCCATGCATGGTTTTGAGAAGCCAACGCACTAGGATAAACGCGCTCTAGCATACAAAAAATGCCTGAGCAGCCCCGTCGGAATTTACTGGTAAGCGCGCCACAAGTTATTAGCAATAAAGTAACACATTCTCATAGAGAAGTCAAAGCCTGGGAGGGTGGACGTTCTAGTAATGAACAAAACCATACCTCAGCCTGACAGCTACAAAGCAACTATCGGACTGATTTGTATCATGATTCAGTGATAAAACATTGTATAAATAAAGTACATGTTCCATGCAATGTTTTTCTATAGCTTTAATTGTGAATGTAGCTACAAAGGAGATGTTCAAAGAGGCATAACTGAGAAATAATAAAAATAGGATGTTTTAATTAGTTCAAAATTGCGTATGATTTAGAGATAAAAAAAAATCAACAAAAAAAAGTAAAAGAAAATATTTCTATGACAATTCGTTTTGGGAAAGCGTATCTTCAAGGAGACATCTGCGTTCCATTTATGCTTAAACATGGACGGTATTATTATTATAATCACATGTGGTATTTTTGTCTCCAAACGTCTATTTATGATCAGTCGACGACTATTTTGCTACTTTCCTTTCAATCCATTCAAGTAATTGTATGCTTTTTTTCTCTCTATTTCTTTCAAGTTCTGTCTTCGGATTCATTGGCAACAGCAGCATCAAGTGTTTGTTTGTGTGTGTGTGTGGGGGGGGGTGTATGTGCGTGTGTGTGTATGTGCGTGTGCGTGTGTGTGCGTGTGCGTGTATGTGTTCGTGTGTGAAATAGAGGGCGAGAGAGAGATGGCCAGACGGAGGGAGATAACAAAAGAGCGATGTTCATTGGATAATTCAAGGTTTCGTTATTACAGCTGGCCCTTTAGCGTTGGTTTCCACGAATGACAAAGAAAGAAACAGGCGCTCAAATGCAAAACACAGTTTTATAATAACGTTCATAACAAAAAATGGATATGTGAATCAGAAGGAAAAACAAGATCAGATATTTTTATATGCGTCTATTACATCTGCACTTTTTAAAAGTTAAGCATGGCAGTTCAACCAAATTATTTCAAACTGAATCATGACAAAGCAACGATAAATGTTATTTTAAACTGAATCATGATATAGCAACGAAAATGTTATTTTAAACTGAATCGTGACAGAGCAACGAAAATATTATTTTAAACTTAATCGTGACAGAGCAACGAAAATGTTATTTTAAACTGAATCGTGACAGAGCAACGAAAATTTTATTTTAAACTGAATCGTGACAGAGCAACGGAAATGTTATTTTAAACTGAATCATGAAAGAGCAACGAAAATGGTATTTTAAACTGAATAATGACAGAGCAACGAAAATGTTATTTTAAACTGAATCGTGACAGAGCAACGAAAATGTTATTTTAAACTGAATCATGACATAGCAACGAAAATGTTATTTTAAACTGAATCGTGACAGAGCAACGAAAATGTTATTTTAAACTGAATCGTGACAGAGCAACCAAAATGTTATTTTAAACTGAATCATGACATAGCAACGAAAATGTTATTTAAAACTTAATCGTGACAGTGCAACGAAAATGTTATTTTAAACTGAATCGTGACAGAGCAACGAAAATATTATTTTAAACTTAATCGTGACAGAGCAACGAAAATGTTATTTTAAACTGAATCGTGACAGAGCAACGAAAATTTTATTTTAAACTGAATCGTGACAGAGCAACGGAAATGTTATTTAAAACTGAATCGTGAAAGAGCAACGAAAATGGTATTTTAAACTGAATAATGACAGAGCAACGAAAATGTTATTTTAAACTGAATCGTGACAGAGCAACGAAAATGTTATTTTAAACTGAATCATGACATAGCAACGAAAATGTTATTTAAAACTGAATCGTGACAGAGCAACGAAAATGTTATTTTAAACTGAATCGTGACAGAGCAACCAAAATGTTATTTTAAACTGAATCATGACATAGCAACGAAAATGTTATTTAAAACTTAATCGTGACAGTGCAACGAAAATGTTATTCTAAACTGAATCGTGACAGAGCAACGAAAATGTTATTTTAAACTAAATCGTGACAGAGCAACCAAAATGTTATTTTAAACTGAATCATGACATAGCAACGATAATGTTATGTTAAACTGAACTGTGACAGAGCAACGAAAATGTTATTTAAAACTGAATCGTGACAGAGCAACGAAAATGTTATTTAAAACTGAATCGTGACAGAGCAACGAAAATGTTATTTTAAACTGAATCGTGACAGAGCAACGAAAATGTTATTCTAAACTGAATCATGACATAGCAACGAAAATGGTATTTTAAACTGAATCATGACAGAGCAATGAAAATGGTATTTTAAACTGAATCATGACATAGCAACGAAAATGTTATTTAAAACTTAATCGTGACAGTGCAACGAAAATGTTATTTAAAACTGAATCGTGACAGAGCAACGAAAATGTTATTTTAAACTGAATCGTGACAGAGCAACGAAAATGTTATTCTAAACTGAATCATGACATAGCAACGAAAATGTTATTTTAAACTGAATCATGACAGAGCAACGAAAATGTTATTTAAAACTGAATCATGACATAGCAACGAAAATTTTATGTTAAACTGAATCGTGACAGAGCAACGAAAATGTTATTCTAAACTGAATCGTGACAGAGCAACGAAAATGTCATTTTAAACTGAATCCTGACAGAGCAACGGAAATGTTATTTTAAACTGAATCATGACAAAGCAACGGAAATGTTATTTTAAACTGAATCATGACATAGCAACGAAAATGTTATTTTAAACTGAATCATGACATAGCAACGAAAATGTTATTTAAAACTGAATCGTGAAAGAGCAAAAAGAAAGTTGTTTCAACCTGACAGAGTAATGAAAATGTTATTTTGAATTTAATGATTACAGACAAAAGAAATTGCTATTTCAAACCTATGCGTAACAGATCAAAGAAAATGTTATTTTAGACGTTAGCGTAAGAAATCAAAGATAATTCTATTTGAAACTTAAGCATGACATAAAACGTAACAAAGTAAAATAAACGTAGTTTAGAACTTAAAGAAAGAAATTGATTCTAAACTTACGCGTGACAGACCCACAAAATGTTCTTTCAATTGAAACTTGATAACCCAAAGAAAACGATCGCTCGATAGACAGAACATATAAAATAAGATGCCTCCATTTGATCTGCGCGTTTAACGATGAAAAACGAAAATTCTATTTGAATTTTAAGCGTTACAGATAAATAATGTTAGGATAAATGTATAGTACCTATTTTCTTTCTCGGTGAGACATACCACCTGCAAAATTTGTGTAGTACGTCCACTATCGATGAGATGGACGCATCTAAAATACACCAAATCAATCGTTCGTTCCCATTTCGAAAATTTATATTATAAAACGTAATAAATAAGAGTAAATGATATTATACTAGTTTATAATCGCTCCTTCAGCGGTGTTGGCACAGTACCTGGGTATGTCAATATCCATCTTTACCTAGTTTCTGTCGCTTTATAGCTAGTATGAAGGAACATATTTCTAAACTTTCTTCGAAAAATACGGTATTTAGTATTTTCATGAGAGAATAAATACCCACGAGAAATGTATTTACGTATTGTCTTATTGGCAAAAAACATTAGAAATTGATTTTAAGAAATAATAATTCGCTTTGAACTAATGCCGAATACCCTTTATGCCTGCTTTTAGCAGATTAGAAAGAATATCACTTAGTTTAGAAATATATTTATGAAATGTTTCCGTTATCATTTTTGGTAGTCGAAAGTAGAAAAAATAAATATACGCTGAAGACAATATTATCAATCAACTGTATATAGAGTTGGCCAAAATGTGTGTTCGTTTTTTCAGAATAGAGGAACTCAAACATCAAGTTTAGAAAAATAACCAAGTTTATGCGATCTATTTCTCATGCTTGATTTGAAAATCTTAATAACGTCTGCGATTTGTCTAGTTGTGAAACGGCAATTTTCTTCAACTACAGCTTTCACTTGATCATTGACGATTGTGTTTGGCCTGCCAAAGCAAAGAGGCAGTTCTCACTGCAAATTTTCTTTTTGGAATCGAGCAAACCATTTCTGGCACAGCCGTTATGTAACATCATTCTCCCCATACACATGCCATATCTTTATGCAGGTTTCTGTATTTTTTTTCTTTTTCTGTAGTAAAAAAACCCACCAGATTTCGGTAGTGCTCTGCTTGATCTTAAATTCCAAGGCCCAACTACAAGCAAAAATGTAAGAACTTCTTTGCTGGGAGACTTATTACCAACTTACCAACTTACGTCAACACACTCGCTACACAAAATATAGGATTTTAAGCATAGGATTATAAAACTATCTGTTTAGGCCAGAAAGATGACGTTATAAAAACGGACGAAAGTTTGGGGCCCAATATTTTATTCCTTACATAGAATGCAATATAATACACTATGTACATATATTTATAGTCTACAAGAGTAGTTAATTCAGTTCGTGAAGGGTGGTTCTATCACTTAACAGCAGTTTTTATTATTATATTATGCCATTTTCTTTAAATTTATAAAACACCTATCTAGTTCAAAAAAATATTTAGACTTATGCGAGAGTCGAACTTTGGTTTTGGCATCGTAAAACCTACTGCTTTAGTAATATGCACTCTGCCTATTCCTTTTTTTCTCAACCAATCACATGTTTCTATTTGCGTACGAACAGACACACTTCCCAAACACCATAACTTTTACATAGTATATAGATGGTTTTATAGGCTTGACACAAGCGGACACGAAAAAGTGCTGCCACAGAACCGACAAGACTTAAAAACGGCACGCCAAGTTGCCGCTTTGCGGTATGCACTTAAACAAGAGTTAGAACACGATTTTAACCTTAGATCATATTTGGAAAGAACCAAATATGATCTACGGTTAAGATCGGATTCTAACTCTGCCTGATAAGATTTCAGTTTATAATATCTGTTGATCGATAACATCGACATGCCAGTGTCATAGATTTTGTACATGTATGTGTAAATAAAAATAATCATATATAAAAGCTCTATTTGATATTGAGCACTTTTTATAAACCCGGTTTCAAATTCTTTGGATTACTACCCTGTGGATGTTTTACCTGGATTATATATATCTATCTCTCTCTCTCTCTCTCTCTCTCTCTCTCTCTCTCTCTCTCTCTCTATATATATATATATATATATATATATATATATATATATATATATATATATATATATATATATATCGTGAAACAAGTAAATAGAAAAACGGACGTGTCTGTGATATTAATTATATGTCGGTGCACATGTTTTCTTGTACGAAAGACCAGCAGCATCTATTTTTAATCGGACGATGCTCTCGAAATCTGATCCTTGATTGCCTTGGAAAACAAAAGAGAGCAATTTATTTTGACCCTTAACTTCGCCCATAAAACACTCTTGGTAATTATCAATCTAAAAAAAGTCAAGAAAATTCAATTAGTTTTCTTTGCCTTTTTCTTTTTGCAAATATGGCTTTTTAACGGAAGATGTTTTATGGACCTAATTGCCTTTTTCGTTTCATTTTCATTCCTCTTAATAGAAAATGCGGCTATCTTTCTTGCCTGGTGTTGCTTCAAGACATTCGCCACGACATGGAGAAACGATGTCTGTCGACATGTCCACTAATCATATTACGTGTAATTTCTTGTGCGTTCACAGCCGCAAGAATATGTGATTCCATTACCTTCTTTTAGATGCGAACATTGCGCCTATAGAACTAGTTTGTCGGTGGGTCACGTTAACATAGCCGTGACCTATGTTTTTATCTATGGTCTAGACCGTTGCTCTGCTGCTATTTCCGAATTTGTTATTTTAGTTATTGAAAGGAACTAATCCAGACCCAGAGAATTGTTATATGACTAACACTGTTTTCACACACATCTTTGTCTTCGTTTCTACTTACACTCTCCCTTCTTCGTCTTGGTGTTGTTGTTGTTGTTGTTGTTGTTGTTCTTCTTCTTCTTCTTCTTCTTCTTCTTCTTCTTCTTCTTATTATTATTATTATTATTATTATTATTATTATTATTATTATTATTATTATTGTTGTTGTTGATGTTGTTTTGTTGTTGTTATTATTATTATTATTATTATTATTATTTTATTTTATTTTATTTTTTTTTATTTATTTATTTATTTTTTTTTTGTGAATGCAAGAGTTTTCTATCTTAGCAGGTCAAAATTAATGAAGATGACATTTTGTCTTCAGCACCGTCCTCTTCCGGAAAACATGGGCACGGGGAACTGTTTTGCCTCAACACCGCCTGCTTGCTCAGTAGCGGTCTTTTGCAAATCAGCCAGCATGGGATTCAGACTTCCGATGAGCTTGCGTTAGACGTTGGTCATTCTGGGACAAGTAGCTTGGTAAAATAGAGTTTTACGGTGAGAAAAAAGGTGTTATATTCAGTGTTGGCCACATGCGCGCATAATAAATACATTCGCCTGTACTACTCGTTTTCCGAGATTTTTAGCCCCAGATGGCTTGCTGTTACATTCTTCTTCTTCTTCTTCTTCTTCTTCTTCTTCTTCTTCTTATTATTATTATTATTATTATTATTATTATTATTAGCAGCAGCAGCAGCAGCAGCAGCAGCTTTGTGTATTATTTAGAATATTTGAGGGTCTCATTTCTGGCACTTACTAAAATTTCTAATTAAAATCTAATAATGACATTTTGTCAAATGTTGAATTATATATTTATTGAATAAATATTTCTCCTATTAAAAAAAAACTTTAATAGTTACCAGAGCTGGAACCAATGGGAATAAAAAGAACGGTTAATAGAGTAGCAGAATATCAATACCCCACAATATGAAGACTGAAATTTCCAGCAATATCCGGCAGTTGTAATAATCGTTGCGAACCATTTTCCCATGAATTGCCCTATAATTGTTGTGTTTTCTGTCGAGTCCAGTTGTTCCCCCACCTTTATGTTTTGGCAAAGCTGCCTTTTATAGTTTTTAAAAGTCATATTTTGTTTGTATATTTCGGATTTGTATCTGTGTCTTCTTAGTTTTCCTTTCCTCGCTAGTATATTTTGTTTTATTTTTTTTGTAGACCAAATCTTTACTCTGCCATCGTTTCTGCTCTCTTTGACTTTATTCACAGATTTAACTTCGTTTTGCAGTTTGTTGATTTGGGTTTCCAGTTTAGTTAGCACATCTCGGCGTTGTTGGTTCATTTTCTTATCGGGAGTTTGCTCGTATCCTTAGTTTCGTAATTACTGATTTGACCCATTTAGGTCTATAATATTATCCGTTGACATGTAAGGGTGGAGTCTGTTCATCTTTTATGTTCATGATTTTACATTCTTCCATTTCTCGTCTCTTCGGGATTGGAAATTCGTGTTATCCTTGTTCATAATTTCTTTGGTGTGTTTGACCTGTTTTGCCTCTTCTTCAGTGAGATCTGTTATCTTGTAGTCATTGTTGTTGCAGTTTCGGTGTTGATGTTTTTCCAGTCTGTGAGTTATTATTGAGGGGGGGGTGATATTATGCTACTTAATTTACCGTTTTTATTATTCCCATTGGTTCCAGCTCCAGGAAAAATCCCCTCGTGACGATGTGCTTTGCTTGATCTACAATCCTGTGTTACGTCGCATGATAGTTAGTACATATACCCCATAGATTCACCATGCATTTCAAGTAACCTCTTTGTGTGGAATTGCTTTTATAGTATAACTCCATCACACGTTTATCTTCCTTTGTGGTTCTATTTTTTCATCTGGGTGGTTTTAGGTTTATTTCATTATTATTTTCTACTTAGCTGCATTTGATCCGTGCTATTCTCGATGTCGATCGGGTCTCCCATGTTGACCATAGATAAATCACCTGCCGATATTGTGCATGGTTTGTTGTGTGTAGCAACAATAAGTCCAGATTTTAATTTACCTGAGATCCTGTACCAGGGATAGAGTTTATCTTTCAAATCCGTGATATATAACATGCAGTCATGCACATAAAAGAGAAGCACAATTATAAAGACGAGACACTTTTTGTCAGTGGAAGTCAAATATACAATCCTATATGGCGAGCGTACACATTAGGCCAGTTTCTGCTTTGAATAAGTTTTTCTAGTTTCACTGTAAAAAAAATGAAAATGAGTCCCCGCTCTCATAAGCTCGTCAGGGACTTTTTAGTGGAAATAATGGTTGAAGTCGCAGTGGTGGTGCAATTAGAAGCCATTATCTTTCTTCCATGAATATTATTAAATTAACCCCATTGCCTCGAGCGCTTTCCATATCCAATTACTCAACTTTTTTGCTAGTTTGAGGAGTTGGAGTATTAGTAACGATGAAAATGGACAAAATAAAAGCAAAAATTATTATTTTTATTTTAAATAATAGGAACAGAAATAAATTCGTGTTTACTCGGTAGCCATTTTGAATTTTCTCTTAGGGGAGATGATCGCAGTCACAATGGGATTAATAGACATTATATTTCTTCCATAAATATTGTTCAATCAAGCCAATTGCTTAGGCACTTTTCAAATTCCATTAATTAATATATATTAATTTACTAGGATTTTTCACACAGGTAATTATAAATGAGCAATCACTGATAATAACCAATGTTTTTCCTGAAGTCCGAGTGACAGCAAGTCTCTCCATATTTCCAGCAGTTTCCATATTTTCCGATAAACGTTGCAAATAATTTTCTGCTTTCGTTTACGATTGATTTATTACTGGCAACGACCGTTAGTCTTTGGAACTTGAATCGCAATAAGCTTACTGTAAGGTTCCAGTACACTCCGCACGCTCGCTTCCAGTTGATATCTGGACAGTGCTCTCCTTCCTCGGTCGTTTCATCCTCCTTATCTCTTCAAGACTATTTTGTGTGGTGTCCTCAAGATAACGATGTTTGTTACAAAGGAGGAAGAATTGCTGCATTTAAATCGACTCTTCCTTTAAGTTGTAGAGATATTCAATCCTCTCATAGTATTTATCATCATTCAACTGGCAATCTATCCATCCCAGTAAACCTTTACCCTCGAATAGATTTTGCCCTTAATAAATTATGTACGATTAATAAAACAAATATTGAGAACCGCCAAGCAGATTAATGTTGGATCAATATAAGCCAATTTTATATGACCACTTCTTATTGGATCGTGATATAAAAATTAACGATCGTTCAATTCATAATATCGCAAACTTTATGCGTTTGTTCAAGCGGAATAACGATATTGTTAAATTTTGTATTAACATGCACAGAAATATATTAAAAACGGAATAGTTTTGGCAAAAGCATATCTAGTTTTCTAATATAGATTTCTGATATAGATCATTTCATAAGTTCTATCAGGAGTTTCATTCTCTCAAATGTAATGCTAAGTAGGAATGTCTAAAGGAACAAAATGATACTTAAATGTCTTATGTAATCTCATATATTAATGATATAAAACCATCATTACGATAAATAACAAGAAAGATCGACGGATAATAAACAGACGCAATTTAGCATGTAACGTAAAAATCAAATCTATTTACATTTACGATTTTCTGTTACTTAACTTGTTGTTATTTTATTCATCGGGTGGCTTTTGACATCGGGATTCTGTTTTGAGAAGTGCTTGTTCAATGGATTGAGTTAGGGATGATCTACTAAAATCAGTACGGAAGAAACATCTATTTCACAAGTTTCATTTTTACTTTCGATTGCAAGTCATTTTTCTTATATTTATGATTAGTTGCGAAGTGCTACTGAAGAGCCCGAGATAACATTTTATTTTTGTTATGAAATTAACAAAGAGTAATTATGTTTTTTTGGTTCGGGCGATGACGAATAATAAAATCTTTTGAACAAAAAGAACTCGGATGTTATCTTCTTATATAGCATATGTATGTATTTGGACTCATATTAATATAATTTTATTTTACAGGAAAAATTGCGGAAAATTTCACCCTTGAAACATGATATTACTCGTGGAGCATTGGAGGCACATGATGATTCATGCGTTTTTAAAACGTATCTCTTTAGCTGAAGTTACTCAAAATATTTACTCAGATCATGGAGAAGAATACCTGAATCGAAAATAACGTGCAAAATATGCTTGATAACATTCAGAAATAGAAATTTCAGACTTGAAGAAGAAAAAAGAACCATGAGTACATCTATTTAAGTTTAATGAATAACTCTTTGTAGTATGTATCACTTAAAGAAAACTCTGCAGTATCAATTGAATAATTGGCAATTGAGGCTTTCCTTAAACCATACAACGGAACATCGTCGAATCCAATAACACAGAAAGATTCCAAGGCTTATAAAAGTTGCGCCTCACGAATTGTCTGAAGGAAACGGTAAATTCCTAAGTAAAGAACCGCAGACAAATTCATGAGGCGCCCATTTTTAATGTTTAACAAAATCATCTCAACCCCATCTGTATAACATTCTGGTGGGGTGAAGGTTTTAAGAAATTGAATTTAGAATGTAGATGAATAAGAAATCGAAATGCATTCTAGTGGAGTTTTTTGATTCAATGAATTTTTAAAATAGGAATTAGAAATGTTGGGGAAAACAAATACAAGCGTTACGTTGTCTCAAAAATATTTATGGTGGGATTTCTTACAAGTGATAAAATAAGTACCTATTTGATTTTAAGCCTGATGAGATCAGACTTCAACACAACGTCGGTTTTTAATGTGGGGAAAATACAACTCCTTTCTGACCTGGACTAAAAAAATGAACTTTGCTTTTAGTCAACTGAGTATTGATTTACTCCTCTCTAGGAGTTAGGCACAAGGCCAGTTTTTATCTTACTCCCACAAGCAAGATGTGACCCAAGGTCGGGTCGGGAAAGTTGGGTTTATAAATTGCCTGGGCAGCCCCGTCGGCATTCCCCGGTAGGGGCGCCTCAGGCAGTAAGCAATAAACTTACTCCTCCCCAAAGAGGGGAGGCAAAGCTTGGGAAGGTTTACCTCCTAGAACTGCACAGGACAGACCCATATACCGGCATAAATCAAGTCCCGAAGGCCTTGGCTAAGATGAAAGTGTAGTATCTGTTTCGATGGATACTGCACGCCTGTCCTGTGCAGTTCTAGGAGGTCCACCCTCCCAGGCTGTGCCTCCCCTTTTTAGGGGAGGAGTAAGTTTATTGCTTACTGTCTGAAGCGCCCCTACCGGGGAATGCCGACGGGGCTGCCCAGGCAATTTTTAAATGGCCAGAGTGCTCACCTCTCGAGCGCTGGCTTTTCAAACCCCACTTTCTCGACCCGATCTTGGGTCACATCTTACTTGTGGGAGTAAGATAAAACTGGCTTTGTGCCTAACTCCTGGGGAGGAGTAAATAAAACCAGTCTATGGGGTGCAGTATCCATCGGAACAGATACTACACTTTGATCTTAGCCAAAAGGCCAAGAAAACTGGGTATATACAACATAAATGTATAATTTTGTCAACAGAAGTATATGAACATTGAAAGCAGTAAGTACGCTATCTCGTATTATCGTATCAGCACGAACATTGAATAGGTAAGACGGAATTCTAAGGCATATCGATATTACTAGAATAACATGTCTATATCTAGAAGCTGCATTATAATTGGGAGAAGTGATATAGATGTGTCTTTTCATGCATTATCGAAATCAAAATGGTCGCTGGTGAGAGAAACAAAACGACATTCTCTGTCAGTGTTATCACATCCATCTGTCTGTCATAAGAAAAGGACAGACACGATGTCGACTTTCAGTTAATAAACGGTATATTTTACGGTTCGCTGCTTCTTTATTTACAGCCCATCATTAACGCATACGTACACCTTTACAGACAACATTGCGTCACATATTTGCATATTTCTCGATTCGAATCGTTAAAATTGTGGCGAATATGTTGGGTCAGCTATAAGTAACGATATATTTTCTTTTGTTTGTAACTTTGTTTATACTTAGACATTTCTTCTATTTCCTGTGCCATTCTAAAGTGGACATCGTATTTTTATTTGATGTATATATATATATATATATATATATATATATATATATATATATATATATATATATATATATATATATATATATATATATATATATAAAGCGAGATTCCAACCCCGCTTGTTGTTGCTGTCGAATCACTGACCTCTGTTCGCTGTACCTGCCCGTTGATTTGGCGTTTATAAATTTAAATCTCTTATACCTTCCGTGCTGTTTTACGCCGGTCGAGTAGTAATTAAATCGGCTACGAATCACTGGCAATTTTTAAACCGGGTCGAACTCTCCGACCCAGGTGAATTAACATCCATTAGACTGAAGATTGCGTAAGAATTTAACATCGCTGTCTGTAGGTATTAACTTTTACTTTTAAATATATATATATATATATATATATATATATATATATATATATAGAGAGAGAGAGAGAGAGAGAGAGAGAGAGAGAGTGTGTGGGAGAGAGAGAGAACTATTAGACGGCTAGCACACTGCAACAAATGGAAATATTTTGGCGTTGAAAAGAAAGACAAAAACAAGTGATTTTGTTATATATATATAACATTTTTTTATAGCAAATCTTACTTGATTAGGCAACACTATGATGTAATGTGTGTTTGCGTGTACCTAGCTGCTGCCTAAGTGATGGACCTGAATGAGCAAGCTGTGTATTCAAGCCCTCTCTTCTAATGACCTTGCGAATTGCTATTGTGATTTTATCACTGAGATGAGGCAGTTTAAATAAGCAGATGTTGGATGCAAAGCGTCTCATCCTATATTTTAGGGTTCTCCATGTGCCTGAGGCTGGTGGTGGTGGAAAACAAATCAAAAGCAACAAAAAGACAAAAAAAAAACTAACCAGTTAGATGTTGGATTTTGTATTATAATTGATGAAATCCTAATTAAGACACTAGAAAATAAATATTTAAATGTAAGGAAATAGATTAAAAGAGTTTCAAATAAGTGTAGACAATCCTTATTTTATTTAAAAGAAATCATATATTGAAATTTAAAATTTAATGTTGTATTAATATGTATAAATGTATATATATATATATATATATATATATATATATATAAATATATATATATATATATATATATATATATATATATATATAGGATCAAATATAAACCAAAAGTAAAACTTTTAGTAGATGGAACCTATAGTGAAGAGGTTTAGCTCAATATACGAGATAGAGCAATTGTAGAGATAGAAGAAAAAAGAGTGATAAAAATGCGACGATTGTCCAACTATTGGAACACATTTTTATAAGAGAGATAATTCACAACGATTTTATGAGAGTTGCTTTACGTTTTTGAAAAAAATTAAATTTTAATTTTAAAAATCGTTGATAAATTAAATTTTTAATTTTAATAATAACAATTTACTAAAATCATAACATTATTAAATAATTTAAGAGTAAGTAGATAATGATAGCATTTACAGATATATAAAACAAGAATTACTTATGCATTTCAAATAATTTATTTTTTTGTTACATTTACTGCGGGCTACACACGCTAAGATCAGAGTGTAGTATCTGTTCCGATGGATACTGCACCCCATAGACTGGTGTTGTCTTGGCCTTCGGG
>OY744522.1:178162808-178175308 GCA_963556195.1 Sepiola atlantica | reverse complement strand
TAATCCCACTTTCCCGACCTTGTGTCACCTCTTACCGCTGTGGGAGGTAGATAAATAACATGTACATATATACGCAATTATTTCTGTGAGTTTCTTATGATTAGGTAAAAATAAATGGTTATTGATTCATAATAATTTGATGACGTTGAAGATCGAATAGAAAATGTGAAAATCAATGGCAATCAGTGAAATCAATGACATCGAATAATTAATTTCAAGCCAATCACGTTGTATAATAAATTGACGATATGATCCATGGTGAGCGATGCTGGACACGTTAGAAAAACAATCCCGTTGAGACTCCAGACTTTATTTAGAAAAAATCTGGCATTAAATAATATCGGTCATTATTTAAACCCGTGAGTAGATATAATGACCGGTGTTATTAAAAAAAATATTTTAAAATAATACTCTATATGTTGGATAATGACCCTATGGGAATGGACGTATCTGTTGGAAATCGTTGGTGTGACTTGCGCGAATTAACGCGGGGTGGACCCGGCAGTCGAGTGAAGAATAGGGCCTGTTCTCACAGTCGGAAATCACAGACGTGACAAGGTCACCGTGTGACGAGATCCCAGATCAAGGATCAGTGTGCACCTGCGAGAGACTCTGTGACGTCACGGGCCCTTGCGTGGGAAACAGAGGGATCCGTGACGTCACTCGTTCTTCGTGAGAAGCGAGTTCTAGTCAGTCTAAGTTTTGGAGGCGAACCGATGAGACGTGATTTTTAGCATGTAGTCTATAACCGATTAAGGGAAATATTTCCCTACGAAAATAAAGGCGAGAGATCTCTTCCCCCTCCACAAATGGTTAAGATTTATTTGATAATTAACTACGATAAAGTAGTAATTTGCTTTCTATCTCTCTCGACGTAGTGAATATCTCCCAGCTGATTAAATAACTAACGCTTCTAATAAAAAGAATCGAAAGTAAAAGGATTGTTTTTCTTCGGAGTCCGTCATGAAGTTTTTGTTGTAGCTGCGATGTTCTACAGCAGTACAGAAGAGAAGACGGAAGAAAACCACTAGACGACACGCCTCTCCACGCTACGAGGAAATAAGAGACGGTACGAAAAATTTAAAGGTATGCAAATGACGAGTGTTCAAACGGAAACTGCCACGGTCCGTAGTGGAACTAGTGTACGAAACGCATACCACCGCAGCCTCAAGTAGAGGGCTATGCAACACATGTATTGGCAACACAGATAAGACATCTGCAGTTGTGTGAGCATACTCTTTAGAATATATGCAATGCATTATTCGGATGTCCGCGGAGTATGTCTATTCGTACGTAAATAAAAATATATGATTGATTGACCAGAAAGAATATGCAGAGTACACATTAACGGTAGTAGTTTTTACGATATCAATATTCAAGTTCGAATCTGACGTAAGTTTAAAGGATTTAAAAAAAAACTGAATACGTGTGTAGGGGACAAAGAGACTGGTGAGTTAGGTCCCCTTGTTAAACACAGATCCTGGCTAGATACTCCAGAGAGAAGGACCTATTTAACTTTCGCCGTGTAGGGTAAGACCCCACGCGGTAGAGAACAAAGTAACACCTACCAAATTGGTAGAGTCCCACCATAAATGGTGAGTAACATTTCTTGTGTGTTCTTTTGTGTAATGTTGTCAATTGTCTTTACCTTTGTCGAAGCGAATAAATGTTTGTAAACTGTACTTGGTCGATTCCTTCTTCATTTAATATTTCCCCATAGATAACGTAGTTTAGCAAGCCTCTTTTCCCATACGGGTTAGTGTAAAGATAATAAACTCCACATCCTAACCCTGGGAACCGCTATGCTAACACGTGTTTTACAAATTTATAGAAATTAACATAGATAACATTACAAATTATTACATCCACGTATTTTAAAACTTAGTGAACCTTTTATTTTCATAATCCGCTATAAAGTAGACATAAAAGATATTCAGCATCATTTAAATGCTAATTACTTTTGCTGAATACATAATTTCTAATGTTTCTGACTATAAATCCCATACATTCATCGTAGTCACTAACTTTCTCATGCAAATGCTAAGTAGCGTGTTTTTACCACAAAATGTAAAATATTTTCTTTTTGTTTTAGCTATAAAGCGTTAGAAGCTCGGTAAAGATGGACATTGACATATCAAGGTACTGTAGCAAAACCGCTCTAGATACTGGTATACACACCAATCAAAAAGCGGATATAAACTAGTATCTTTTATTTTAGCAAATTCTGTTTAAATAATTAATTTCACAACATTTGTTTACGATAAATTAAGATCAAATCGTTTTGAACTTCTATTTACTGCGTTATTCTATGACGCTCTAGTTTGAATTGGCACTATTTTTTGTATGTCGTGCGTAAGTTTGTAAATAACATTTTCGTTATTCTGTGACGCTTTAGTTTAGAATTGGCACTATCTATTGTATTTCGTGACTAAGTTTGTAAATAAAATTTTGGGTTATTCTGTGACGCTTTAGTTTGAATTGGCACTATTTTTTGTACGCTTTGCGTAAGTTTGTAAATACCATTTTCGTTATTCTGTGACGCTTTACTTTCAATTAGCACTAGTTTTTATATATCGTGAGTAAATTTGTAAATACCATTTTCGATATTCTGTGACGCTTTAGTTTAGAATTGCCACTATTTTTTTATGTCGTGCGTATGTTTCTAAATAACATTTTCGTTACTCTGTAACGCTTTAGTTTAGAATTGGCACTATTTTTTTATGTCGTGCGTAAGTTTCTAAATAACATTTTCGTTATTCTGTGACGCTTTAGTTTCAATTAGCACTATTTTTTATATATCGTGAGTAAATTTGTAAATACCATTTTCGATATTCTGTGACGCTTTAGTTTGGAATTGCCACTATTTTTTTATGTCGTGTGTATGTTTCTAAATAACATTTTCGTTACTCTGTAACGCTTTAGTTTAGAATTGGCACTATTTTTTTATGTCGTGCGTATGTTTCTAAATAACATTTTCGTTATTCTGTGACGCTTTAGTTTCAATTAGCACTATTTTTTATATATCGTGAGTAAATTTGTAAATACCATTTTCGATATTCTGTGACGCTTTAGTTTAGAATTGCCACTATTTTTTTATGTCGTGCGTATGTTTCTAAATAACATTTTCGTTACTCTGTAACGCTTTAGTTTAGAATTGGCACTATTTTTTATGTCGTGCGTATGTTTCTAAATAACATTTTCGTTACTCTGTAACGCTTTAGTTTAGAATTGCCACTATTTTTTATGTCGTGCGTATGTTTCTAAATAGCATTTTCGTTACTCTGTAACGCTTTAGTTTAGAATTGGCAATATTTTTTATATGTCATTGATAAGTTTGTAAATAACAATTTCAACGCTGTAATTTTACATTTGCTATAAAGGTAATGTTCTTGGTGTATCAAGCTCAATTTTGAAACATCATTTTCGTCGGTCTGTTATATTTCTACTTTAAACTCTAATTTTTCACCATCTCTCACACTGTACGTTTTCAATTTCGTTGATCATGTAAGTTCGAAGTAGAATATTTGACTGTATGTCGCGCTTAAGGTAGAAATAAGATCATCATCGCTGAAGTTTTAAATACGAGGTTGAGCAATAGCTCTTGTGTCGTGTTAACATTATTAGACGCTGTAGAAGTTTCGCCTCATCAAGCCTATACTCTAGTCATTGCTCCATCTGACTATCGAATATTCCGATCAATGCTTCATTTTAGGATTTGTTTCTTTTGATGAAGTTCAATATGTCAATGATTGTTCTATTCAAAGCCGAAAACTTCTAGATCGTTGAAAGAAGGTTGTGGATATGATGGTTTTTATTTTGAGAATAATTGTTGAAGAATTAATTCTTGCATAAAAAGCATCATTTTTACAAGACGTACTAATTTTACCTCGATTTGATAGCATTTTTGTTGGACTGTTAAATTAGTAACAGCATTTTCGTAGGTCTGCTATGATTCTGTTTTATATATATATATATATATATATATATATATATATATATATAGAGAGAGAGAGAGAGAGAGAGAGTGAGAGAGAGAGAGAAAGAGATTTCGACAGTCTGTGAAGTCTTCAGTCTTCAGTCCTCTCTAGGTATGAATTAGCATTCGCATCACAAAATCCTACATTGAATGTTAACACCTTCATAATAGCCTTTCATCTTATTCAATGCAAGAGACACATCATATAATTACTATTACACTGCAAGCGTAGCAGTCTTTGTAATGTCCGTCGGCTATTATCAACAGAATAAATAAAACTCATTTAAAGACTATTGTATTATACACAAAAGAAACTCTTCTTGCAACGCTTGTTTGTCCATTCATTTTTTCCAAAGAAATAGTTCTGCACATTCTTATGTTACTCCACAGTTTCCTTAGTAAATGACCATTAAACAATTTCTGTTATTTAATTATTTATTTTACAATTTAAAAAAAGTGTATTTATATTTCTTGATATATTTATTATAACCTCTATAGCTGATTTTGCAACCAAATATTAATAAAAACATATAATACAAATTTCAACACTAAAAAAAAGTTAAATTATTTTATTCTATTTTTTTCGCATTGACTATTCAACGAATTAAAATCACAATCTCTGGTTTTCGATTGATGCGAATGGTGCTCCGTGATGTTGTTAACTACAGTGAGTATTGGATTGGTCCCGATTTTTAAAAATAGTTTTTCCAAAGTGATCTTTCCGGCCTATTAAATATTGTTTTATACTTTTTATCTTTCAATTCCTGTATTTTGTGTAGCGAGTATGGTTGTTTGGTTTGGTTGTTTTGTTTTACGGCATATCAACCCTTTTCAGGTTATTTAATGCCGAATGCAGTCATTTTGGTGAAAGTTTTTATGCTTCAAGTTGTTTATATCTTCAAATATTTATTCATGGTGTTTAGTTTGGTTGTTTTGTTTTACGGCATATCAACCCTTTTCAGGTTATTTAATGCCGAATGCAGTCATTTTGGTGAAAGTTTTTATGCTTCAAGTTCTTTTAATATCTGTTTCTATTTAACCCATAGTTGGGACCCTAACAGGTACTACCACTCCGGGTCAGGGTGGACCTGGGAGCAATGGTAATTAAGAGGAGGCTCCACATTCCCCAAAGTCCGTAAGCCGGATCTCACCATCGGATATAGTTTAAGGTCATATCCAGGACCGGGAGTAGGGTAGGAAAAATAAAATAAAAAAAGGGGAGGGAGAAAGGGAGAGGGGCTGTTGTTTTTGTTTTTGGTTTTGTAGAACATAATTAAGTTTTACAAAAAAAAAAAAAACAAAAAAAACGTCAATGTAGGTGAATTGTAGCGAGTATGTTGTCGTCAGTGTGGAATAAGTCTCCGAATAGAAGAGTTCTTATATTTTTGCTTGTATTTCAGGCCTTGAAATGGAAGATCAAGCAGAGAACTACCGATACCTGATGCCTTTTCACTGCAGAAAAGACAAAAAGTTTGCCTTTGGTATTCCCTCTTTGCTCTCTGTTTCCCCGACTGTAATACTATGCAGATTATTTAAATGTAATGCGAACAAAAATATTGCTACATAACTCCTCAATTAGGATACGCCTTATAAATCTGGCACCAAATCATTGTAGCCTCTTATATGTATAATGATATGAATTAACACAGTATGGGGTCTTTTAAATCAACATGTTCTCAAACTACACGTTTATTTCGACAAATGGGACAAAGCAACTTTATCTTTTCAATCAGTAAATATGATTGTCCTCGTGTGTTTAATATTTCTCAGCACTAACCTACCTTCAAAGTCAAGTTTTGATTTTATTGTTCAGGTGCATCGGAATATTAAGTATGAATGATGGGTGATGGTCTTTGGTAAATATTTAATTCGTTGATTTAAGCATGCATTATTGAATTTTGGATTTCAGTTGCTAGTTAGACCATGTGTTATGTCTAACTAGAAGCAACTTCGAGTTAAGTAATGAATATCTATAGCTAGCATAACTATACTTGTCTAACCGGGTGAATTATCATGCGAATAGCCAAGACACGAGGCATACACAACTTCGAAACAATTATATAACTATAAAATATCTGCTTAATTCCCGAAACAGTTTTTCATGGTAAACAACTGATGATCCCTTAAATAATGTTAGAAGTAACCTAATATAATAACTGTAAAAAATAAATTGACTTACATGAGTGATTTTCTACTGAACGACTTGGGACAAGAAGTTGTTAGTTTAAAAAAAAATTTGTATATAGTTTTAATGGTTGAAAAACCTCCGAGACTATATATATATATATATATATATATATATATATATATATATATAAATGAAAGGTAAGATTTAATACCGCATATATCAATCTCCTAAAACTAACATTCCTAAGAGAATTTTTGTTTCTTGGCTCAGCGGTTCCAGGATTTTTATCTGACATTAGCTGAATAGATCGCAACTTCTGCATTTGATCTTCTAAATATATATATATATATATTTATATATATATATACAGGGTGGGCCAAAATAAGGGTCCTATCTGTAAATTGGAATAACTTGAATTTGAATAACTTCCACAAAATAAAAGTTAAACTCACCAAACTTTATGTGTGTGTAGACTGACCCTTCCAGGATTTTTTGACATAAACAAAACAAATTTTAGCCGAAAAACACTTCTAAAAACTTACAAAAACTAAAGTATTGTTTTTTACACTGTTTTGAGTTTTTTAAGCAAAAATAATGTTTTCTAAATGCGGGTACGTTCCTTAGGGCTAATACGGCTCATGCCTGCTTCGGAAGGGGTCCTTTACTTATTCTAATAAAAAATAATAAAAAAATCAATAAATACAAAAGTTATGAATTTTTAAAAATAGGACCCTTATTTTTGCCCACCCTATATATATATATATGGAGCAGGAGGAACATATGAATCTTCCTAAAGTTAAGATTTTACAATGCATAGACATTTCCTATTGACGTATATGCAAATAAAACATGGACGATATTACCAGAGCATGAAAGGAAACGCAATGTCTTTGAAATTCAAAGTTCAAGAAGTATAGTTTAAGTAACTTCGCGAGATAGACGAACAAAGTAATGCAGATAACAGAAAGAGGCCTAATATTAACAAATCCACCAACAAAGTTATTTAGCAAAAGAGATTAACGTGATTTTAGACATGTTTCTCGGCTTACAGGCTCCAGCCAAATAAAGATCATTTCAAGATTTTTAAAGAAATGGTTCGACTAGAAAAAGGTTGAGACAAGCATACCACTCCCGAAAGCTGAAAGACTCGACCAATATTGTGATAAGTGGCGGAATTTGGTTTTTAAGCATGTGACGAAACTCTTTCGAAAAATAAGTTATGTAAGTCAAACTATCATTTGGTGATATATACACGTTTTGCTTTATTTATGATATGAATGACAAAATACCGTCTATATATACACGTTTTGCTTTATTTATGATATGAATGACAAAATACTGTCTATATATACACGTTTTGCTTTATTTATGATATGAATGACAAAATACCGTCTATATATACACGTTTTGCTTTATTTATGATATGAATGACAAAATACCGTCTATATATACACGTTTTGCTTTATTTATGATATGAATGACAAAATACCGTCTATATATACACGTTTTGCTTTATTTATGATATGAATGACAAAATACCGTCTATATATACACGTTTTGCTTTATTTATGATATGAATGACAAAATACCGTCTATATATACACGTTTTGCTTTATTTATGATATGAATGACAAAATACCGTCTATATATACACGTTTTGCTTTATTTATGATATGAATGACAAAATACCGTCTATATATACACGTTTTGCTTTATTTATGATATGAATGACAAAATACCGTCTATATATACACGTTTTGCTTTATTTATGATATGAATGACAAAATACCGTCTATATATACACGTTTTGCTTTATTTATGATATGAATGACAAAATACCGTATATATATGCGTTTTGCTTTATTTATGATATGAATGACAAAATACCGTCTATATATACACGTTTTGCTTTATTTATGATATGAATGACAAAATACCGTCTATATATACACGTTTTGCTTTATTTATGATATGAATGACAAAATACCGTCTATATATACACGTTTTGCTTTATTTATGATATGAATGACAAAATACCGTCTATATATACACGTTTTGCTTTATTTATGATATGAATGACAAAATACCGTCTATATATACACGTTTTGCTTTATTTATGATATGAATGACAAAATACCGTCTATATATACACGTTTTGCTTTATTTATGATATGAATGACAAAATACCGTCTATATATACACGTTTTGCTTTATTTATGATATGAATGACAAAATACCGTCTATATATACACGTTTTGCTTTATTTATGATATGAATGACAAAATACCGTCTATATATACACGTTTTGCTTTATTTATGATATGAATGACAAAATACCGTCTATATATACACGTTTTGCTTTATTTATGATATGAATGACAAAATACCGTCTATATATACACGTTTTGCTTTATTTATGATATGAATGACAAAATACCGTCTATATATACACGTTTTGCTTTATTTATGATATGAATGACAAAATACCGTCTATATATACACGTTTTGCTTTATTTATGATATGAATGACAAAATACCGTCTATATATACACGTTTTGCTTTATTTATGATATGAATGACAAAATACCGTCTATATATACACGTTTTGCTTTATTTATGATATGAATGACAAAATACCGTCTATATATACACGTTTTGCTTTATTTATGATATGAATGACAAAATACCGTCTATATATACACGTTTTGCTTTATTTATGATACGAATGACAAAATACCGTCTATATATACACGTTTTGCTTTATTTATGATATGAATGACAAAATACCGTCTATATATACACGTTTTGTTTTATTTATGATATGAATGACAAAATACCGTCTATATATACACGTTTTGCTTTATTTATGATATGAATGACAAAATACCGTCTATATATACACGTTTTGCTTTATTTATGATATGAATGACAAAATACCGTCTATATATACACGTTTTGCTTTATTTATGATATGAATGACAAAATACCGTCTATATATACACGTTTTGCTTTATGTATGATATGAATGACAAAATACCGTCTATATATACACGTTTTGCTTTATTTATGATACGAATGACAAAATACCGTCTATATATACACGTTTTGCTTTATGTATGATATGAATGACAAAATACCGTCTATATATACACGTTTTGCTTTATTTATGATATGAATGGCAAAATACCGTCTATATATACACGTTTTGCTTTATTTATGATATGAATGACAAAATACCGTCTATATATACACGTTTTGCTTTATTTATGATATGAATGACAAAATACCGTCTATATATACACGTTTTGCTTTATTTATGATATGAATGACAAAATACCGTCTATATATACACGTTTTGCTTTATTTATGATATGAATGACAAAATACCGTCTATATATACACGTTTTGCTTTATTTATGATATGAATGACAAAATACCGTCTATATATACACGTTTTGCTTTATTTATGATATGAATGACAAAATACCGTCTATATATACACGTTTTGCTTTATTTATGATATGAATGACAAAATACCGTCTATATATACACGTTTTGCTTTATTTATGATATGAATGACAAAATACCGTCTATATATACACGTTTTGCTTTATTTATGATATGAATGACAAAATACCGTCTATATATACACGTTTTGCTTTATTTATGATATGAATGACAAAATACCGTCTATATATACACGTTTTGCTTTATTTATGATATGAATGACAAAATACCGTCTATATATACACGTTTTGCTTTATTTATGATATGAATGACAAAATACCGTCTATATATACACGTTTTGCTTTATTTATGATATGAATGACAAAATACCGTCTATATATACACGTTTTGCTTTATTTATGATACGAATGACAAAATACCGTCTATATATACACGTTTTGCTTTATGTATGATATGAATGACAAAATACCGTCTATATATACACGTTTTGCTTTATTTATGATATGAATGGCAAAATACCGTCTATATATACACGTTTTGCTTTATTTATGATATGAATGACAAAATACCGTCTATATATACACGTTTTGCTTTATTTATGATATGAATGACAAAATACCGTCTATATATACACGTTTTGCTTTATTTATGATATGAATGACAAAATACCGTCTATATATACACGTTTTGCTTTATTTATGATATGAATGACAAAATACCGTCTATATATACACGTTTTGCTTTATTTATGATATGAATGACAAAATACCGTCTATATATACACGTTTTGCTTTATTTATGATATGAATGACAAAATACCGTCTATATATACACGTTTTGCTTTATTTATGATATGAATGACAAAATACCGTCTATATATACACGTTTTGCTTTATTTATGATATGAATGACAAAATACCGTCTATATATACACGTTTTGCTTTATTTATGATATGAATGACAAAATACCGTCTATATATACACGTTTTGCTTTATTTATGATACGAATGACAAAATACCGTCTATATATACACGTTTTGCTTTATTTATGATATGAATGACAAAATACCGTCTATATATACACGTTTTGCTTTATTTATGATATGAATGACAAAATACCGTCTATATATACACGTTTTGCTTTATTTATGATATGAATGACAAAATACCGTCTATATATACACGTTTTGCTTTATTTATGATATGAATGACAAAATACCGTCTATATATACACGTTTTGCTTTATTTATGATATGAATGACAAAATACCGTCTATATATACACGTTTTGCTTTATGTATGATATGAATGACAAAATACCGTCTATATATACACGTTTTGCTTTATTTATGATATGAATGACAAAATACCGTCTATATATACACGTTTTGCTTTATGTATGATATGAATGACAAAATACCGTCTATATATACACGTTTTGCTTTATTTATGATATGAATGACAAAATACCGTCTATATATACACGTTTTGCTTTATTTATGATATGAATGACAAAATACCGTCTATATATACACGTTTTGCTTTATTTATGATATGAATGACAAAATACCGTCTATATATACACGTTTTGCTTTATTTATGATATGAATGACAAAATACCGTCTATATATACACGTTTTGCTTTATTTATGATATGAATGACAAAATACCGTCTATATATACACGTTTTGCTTTATTTATGATATGAATGGCAAAATACCGTCTATATATACACGTTTCGTTTATTTATGATATGAATGACAAAATACCGTCTATATATACACGTTTTGCTTTATTTATGATATGAATGACAAAATACCGTCTATATATACACGTTTTGCTTTATTTATGATATGAATGACAAAATACCGTCTATATATACACGTTTTGCTTTATTTATGATATGAATGACAAAATACCGTCTATATATACACGTTTTGCTTTATGTATGATATGAATGACAAAATACCGTCTATATATACACGTTTTGCTTTATTTATGATATGAATGACAAAATACCGTCTATATATACACGTTTTGTTTTATTTATGATATGAATGACAAAATACCGTCTATATATACACGTTTTGCTTTATTTATGATATGAATGACAAAATACCGTCTATATATACACGTTTTGCTTTATTTATGATATGAATGACAAAATACCGTCTATATATACACGTTTTGTTTTATTTATGATATGAATGACAAAATACCGTCTATATATACACGTTTTGCTTTATTTATGATATGAATGACAAAATACCGTCTATATATACACGTTTTGCTTTATTTATGATATGAATGACAAAATACCGTCTATATATACACGTTTTGCTTTATTTATGATATGAATGACAAAATACCGTCTATATATACACGTTTTGCTTTATTTATGATACGAATGACAAAATACCGTCTATATATACACGTTTTGCTTTATGTATGATATGAATGACAAAATACCGTCTATATATACACGTTTTGCTTTATTTATGATACGAATGACAAAATACCGTCTATATATACACGTTTTGCTTTATTTATGATATGAATGACAAAATACCGTCTATATATACACGTTTTGCTTTATTTATGATATGAATGACAAAATACCGTCTATATATACACGTTTTGCTTTATTTATGATATGAATGGCAAAATACCGTCTATATATACACGTTTTGCTTTATTTATGATACGAATGACAAAATACCGTCTATATATACACGTTTTGCTTTATGTATGATATGAATGACAAAATACCGTCTATATATACACGTTTTGCTTTATTTATGATATGAATGACAAAATACCGTCTATATATACACGTTTTGCTTTATTTATGATACGAATGACAAAATACCGTCTATATATACACGTTTTGCTTTATTTATGATATGAATGACAAAATACCGTCTATATA